>JAJEJO010000170.1:239793-349114 GCA_020662805.1 Glaucomys volans | reverse complement strand
TTTTCTGGTTCCCTGCGATAATTTGTGGGAGTTGCGTCTCAGAGAAAACTACCCTACCCCACACCCGGGGAAATCATCCTCATGTGCTGTGAGTGGCTTTCCTCTTCCTTTTCAAGAAATCAGTGAGGGTCATCTCCTCCTCGTGCCCTGTCTCTCACTCATGGACTTGGCACAAAGGGTTAAAGAGGGCCGGGAGCCATGGCACGTGCCTGTAATTCCAACAACTTGGGAGGCTGAGGCAGGAGGATCACAATTTTGAGGCCAGCTTGGGCAATTTAGCAAGACCCTGTCTAAAAGATAAAAAAAGGTTGGGGGTGTAGCATAGGGGTAGAACACCCCTGGATTCAATCTCTTGTACCTGGGAAAAGAAAAAGAAAGGGTCAAGGAGGGATAGAGGGTGAGGGTCTTTCCTTTCTTAGTGTGCATTTTGACATTCAGTTTGATCCTGAGGTCTTGCAGGGCCTTGGTTTACAGGATATTGACGTAGGGAGACCTCACTTGTTGGAAGTCAACCAATTTAGAATTTAGCATAATTTCTCCCCAGCTGAGCTGTCATTTACCTTTGCATTATCTAAGGAAGAAGAGTTTTCAGAGTAAATATTTGATGTGCACCTTGATTAGAGAGACAAGGCACACTGTTTTCAAGCCCTTTGCAAAGAGGTGCTTCTATCCAAACACATTCTAAATGAAGGCAAATCTCATCAACTCTACCTGAATCACTCGCTCAGGCCCTATTGGAGTCCTGGTGCTGTCCTGTCATCGAATGATCCTCTTTAGAGCCCTGGGGCCTCACCTAAATTTGGGGTGCCCCCAGCAGCCCCTGGCATTTGGCTCTGCAGACTGCAGACCTCATTTAGTGGATGCTCAGTCCACTAAAGCAGAGGAGGAGATGGCAAGAGGCTGTTGTGTGCTGTGTTCCAGGGGGTGGCCAGGTGGAAGTAAAATCTGAGAAGCTGGACTTCAAGGACAGAGTCCAGTCAAAGATCGGGTCTCTGGATAACATCACCCATGTCCCTGGAGGAGGGAATAAGAAGGTAAGGGGTAGGGCAGGGAGGAGGTCACCTTTGGATATGGGTGCTCATTGCCTGGTCAAGGCTTGTCCAGTTTTCCAAAGGAGGAAAGTGGGGGATCTTGTCTGGACCGGCCTGATAAGTAGTCTCAGCAACATCCAGGGCATGGGGTCTGGGCCTCAGCTGTTTCGGGATGTGAAGGTGCTAAACAGTCTCAGGTGCAACTGGGGAGTGGAGGTTTTTCTTTTTTTTTTTTCTTTTGTGGTGCTGGGGGTTGAACCCAGCCAGGGCCTTGTGCTTGCGAGGCAGGCACTCTACCAACTGAGCTATAGCCCCAGCCCTGAGGTTTTTAATAAAAGCTCTCAGATGATTTTTGGTGCAAAGGTGAGAACCACTGTGCTGGGCCCTGGGGTTCACAAACTCCCACAAAGGCAAGTAGCCATCCCCCAGCTTGTGCTGGGGCACAAGGAACAGGTCATGAGAAGGTCGTCTGATTTCCCATGTGCTCTGGTTTAAGGTGCGCTGGTGATCACCAGGCCTGGCCTCCCCCCACAGTCTGACTCAGTGGGTCTGGGGCAGGCCTGGGTGCTGGTGATCCCCTGGGTTAAAGAAGGCTTCTGCCAGTCCCTGGAAGCTTCTATGCCCTAGGGGAAGTTCTGGGCTTGACTCTGTGTGGAAGTCTGCTGTGACTGAGGCAAGACCTGAAGACCCTCAGCCTGTTTCTCCTTTAGCAAGGATGGAACTACACAAATCCTGTGGAGTTGGTGACACCCAAATGAGCGGGTGTTTGGAAGCAGCCTGGTGACTTGCAGGTGTCTGAGTTAGAGCCACCTCTACACCCGAGCTTCTCTCCTCTGTTTTGAACTCATCTCTGTGATGACCCAGAAAGGGTGGGCAGGGCCCTGTCTCTGCCCAGCACTCACTGTCCTCAGCCTAGGGGATCTTCTTCTGATTCAGTCCCCCATTTCCCTACTGTGATAAGCAAAATTGCAAATGGAAAAGAGCACATGAACAGCCCCCTTTCAACTTGGGGGATTTTTGGACATTCCCAGGAAATCTGTCACTTTTTTTAAAAAAAAAAGAAACAAAGCTTAAAAACAACAACAACAAAACCCCCCAACGTTAACAACCTGGGATGTAGCTCACAGGCATGTTTCCCCAGCATGAGAAAGGCCCTGGGTTCCATTCTCAGCACCGCAGGAAAAAGATGAACATAAATGTTCTTAACACAGCTTTCCTCAGACAGCCTTTCAGGGACAGTGGTATGGAAGGATCATCTTTTCAAAACAGTGACCCCCAAATGAATGACACATGCACCTACCTGAATGGGGGTCTGGCTTTTATCTATGCCACATTCAAACCGCTGCAACCAGCCTCTTCACTTGGGGGTTCATGGACCCCTGAAATCTTGTGGAAAGAAGGCACTGTGTGTGGGTGTGCATGTGTTCACATTTTTCTTGCTTCAGCAGATATTCAAAGAGCCTGGGACTCAACACAAGACAGGATGACGGTGTTGGCTACTCTGGGTAAATCAGGAGAGAATATTATGCAAACTCATACCTTCAGCTAACACGTTCTACTTCTGAGTTTCCTGATGTCCTTGGGACTTCTGGCTTTGCTGTTGTCCCTGTAGGAAGGGCTTCATCACACCACGTCTTCTAGCATACCCAAAGTTGCTGCCACCCCAGACTCATTAGCCCCTGGCTTTGGGAAGGAGTTTGTGCAGCTCCAGCCTGGCATAGGTGGCTCTGGAGATAGCCCTTGACCTTCTGAAGCTTCTCCTTCAACACCTTCAGGCGGGGCTTGGTGGCGCACGCCTGTAATCCCAATGGCTTGGGAGGCTGAGACAGGAGGATTGCGAGTTCAAAGCCAGCCTCAGCAACTGTGAGACTCTAAGCAACTCAGTGAGACCCTGTTTCTAAATAAAATACAAAATAGGGCTGGGGATGTGCCTCAGTGGTTGAGTGCCCCTGAGTTCAATCCCCAGTACCAAAATTAAAAACAACAACAACAACAAAAAAGCACCTTCAGTTGCAAGTTGGTGAAAATCTAGCAGAACATAAAGTGTGGGGCAGTGTGGGGTCAGTGGTGGAGTCCATGCCTGGCCAGCACAAAGCCCTGGGTTCCATACCCAGCAGCTGGGGCGGGGGGGCAGGAAGACCACACTCATATTTGATTTAGCATCTCCACTTCTAGGATACACTTATATGAGTGTGAAAAGATGTGTGTACAAGGTTAGTCAAGATTATTCAAGCCAGGCGTGGTGGCGCACGCTGAGGCAGGAGGATCGCGAGTTCAAAGCCAGCCTCAGCAACTTAGTGAGGCCCTAAGCAACTCAGTGAGACCCTGTCTCTATTTTTTTTAACTTTTTTTTTTTTTTGAACCGGGGATTGAACTCAGGGGCACTCGGCCACTGAGCCACATTCCCAGCCCTATTTTGTATTTTATTTAGAGACAGGGTCTCACTGAGTTGCTTAGGGCCTTGCTAAGTTGCTGAGGCTGGCTTTGAACTCGTGATCCTCCTGGCTCAGCCTCCCGAGTCGCTGGGATTACAGGTGTGTGCCACCACGCCCGGCTAGAGACCCTGTCTCTAAATAAAATACAAAATAGGCCTGGGAATGTGGCTCAGTGGTCGAGTGCCCTTGGGTTCAATCCCCAGTGCAAAAAAAAAAAAAAAAAAAAAAAAAAAGATTATTCAAGTGGTCTGCATAAATGCAGCCCTAGCACCCTGGGGGCTTCCCACCCAGGTCTTGTTTGCAACTCGGTGTAAGTTTTGGTCCACCTGCTGCGCTGGTGTGCTAAGCAGTCACCTACCGCAGGAGGAAGCCCAGGAGGTATTGATAGCAGAAGGTAGAAAACCAAGTGCAAAGCACGTGCATGTCCTGACCGTGTAGACACCCATTGGTACCCGTGTGGGACATCAAGAAACATACTGTTAGCCGGGCGTGGTGGCGCATGCCTGTAATCCCAGCGACTCAGGAGGCTGAGGCAGGAGGATCGAGAGTTCAAAGCCAGCCTCAGCAACTTAGCGAGGCCCTAAGCAACTCAGTGAGACCCTGTCTCTAAATAAAATACAAAATAAGGCTGGGGATGTGGCTCAGTGGCTGAGTGCCCCTGGGTTCAATCCCCAATACCAAAAAAAAAAAAAAAAAGAAAGAAAGAAACATACTGTTATTGTCTCTGGAGAAGCAGGGGAGGAAAGGGCCGGGGCCAGTTGGACAGCAAGGCCTGCCCTGGCTGCCATGGGGCCGTAAGGCTTGTCCTCCCCCTGGCACCTCGATTCACCTCCTTCGTCCCCTCCGCCTCTCCTTGCAGATCGAAACCCACAAGCTGACCTTCCGAGAGAACGCCAAAGCCAAGACGGACCACGGGGCGGAGATCGTGTACAAGTCGCCGGTGGTGTCCGGGGACACGTCCCCGCGGCACCTCAGCAACGTCTCCTCCACCGGCAGCATCAACATGGTGGACTCGCCCCAGCTCGCCACGCTAGCCGACGAAGTGTCCGCCTCCCTGGCCAAGCAGGGTTTGTGATCAGGCCCCCGGGGCGGTCAATAATCGTGGAGAGAAGAGAGAGTGGGAGAGTGTGGAAAAAAAAAAGAGTTCTGACCCGGCCCCTCGCCCTCTGCCCTCCCCCGCTGCTCCGCACAGACGGTCAACCGGGTCGCCACCTAACCTGCTTGTGTCACTCGGCTTTGGCTCGGGACTTCAAAATCAGTGATGGGAATAAGAGCAAATTTCGTCTTTCCAAATTGATCGGTGGGCTAATAATAAAATACTTTTCAAAAAAAGAAAGAACAGGCCCGCCGTGTGAAGCACGGCACACCCGCGCGTCCGTGCGCGGTGACTTCCTTTGATTCCTTTTTCCCCTCTGCGTGCAAGAGGGCGCAGGGGCGCTCAGAGAGCTGCTTCCGGGCAATGTACGGGACTGGGGCGCCCGCCGCCTCGGGCCCTATCCGAGGGTGTCGCAGGGACAGCGGCAGCAACAAAGATGGGACACGTGGTGTGCCGGAGCCCCGGCCGAGGATGCCAACCTGGGGCGCGCGGGGCGCGGCGGAGGGGACACTGCCCCCTGCCGGGCGCCGCGGGAAGGGCGGCAATCTCGGACCGCGCTGTCTCGGCCCGGGGTCTGCGGCGGGTCGGAGCGCCCCCTCTGGAGGGTTGCCTGTGGGAGGAGCGGCACGGAACAGAAGGAAGGGCGGCGGGAGGGTGGCACCCTGTGGATGACTTCCTTGGAGAAGCCCGACCCCGAGGTCCCAGAGCGCTGGCTCTCTTCCCTGCAGGGTGGGGTCCTGAGCTGAGGGTCCCTCCGCCCAACGGAAACCCCGTTTCACTGAGTTATGAAGGTTGGAACTGTAGCCACGATTTTGGCCACCTCACAGATCCGGGACTTTAGGGCTAACCAGTTCTCTTTGTAAGGACTTGTGCCTCTTGGGGGACATCCTCCTGTTCCCAAGCCTGGGCCTCCGGCATCCGTGGAGTGTGTGGAGTGGGGGGCGTATTTGGGAGGTGGGTCCTGAGTCTCCCATCCTTTCCATGGCCACAGCAGCCCCCTCTGCCTGTCTCCGTATCCGTGTGTCTGCCGTGAGAGCCCCATCACTGCCGTACCCCTCATTATGTCACTGTCCCGAGTGCCCAGCCTCCCCAACCCCCAGTCATGGACACTGGTTAAGCGCTGGCTGCACCTACTCTACACTAAGGGGTGAAATCGAGGGAAGGCAAAGTCCGGGCACAAGGGCTGAAGCTCTATCTCTTGCTGTAAGTCCCACTCACCCAACTGGTGTAAACCAGGGTGGGGTTGGCCATGACCCTAGACTTTCTTTTGCCTTCCTTGTTGACTTGGCGAGTCTGTCCCCCCTACCCCCCCAAGGCCTGGTTCCCTTTCTGTGTTGAGCTGGTAGCAGGAGGTGGGATATCATGGCTGCCAGTGATAAACACAAGGATGGGCAGGCAACTCCCAGGGCAGGGCCACACTCTCTGTCCCTTACTTCCACCCCAGCTTGACTGCCAGCCTCCCAGAGCCCAGCCACAGTTCAACTCCAAGTGCATGGAATCAGCCCTCCACGCCCCAAGCAGGGTACATGCCCCCTCCGAAATGATTCTTTTCCCCAGTCCCAGTTGAAAGCAATGTTGTTTGATCCGCTGGAGCAGCTGAACATATACATAGATGTTGCCCTCCCCCAAGCCCCGTCTGCACCCTGTTGCATTGTAGTTGGATTTGTCTGTTGGATTCACCAGAGTGACTATGATAGTGAGAATTAAAAAAAAAAATACAAAAACAAAAAAAAAAAGGGGGGGGGAGGGGCATGCATCTCAAAAAGCTTGTAAAGAGGCTTCTAGCCCACCCTCATGAGGGTCCTGGATGTCTCTCACCCTCACACAGGTACTTGGCTCCAAGAAGGTGTAGCCATACCCGGCTGGGGCCTCCTAAGTTTTGAAAGGGTTTCCTCAGTATCTGGGACCCAACAAAGACCAGATTCTGACACCTGAGGGCTTTCAGCTGTGAAGGTCTGAAGCACAGGAGACAGAGGCGTGGTGCCTCCCTCTGTCCCGCAGTCTCCCTGTCAGGGCAAGCTGTGGCTGGCCTGGTTTGCAGCATGAAGATGGTCCTCTCTGGTGACAGTTTCAAGTCCCACAGCAGCCCTGAAAGTCTTATGACTCCTGTGTCACAAGAAAGCCAGTGTAGGGTGGGGAAAGAGCTGTAGCCCCCAGAAACACTACCTTTGGCCTGGGCCCTCATGAGGTACAGCCTGGGCCTCCTCACCAGCAAGGACTGAGATGGATCGCTGCTGGCCTGGACAGGCTCCAGGGGCCTGGGCTCCTGAGGAAGGGGAATCAGGTAGGATTCTTCCCATGCTCCCTCTGTTGCTGTGGAAAAAAGGAAGCTGCCTTTGTAGATACTCAGCTGCTTCCAGTTTGGGTACAGATAAAGGCAACCCTGGGGGCTCGGTGGGCAGAGCTGCCCGTGTAAGGAATCACCTGGGCCCTTAACTTTCCACAGTTAAGTTTCCTACGGTCCTGACTCCCAGATAGGAAGTGTGGTTTAAAGATATGTGACCCTTCATTACTGCCACCGATTTCAGCTGTTTCTTCTTGCGCCTCTTCTTGTCTTCCTCCTGCAGTTCTTCGTGCCCTGCTCGTCAGCACCGTGGGTCTTACATGGAAATCTCTGCAATCTCCCTTGTCGGGTGGGCTACTGGGGTCAGCCTAACGATCATGTTTTCAGGTGATTAGGTCAGTGCTGATAGATAAATTGCAAAGGGATGCTGGCTTATGGTTTTAATGAGGACAATCCTCCCAGGGCTGGGCACTGCCCCCTCCCTCCATTTACCCCACCTCCAGAGCCAATGTCCCTGGGTGGGCTAGATAGGATATACTATATGCCTGGTTCCTTCAAGTTCTCAATTCATTTTATCAAGTTTCATTTAAACTGACTTCGTGGTGAGACTGCATCCTTTGCGACTGCTTGTTGTGCTGTGGGGGGAGGGGGGAGGACCATGTAAGACAGTTCTTATGGGCAAAGGGAAGATTTGGAGTGTGCAAGTAGGCTGCCTTGTAACCCTTTTCACAATTTCAACCACACTTGCTAGAGGGAGGGAGGTACCATGGGGGATTGAGGCCTTGGGCCGGGCTGTTCTGAAAGGCTTCCCAGTCGCAGAGGCAGCTAGATAGGTCCCCAGCCCTTCCCAGACAGGTGTAGTCATCAGGCTTGTGTAGAAACCCGAGATCCTATTGCTCTGGCCTGCTGCTGCTGAGACCCTGGCATTCTTTCCTCTAAGCTACTGGCACCTCTGTGTTACCTCTCCCACTGGGCAAAACTTCTAGCAGCTCTCTTTTCCTTATTCTCCTCACCTTTGTTCCCCAAATAAACCAAGAGGTGGGGACAAGGGGCAGAGGTGGTTATCAGCTATAGGTCTGTGGCTTCATAAGCCTCCCAACTTCTCTCTGGCTTTGGAAAGGGTTACCCTGGGCACTGACCCAGTCTCATCTCCTGATGGACTTAGCCCATGAATCTGCTGTGCTGGGCAGGATGATTTCCGGCACTTGCAAGTCCCATGACTTCTTTGGTAATTTTGAGGGTGGGGGGAGGGACATGAAATCATCTTAGCTTAGCTTCCTGTCTGTGAATGTCCATATAGTGTATTGTGTGTTTTAACAAATGATTCACACTGACTGTTGCTGTAAAAGTGAATTTGGAAATAAAGTTATTACTCTGATTAACTACGATCTCTGTTCATGGATTCTAAGAACAAGAAAATCATACAGAATGTATGACTTCGACGTTCTTTTTCACACTTAAAAGAACTTGGAACAGGAAATGACACTTTTGTTAAAAGCTGGACATCAGGCTTAACAGCTCTTTCTGGGGCCCTGAAGGTGAATCCAAACTTATTCATTCTCAGTTGATGCTTTCTTTATGGTTCTGGCAAACCTTTTTGTCTAACTCAAAAGGACAACAAAGGGCTGGGGTTGTAGCTCAGTGGTGGAGTGCTTGCCTAGCATGCGTGAGGCACTGGGTTCTATTCTCAGCACCACATATCAATCAATCAATCAATAAAGGTCCATCAACAACTTAAAAAAAAAAAAAAAAGGCAAAGAATACCCTGTGACTGAACCCGAACCCATAATACCGTACTAAAAACATTGACCCCAGGCAGTGCACTCAAACCTAAGATTAGTCTAGAGGCTTTAGGCTGAAGCAGAAAATAGATAGGAATACCCAGCCTGCTTCTCCCTGGCAATGCCACAGGGGAAACAGACACAAAACAGTAACTCATCCTACTACTCCTTAGTAATCATGTCAAAGTTATGATACTGCTGGGAGCTGCTTCAGGCAAGCAGATCTTAACTCCAACTAAAGCAGCAGCACCAGATAGCTAACAAGAAATGCTCTCAGAATGATTACTTTCAGAGCCATGATGCAGCCTCAGTTGCTGTTTTGGCTTCACTGCTATGGAAAGGTCCACTCACTCGTTCATTTTCTACAAAGGAAATCAAGCACTTAGCCTCCTCAGGAGAAAGGTGCTCTAATCTCTCAGATGGCAGGACAAGAACCAAGCCAGATACCATGGAAATTGTACCCATTCTCATTGACCCCCAACCCCAGAAAAGTTAAGTTAAATGGCGAAAAGTAAAATCTCCATTAAAGAGCTATTTAGATTTAGATATAGAACTGGCTTCACGAAAAAAGAATACTGAAAGGCCATGGATCTCAGTATTGCTCAGTACTGCTTTCACTCAGTAAGAAAGAGCAGACAGTCTGTGCTGGTCTGTTTCCTCCTGGTACCCCTCATCTCAGTGAAAACCACCCTGTCCTCTCTTGTGACCATCACATGAACCTGCCATGTTCCCAGAACACAATGATTCCCAAGGTTCGGAGCCAGTAAGAACCCCCAAAGGCTGGCTCCAGTAGAGCTGCCATCACCACCATGGACACCCAAGTCCAGTGTGTCAATAAAGGGCTGACACCCAACATTCTGTAACTCTTTTTTTTTTTTTATTTTTTTCATTTTTCCTTCTTTTTTTTAAGCACTAGTCTGTGCTTTGCGAACAGAATCAAGACATTAACAAAGATCAGCTTCTCTGAAGAAAAGCATTTCTATAGAACAAAGACAGCTACATGTTTCGCTGCCATTACACAGCTCAAAGCAGGAAAAGAAAATATTTACAAAATACAAGTTTTTTTTTCAATTTTTGTTTTTGTTTTTTGTTTTTTTTTTTTTTTTTTACAATGCTAAAAGGGTTATTCAGAATTTTCAACCTTATAAATAGAAGAAGCACTTTATGCATAGGGATATGGTGCATTATTGTTGTTTAAAGAAACAATGACAAACCCATTAACTTGCAAACAGAACCAAAAAAAAAAAAAAAAGAAAAAAAGAAAAAAAATCACTAATGTTGAAAATTGTGAAAAAACCCCAACCATTAAGCAGTTTGCCTACAATTTTTATACGATTACAAAATGGCAGAAAAAAAAAAGTCCTTTCCCCCGCCCCCTTTTTGGTGATGTGATTACACATGAGACAGGCACAAGGTTAACAAGGGAGGGTGATGGGGAGTGATGAAAACCACAGCTAGGACCAGACAATGTTCCACAGGCAAGGAGAGCGTGAAAGAGGAAGCCTCTAATTGACACTGACAGGGAACTGGAGGTGAAGGAAACATGACAAAGTGAACCAGTCAGTGAAAGCAAAATTACACAGGGGAGCTGGCTGCTCACATCCCCAATCTCCCTAGTTTGTAGGGGAATGGGGACTGAGGTTAAGTACACCTCACCCTAACTTCACAGACCAGGCCACTGTGGAAGGACTGATGTGTGTGGGTGTGTGCATGGCATGGGGAGCAGATAAAGGACACAAAGGGGCAGTGTGGGGGAACCTGAGCAGCCGCAGCCAGGTTACTGCAGTTAAGGAGTCAAGACAGAGATGACCAAATGCAGATGAAACTGGAAACAGGTCTTTTAAGATCTGGGTGACAAGGAGGAGCCATCCTGCTGGCTGAAAACTCTGTAAGAGCAGCTGGCAATTATGGCAAAGAGGCTCTGGTGGGGTTCTCCAGCACAGAAAACCAAGGGGGGATGGGGAAAACCCAGCCAGAAATACAAGAGCTCAGCCAAGTCACAGATGGGAGGGAAGGGGAATAGAGCCCAGAGTGCCCTTGCTCTGTCCCACACTAACCAAAAGGCCATGCTGAACTGGAGCTTTCCATCCCCTCTGCCCATCTGGCTTTTCCACCCTGCCCACAGGTATGAAGGAGAGGGGTGATCATCTAACATTGCTAAGTCCAGTGATTCACCAGTGCAGAGGCTGTACCAGGACCAGGCCAGCAGGGTCTCATCCTGAACTTGTCTGCCAACTAGAGGAAGTGCTCAGGTGGGTGACAAGAAAACATGGAAACAGAAACAAAACAAAAATCAAAATGAGGAAAAAAATACCAAAGGAGGATCTAAATTCCTTAAATTCACTAAAAACTGTGAAAATTTCCGGCATATGATGTTTGAATATCAAACGCAGAGATTTCTGAAGCTTTAATGCCAATAGTTAGTGAGTCTGTTTAGATTCTCATCTCCAGCTCATCTGTGAGTTGGGCGCTGAGCTGTGACTGTTGCCGCCAGATGCCGACTCTTGAGGGGGACAATGGGAGGCGAGGTGGGTGCCACCTCTGTTTCCCGACCAGTCTTGCTGCCTGAGGTGCGCCGAGTGCAGCGGGCTGCCCGTTCCTGTGCATCCAGCTGGTCCTCACACTCTGCCTGGGGACTGTATGCCAGGGGGAAGGTTCGTCGCTCCCATGGTTGGACAGACTGTGGGCAGACAATTTGCTCTGGTGAGGACCCAAGCCAGTGTCCTGCCCCAAAACTTGTGGACTGGAGCCCATGACCAGCCTATCTGGATTTTCTGAGGCAGTCCAGGAAGATCCCTCACAGGGTGGGCACTCATTTAACAATGGTTAGTACAATTCCCTTGTACCTTCAGAAAATCAATTTCAAGTGCAGGATCCTGTCCCCTCAAAATGGGGAGAAGGAGCCGTAAAAATGAAGATTCATGTTCTGCAGGTGCTACCCCTTCCCAATTTCACCTGCCACCTTGTCAACCCCATGCAAAGGTGGTATCCCTTACCTGTTCATCCAGCCCCAGCTCTGGTGTAGAACAACGGGTGTCTTCGCTGGCTATGTGTCGCAGAGTGTCCCGAGCCACAGGGGTGAGGGGTGCCGAGTGCAGTTCTGGGCTAATTGGGCTCCTAGGGGACTGACCGTGGGATAACTCTGACAGAGAGTGGCTGCTACTGACATCAGGGGAGGCGGGCTGTGGAGTAGAGGGGTTGGCACTGCCCAACTGTGGGGTGGTCCGGCCGTCTGATGACCTGTAAGACCTGTACGTCAAGGAATGCAGCTGTGAGTGTAGGCTAACAGGAGTTCTTGTCTGTGTATTTCTGGGTGGGTTGGGGGGTGAGAAGGAGGTATTAAAAAAAAAATCCCTATTTTGCTGAGGTAGACTGACACCACAGTGTTTTCCTAAGATCCAGCAAATCTTGCTTGATTCTACTACTGTCCAAAGCAGGAGGTACAAATGCAACATCTAAGAATTACATACGTTTATTATCCCAAGAAAGCCAGGACCAAACAATGCCAAGGGCGACTCCCTAGCAGAGCACATAGTGAATTCATGAGGATAGGGAATTTAGTTCAGACTCTGAAACTAGTCAAAGAAAAGAAGTAAACACTAGAGCCATGAAACTTTGAGAATCTGAGGGTTTCTGCCACTTCTAAGGATAATGGAAACAGGATAGTGATGTGTAAGTGGGACAGTTCTCTGAAGTAGGACCTGCAGAGTCCTACTTCACAGTCCACTAACCAAAAGAGGCTTAACTTGTGGTGAGGCCTTCAAAGCTCCTTGAGCTTCATCACCACGACCCCCAACTGGCCTTCAAGTGCCATAGGCAATCATAAGAATTTATGAGAACCAGACAGGGACTACTCAGCAAGGATATAGCATTTGACTTACTCAAACCTCTGCTAGTTCCAACAAATACCAAGAAACTTCTAATTCTAGGTCACTGCCAATAGATGAATATGAAAAACGAACAGGAGGCAGTGGCAATTCTGTAGACACAGGCGTGGCCCAAACTCCCTGTCTGCCCACCCTCCACAGGCCCTGGGAACCTGTGCCTGCCCCATCACCTGCTGCCCCGCCGCTGGGGTGGTACACTCGTGGTCCACAGCCACCGTGCCCTCTCCATCTCCTCACATTTGGCATGCAGGGCGGCAAAGGCTGCATCAGATAGGTCTTCAATCTGCAACAGAATAGCTTCACTGAGTCCCTCTTTCCCCCAGGAAGCTGAGTTTAAGTATGGATATAGCAATTCTAGAACCAGTCCCACCCCTTTCTAGGCTCTTCCTGGTCAGGACAGGAATGCACAGAGCTTTCACTTGACACCTACAGGTCTTGAGGCATCTTGAATACGTGTACCCATGTGTGCGTTTTCTTCTAAGAGAGTATGACCATGCCATTACCTCCTCATTCTCCTCATCAGGACTCCCCTTCAGAGACTGAAGATCAACCTCCCGCCAGCTGCAAAAAACCAAGAAGGAAATAAAAAAAATCCCATAAGATGGCAGGCAGGCTGCATGAAGAAGGCTCTGCTCTATCACAGCTTGGCCTCTGTACCCTGAGACCTCAAAAACAAACAAACAAACAAACAAACCAGTCCTCACATAATCAAGTAAGGGAATCTGTTTAAAGGGGACAAACACTATTCAGTACCAGGACTGGTACCATATGAGAATGCATATACAGACAGGTTTGCTCAATCTTCTGATTTGTCAACAAAAGATGGAAATACGAATTTATATGTGAAACTCTGCTTTGATGTTAAAAACACATTCACTATTTTAAAGCACACTGTGTAAGTCAACAAAACATGTTTATACACCAATCACAGTCAGTGGCCTACCAGGCTGTAACCTCTGGTCATATAATGTAAAGAGAGGAAACTATATCCAGAAAGAATTTCACTCCCACTGTGTAAGACCTTCTTTTAAAGAGAAGACAGAACACCCAGTGGACCTGGTGGTATATGCTTATAATCCCAGATCCTTTAGAAGCCAAGGCAGGAGGATATCAAGTTCCAGGCCAGTCTGGACAACTTTAATAAGACCATGTCTCAAAATAAAATTAAAAAAAAAAAGGGGCTGGGGATGTGCTTGCTTAGCAGGTGTGAGGCCCTGGGTCCCATTCCTAGTATGGCAAAAAAAGGAAAAAGAAAAAAGGAAGAGAGGGAGAGGGAAAGGGGGGAGAGGAAGAGAGAGAGAAGACAGAACCCAAAGCTAGAACGGAAGTGGAGGGGGCTAAAGGGCAATAACAAAAGAAAGGGAGAGGAACTGACTGGGGCTTCTACCTGGGAGTAAGGATTTCCTTGTACTGTAGTTTCTCTACACGAGTTGTTGCAGCAACAGACATTGGGATGACAATGTTGTTAATGTCAAACGAGCTCTCTCCCCTCCTTCTTCTTACTGGCTGCTGTTAAGACAAAGGTTAAGTTTAAAGGGACGCACAATTTTGCAAATGTCAAATCACTCATCCAAGATATAAGCAGGATCACCAACAACCAGGCATCTGGGTCCTCGGTGGAGCTCTGGAGTGACTGCTATCGCTGACCCCTAGGCAACTATCTCTAAGAGTAGAGTCCTGGGGGAAATAATGGGTGGTCCCAAGGAGTAAATCCCATTCAAATGCCTCCCCCAGCCCCCTTTTCCTTCATGGGCTGTGAATGAATCTTGCTGAATTTTATAGGGGTGAGTATCCTGGGGTCTTAGGTCAGTTGCTGAAGTTTTTATTTGTTCATAAACACCTCTATTAACACCTCCTTTAAAAATCCCTACTCCCCTCTTATTCCTAAAGCCTATCATTTAGCTCCTAAAAACCAATGTTTATGCTTAGTGATGACTTCTGGGTTACAAGTAAACTCTTTTACTCTGAAAGATACCCCAAGGATAGGCCCATCTCAACAGACCATCTCACCTTGGTTGTCATGAAAACCTCTCCTTCTTGACAATCTGAACTCTTGAGCTAAATCTGTACCCACCACCTGCTTAGGTAATTTCCCCTGTTATTCTTGGAGAAAGAGCCTAGAGCCTTCTAGCTGCATGAATGGAGATAAGAGGAGGAAGCATCCACAATGCCCATTCCTGAAGAAAGGAAATGTGCTCTGATGAGAAGTGAACAAGATCAAACCCTTGGGGAAATGAGACTTCCAAGGATCCAATTTCAGAGGCAGAGGTGGGTATCTACTGTAGCTGGAAGATCAGGAGGGAATAAAGCAGGGAACCAAATGGCCTGGTTTCTTAGATGGAAGAAAAACTCTACTAACTGCTTCTGCCCAGACAGCATATACCCTATCCTGAAACAGACTGTTAACTGAGCTGTGAGAGGCCAGAGGGAAACAGTGGGATGACAAACACGCTGCCATGGCAACAATACATCTGGAAACATCTAAGAGGCTACATTCACACCCAAACCACTAAGTGTGGTCAGCCCTCAGAGGAGGGGCTAGTGAAAGGAGATAAGGAGGGTCAGGATTTTCCCTACAACTAACTACACTATCCTCAGTTCTTGGAAAGTGATGTACAATTTATCCATCCCATCATCTTAGAACATGTTCAGAGAATATTAAAAATTAGCACTTCCTGGACCAGGATTTCAGCTGCTGTCATTTATGATTTCAGGTAATCACAGTCTTTTCCACTTCTATTTCCTTCTCTATCAAGGACACTAGATTGTCACTGACCTCACAAATTTACAGCAACTGCTTAACCAAAATGGTTGGGAGAGACTTTGCAAATCTGGACTGGCTGGGTTCTACAGCTAAGGAGCAATGACCTCATACACAAAGGCCTTAGCTACTGCCACATCTCTGCTGAAGTTCATGTCCCACAAAAGAATGCATAGGAAGAAAGCCTTAGGAGAGATGACCTTCTCTGTACCTTGGTCAAGAATTAACGTGAAACTGCTGCAAGAAACAGGTATGTATTTTCCCTGAATCTTCCCAGGCCTGCTGTTTGTACCTTCCAGGCACAGAGGCCTGTGGGACTATCCCACAACAACTTCTACTTTTCATCTTCCTCCTACACCTCCCATTCTGTCGGCTTCTTCTCTGGTCTAACTTAACTACTTTCTCCTACTTAGAGCCAGAGATAGAGAGCAGGCAATGAGAATGGCAAGTGGTTCCTATACCTGGTCGTACATCAGAAACAAGATAAGTAAGAAAGGAGAGAAAAGTAAATAGGTTGGTTGGATGATTCTTGGTATTTTTTTTTAAAGGCACTGAGGTGATTCTAATGCAACCAATGACTCTGGCAAAACACTGCCGCAAATACCCTGCTACCACCATAATCTCTCCAGTGTTATCCAGCCTGTCTCTCTCGGAATATAAATGTTTGGCCAATCAGTATGCTTGCTATTACATAAATCCAGATTCACTGAACAAATCTGGGAATGAAAGCATTAAGGGTCAGTGGAGTGCTGTACATAAAAATCTATATGCAAAAATTAAGTAAAAATTCCAAAAAATCCAGGCCCAGGTTAACATTTTCCAGACTCAGGAAGGCTGGCAGAACGGAAGCCAGCCTGATGTACTCAACAAGTCCCAGATCTTAAGAGTTCATATTTTCTTTTCAATGAGACTTCTAAATTCTTTGATTATCTGAAATCCTGTGCTGGTGCACAATTGTGTGAGGTGAAGAAGGAGCAGTAGTAAGAAGACCACTTGAAAAGGATGATGTGATTTATAAAAGCAAAGACAGAACAATGTGAATTCCTACCTGATGACAGGAGCCTAGGGAGCACATTTTGTGAGCTTAGAAGTTTCTTGATCTAAGGTCTGTAGGAGCTTTCTAAGTCACCTCTGTGATGCTCCACCCTTAGACTGTGTACTGTCATGGTGAGAGAGCTGGCTCTGCAGTCACACTATTGGGGTTTGAATCACAATTATAACTCTTCACAAGCTGCCTCACTTTATGCAATTTACTTAACATTGGAAAGCCTTAGTTTTCATGCCCACAAAATGAGAATCCATAAAACCACCTACATATCAAAGGGCATTATAGGATTAAAAGGGACGCCATACATCAAACACTTGGCACCAACACAAGTGTACACTAAACAATGTTCCAGAGTTTTATTATTATTACTGTTATAATTATTATTGTAATTATTATATAACCAACTCTAACGGATACAAAATCAGCTGTAAGTGTATGTGTTCAAGAGGGTACAGCTTGAAAGATGAAAATATTAAAATGAAATTCATATGTTTGGAATGGCTGCAAATAGCCTGCTGGATGGAGTGTCGTACTGTGAAAGTTGATGGGGTAAGGGGAGAGGAAGGAGTGTCTTAAATGGACTGCCATTATGAGTCTACTACATATATACAACCATAGTGGCCTGCTGAATTTGTAGTTCTGCTCTATATACCTAAAAAAAGGATGGTTCTCTGCCTTCTCTCTTCCAATACCTTACACCCACTGTTTACTGGCGGTAACTACACCTCCATTCACCCAGAAAAGGAGAAATAAAGAAATCAAGAGCTGTCTCCAATGCCCATTTCCCCTCTCATATTCACCTCTTGGGCCAAGAGAGTTAGGGCCATGGTACTGTAGACTTCTGTGTGAAACTTAGCTCCACAAATCTTGAACAGTCAGAGATCACCTGAAGAGTCTACCTCGGTATCAAGCTTTCTATGATGGCTCAAGAGAGACCCTACTCTACTATGAAAAAAACTTGAAAATAATAGAATATTAAGCACCAACACTTTGGCTTTAAAAAAATGAGTTTCCACAAATGTCTGTGGCTTCATAACCTCCCCTCTACAAATGTACTCCAGAGACACTTGTATGAGGGGTAACCTGCAGAGTATGTCCAACCAAACACACACAGGTACTTACAGAAGTGCTGGCTGTAACCTGTGAGCCAGAGCTGGTGGGTGCAGAGCTGTCCGATGAGGTGGAAAGCTGTCGCACCAAGGGACTGTGTGGTGGATGGTGGGCAGCAGCCAAGAAGCTTGAACTGTTTACATCTGTGTGATGCTTCAACACTGCAGAAGTCAACAGAAAAGAGAGGAATACGTAACTATCTTAACCAGCTCCACTTTTAAACACACACTAGGAATACCAGCAATATGAATGAAAGGTAAAAATGCTTTCTAAGCCTAGAGGATAAGAAGGTGAAGCAAACTTGGTGATGGGAGGCAGGGGGCTGGACAGAGGTTGCTGCAGCAGTAAGAAGTGACCTGCATTTAGAAGCAGTAGTGCCCCCCTACTCAGCCTTCCTAGAAGGTGAAGGACAAAGCTGGGGGCAATTAAGAGAGGCCTGGGCTGCCCCAGAAAGCCCTGAGCAGGTGCAAATGCAGGTAGAGGTGCCAGGCCTGGCCCTACCTTCACTTCTCTCAGATGAATGGTCTCGCAATCTCATTTTGCTGTGGTTTGGGTCATGCACGGGTGGCGGTGGGTTGAGCAAGCGCTCTGCTTTTGGCGCTGTCACTCGTTCCACCATGGGCACGGCCCCCACATCGTCTAAGTGCTGCCTGTGGGTCCTGTCAGGCCGAGTTTGGTGATGGGACAGCTCTGAAGAGGGGAACAGAAAAAGAGCTGTGAAACACCTCCTCTCAAGTCTTTTATTTGAGCTCCTGAGTTCTCTCTAGGCCAATGCTACATACCCAGGGCAGCAAGACAGTCCTTTGGGACTGAAGCCTCTAGTAAACAGCAAAATGGCTAGGAACAGGCACAGGGAACCCATAAGCAGAGAAATGTGACACCAGGCTACAAAAGGCAGCCTGCCCACAGGAAGATGCAATGCAATGCCATGCCACTGCTGACTGTTCATTGAGCACTTTGGGTCTTCCCCAAGATCCATGGTGTTTGGAAAAGCTTCCAAAATCCATCTAATAGCATCCAGGACAAGCAGAAGTAGTAGACTTCTGTGAGACAATTGCCTTACCCACATACTGGCATGCAAACCAGTAACTTGAATATATAAAAGGAATGAAAAACAACTAGGACTCTGAAGGACTCTCCAGTTCTCTGAAACTTACTGGCTGTTGTTAGGAAGGAGTTGACCAACTTGTGCCTGTCTTTACGAGTTGGATCTGGCAGACTGCCTGGCATGGGTGCTCTGTGCTTAAGTGAGAACTTTTTGGGAGGTTTGATTTTGTCAAAAGGCTTGTTCTGCCACTGAGACTTTAGCATGCTCTGGAAGTGCAGGCTTGTGGGAACATCTGCAAGAAACAAAGAACACTGCAAGTTAGCCCAAACACCTGATCTCTGGGCTCCTCTTTCCTGAAGGGATGGGTGTTCACTACTGACTCTTCTGTGGTTCCAGCAGCTCAGACATTACAGGGCAGGAGCTGTCGTATAGAAGACCCATCTATAAAAAGCTTATTAAGGGTCATTCTTCTACTCACAAGCAAGTTATTTGGCTCTTCATTTTCAAGTTCCAAGCAGGGGGGAAAAAACCCCAAACACCTTTTATTAGACTGCTGGGAGTCCCCGCCCCCCCCCAATAACAATGTATTTCTCTAAATTTGCTGTCTTTTATGGGTTTAACAGATAGATGAACATCTTATTTCTATTCTTCTAGAGACTAAAACATATTTAAATATGCTACCTTCTATCAGTAAAGACTCAATCAGGATACATTCACTTAACAAAGATTCTACAAGGGGGCTACTTGGGAGGCAGGAGAACTTTCAGTTCTAGGTCAGCCTGGCAAATTTTTTAAGAACCTGTCTCAAAAAATAAGAGACTGGGGATGTAGCTCAGCGGTAGTGTTTGTCTAGCATCTATGCAGCCCTAGGTTTGATCCCCAGGCCCTGGTACTAGAAGAAGAGCAGGTAAGGGTGGGAGAGGGAGGACTATGTTACCAAGCACTATAGTAAGTACTACATTACCCTTCCTCCAAATGAGATATATAATACTTTTCTTCCTTTGTAGCCCTAGTTCCTCCCACTTTGATTATCTAGGTTATTTTTACCTGACCAGTTAATGTTAAACACCCCAAATCAACTCTTTTGAACTTGATTATAATTTTAAACTTTTTTTTCCCTATTTTTTAGAAAAAATATGGAATGCTTCATGAATTTGTATGTCATCCTTGCACAGGGGCCACACTAATTTTCCCAGTACTGTTCCAATTTTAGTATATGTGCTGCTGAAGTGAGCACTCCTTTTTTTTTTTTTTTTCTTCTTCTGTGTGCTAGGGATTTCAACCCAGGGCCTTGTGCTTGTGAGGTAGGCACTTTACCAACTGAGCTATATCCCCAGCCCCACTTTTTTTTTTTTTTTTTTAATCTTTGCATCTTTCTAGACTACCCCGCCCCCCCGGCCGCTCCCTCAAGATGTGAGTCTTGCTACAATGCCCACCTGATCACAAATTCCTGGGCTCAAGTGATTTTGTCTCAGCCTTCTGAGCAGTTGGGACCACAGGTGTGTGCCATGGCACCCAGCTTTAGATTAATTTTTTTTATTTTCCCAACAGGTCCTTCAGGAATTTCTGGACTTAAAATTATTTTCCTCTTAGATCTTTAAAGCTATTCTTCCATTGTATTTTACATCCAATATTGTACATTAGAAAGAATCTGATTCTTATTTATTGTAGGTGGTGGTCTGAGTTTTGCCTTTTAAGCTTTTGTGAAAAACCAAAAGAAAATACTAATGGTACTACAATTACTATAGTTCAATATGGGGAGAACAGTCATCTATTCTGCCATGAATACTGAATCTTTAAATGTCAACATGGTATCTCTCATTTATTTAGATTTTAATTTTCTCTCCAGAGTATTTGGTAGTTTTGGTGATCTTATTAAACTCTTTATGCCGTTTTATTACTCCATAAAAATTTCCATATATATGTGTGCAAGTGTACACACATACACTATCAACACAGATAGTGTTTTTCTTTCTTTTTAGTCTGTCTTGACTTAGTCCTTCAATTTGCAACTTTAAGATTTCTCTCTTTCTTTTCTGTGGTACTAGGGATTGAACTCAGGGGAGATCTATCACTAAAATACATCCCCAGTTCTTTTTATTTTGAGATAGGGTCTTGGAAAATTGCCTAGGCTAATCTGACACTTGTGATCCTCCTGCCTCAGCCTCCCAAGTAAGCAGGGATTATATAGTTGTGCACACCACACCCAGCTTATATTTCCTTGTTATGTTTGCAATATTCTGATATTTCACTACCATGGCTACATAGGTCTGAGTCTTTTTTCAGGGTTCTGTAAAGCTTTCCAGGGTCATTTCAATCTAAAGGCCAGAATATTTCTCTTTGGCTCCCACTTCCTCCAGGTAATCAGGAACAATCCACAAAACACTACAAATTCTGACCCTTGCAGAGCATGGTGGCACATGCCTGTGATCCCACTGACTCAGGAGACTCAGGAGACCAAAGTAGGAGGATCTCAAGTTCGAGGCCAGTCTAGTTAATTTAATGAGGCTCTGTGTCAAAAGAAAAAATAAAAAGGGCTGGGCATATAGTTTAGTGGTAGAGTGCGCCTGGGCTCAGCTCCCAACACAGCAAAAAAAATAAACAAACAAACAAACAAACAATAAATCCAATCTGAGAGTCATACCAGCCACTGCTTCAACATGGAAGGAATATGGGAAGGGAAATTCAACTTATTCCAAAGTGACTCCAAATTTACCAGCCACACAACTGCTCAGGTTCTATCCTACTCTGTGTTCTTTAATTCTAGGTAAAAAAACTTGCTCTAAACAGCTTCCACTACACAGGAGCTTATTCCTGCAGGTGTTCTGGGCTACTTTCCCCTATATATTTCTCTGGTTTTCTTGTCAGCTTCCCATCTTTCAAAATTCATTGTAAGTTCATTTGGAACTATTAGAAAAAATTTATTCTACTCAGTATAGTTTCTAAATGTTTACAGGGTTTTGGCCCCCAGGAAGGATGAAGGATGTGCTCAATTAGAAGCAGGACAGGAAGGCAGGGAGGAAGAGAATAAATTACCATCACTGAACCGATTCTTATGTGACAAGATTTTATGTGTGTATTATCATGTTTGTATCACCTAACCTTTACAACAATTCCAGAGGTTAGCGTTATTATGCTTATTTTGAAGACAGGAAACAAATTCAGAGGTGAATTAACTATGTCTAAGGTTACAAAGTAACACTGCCAGATGGTGGTGGTACATGCTTGAGACAGGAGGATCACAAATTTGAGGACAGCCTCAGCAATTTAGCAAGGCCCTGTTTCAAAATAAAATTAAAAATCATCAAGATATAGCTCAGAGGTAGAATGCCCCCAGTTTCAACCCCCAGCAGCTTATTGAGACCCTGTTCCAAATTTCTTTTTTAAAAAAGGGCTGAGGGATGTGGCTTAATGGCAATATGCTAAATCTCTAGTACCAAAAACAAACTAAAAAAAGACAAACAAACCATCAGAAAACACTAACATTCAGAGAGGATTATATAATCGTGAATGCCATACTCTTTAAAACCACTACATTTCTCTATCCTCTTCACTGCCATGGAAGATAGAGAAGTTTGATTCTTTGGTGAAGTCTGATATTTCTCAAATTATTCCCAAAGAAATAAAAGGTATTTTTTCAAGGTAGCTCTGCAAAATAAGAAGATTTAAGTACTATTTTATATGTATATTTTAAATTTTCTATGTATAATTTTAATATTTAGGGCTCACTAAATTGCTTAGGGCTTCACTAAAATGCTGACGCTGGCCTTCAACTTATGATCACCCTGCCTCAGCCTTCTGAGTCTCTGGGATTATAGGCGTGCTACATCACACCTGGCTCCAAGATTTAACTACTCTTGATTGGTGCAGTGGTGCACACCTGTAAACCCAGCAGCTCCAGAGGCTGAGGCAAAAGGATCACAAGTTTGAGGCTAGACTCAGCAATTCAGCAAGACCCTGTTTCAAAATAAAATATTAAAAATCATCAAGATGTAGCCCAGAGGTAGAATGCCCCCAGTTTCAATCCCCAGCACCACAAAAAACAAAACAAAACAAAACAAAAACCACCACAAAAAAACACAGGTGGGGTTTGTGGCTCAGTGATAAAGCACTTGCCTCTCATGTATGAAGCACTGGGTTCAATCCTCAGCACCACATAAAAAAAAAAAAAAAAGTAAAAAAAACCACTCCCCCCCAAAACCAACCTGCTTAAAAAACAACCAACTCCCCAACAATAAAAAACATTCTTTCCTGAAGTATAAACAAGAACTTTCATAATACCTCAAAGAAGTTTGAAAGCTAGGCCTTTTAGGGCTGAAATAATCATATTCTGAATGAATAAAATAATAAGAATGTTAGTTCTAACATTCTTCTAAGGACTGATTTTCCCCTAAGACATAAGCAGCCTTAGTTCCATAGATCTGAAAATAGGTTATTAGACTTTAAGGTGGTGAAATAAAGTAGGGGGTTGGGGATGTAGTTCAGTGATAGAGTGCTTGCCTGGAATGCACCTAGTACTGGAGAAGGGGGCGGGCAAGAAACCTGTTGAAGTTTTAATGACAGCAAACATTTGCTACATGCTTAATTGTTAAGACACAGTAACAGCTGGGAGCAATGGCACACACCTGCAATCCCAGAGTCAGGATGCTGAGGAAGGAGAATCCAAGATTAAGGCCAGCCTCAGCAACTTAGCAAGATCCTGTCTCAAAATAAAAAGGACTAGGGACATGGCTCAGTAGTTAAATGCCCCAGGGTTTAAGTCCCAGTACTCCCCTCCGCCAAAAAAAAAAAAAGACATAGTAACTGAGGACAGTGCAGTCATCTGAAAAAACTTTCCAAAACCATTCTTTTTCATTTACACATAAAAACAAACTCACCTATTCCCAACTCCTAAAATAAATTAGTCATACATTTTTAAAAAGGAGGGAGGGGATAATACATTAGTCATGAATTAAATTTAGAAGTACTGATGATAAAAAATTCTTTGCTCTAATTCAGACCCAGCTAAGAAAAAGGGTGTGTAGGAAATAAAGCATTGTTTAGAAGTACCCAGCCTAGGGCAACAGTCTGGAAGCTGGGCTCCAGCCTGAGTGCATAACGAAAGCTCAGGGAAGGGGGAGAACACTTTCCGCATATGCCAAGATATCCCTTTGTCAGCAGATGAATTACCTTCACTTGGCAAAGGTGTGTATACATGTAATGGGACTCGAAAGCAGTGATTTTATTTTTGTCCCCACAGTTCCCCAAAACTTGAATATGAAGCCAGGAAAAAAAAGGGTACATAGGGAAATGAGAGGCCTGGTCATAGTGAAAATAACAATGGACTAGATTTCAGATTCTTCTAAAAAAAAAATAAGTCCAAATAGCTACTATTAAAAATCTGAGCCGGTACAGAAGATGACATCTATTTATTATTGCTAGACTAAACGAATGCCATGGTCTTTCAATTCTAACACACTGAATTCATAACTCAATTGAAATCTCCTCCTCTCACTCCAATGTTTTTTTTTTTGTTGTTGTTGTTGTTTGTTTGCTTTTTTTGGTACTGCAGATTGAACCCAGAGGTGCTTTACCATTGAGCTACATCCCTAGTCCTTTTTTAAATTTTTGAGACAGGGTCTTGCTAAATTTCTTAGAGCCTCCCTAACTTGCTGAGGCTGGTCACAAATTTGAGATAGTCTTGTCTCAGTCTCCCAGTTGCAGGAATTATAGGTGTGTGCCACTGTGCCCAGCACTTCAATGCTCTTAAATAGAAGTTGGCACAATTATAGAATATCCCCCTGGAACACCACCCTGTGCCCCAGAATTGAAGTATTAAGCATCATCAAGAGACAGTAACAGCAGGGCGTGGTGGCGCATGCCTGTAATCCAAGCAACTTGGGAGGCTGAGTCAGGAGGATCGCAAGTTCAAAGCCAGCCTCAGCAACTTAGCGAGGCCCTAAGCAACTCAGTGAGACCCTGTCTCTAAATAAAATACAAAATAGGGCTGGGGATGTGGCTCAGTGGTCAAGTGTCCCCGAGTTCAATCCCTGGTTCCAAAAAAAAGAGACAGTAACAAAGTGTTTGAGAGACTCAGCTTGCTGACATTGGCCAGAAATTTACCATGTTTTCTTTTAATTGCTTCCACATAAGTGTGAACAGGAAGCCGGACACAGTGGCACACACCTGTATTCCGAGTTATTCAGAAGGCTGAGGCAGGAGAATCACAAATAGAGTTCAACCTGGGCAACTTTGAGAGATCCTGTCTCAAAATAAAACGTAAAGGGCTGGGGGTATAGTTCAATGGTAGAGTGCCTCCTGGGTTCAATCCCCATTACTGCAGAAAACAAAAACCAATCAACCAACTAACCAACCAACCAAACACACAAAACAACAGAAAACGAACAGGAACCCAGTTAAATCCCCTAGTCAGTGAACAAATGCAAGCTCACAGGCATTGCTGATCATCTCACATTCTGAATAGTAACAGCATCTAAGATATGAAGAGTTAAAAAATCTGAAATAGGCTGGGCACGGTGTTGAACGCCTGTAATCCCAGTGGCTCAGGAGGCTGAGGCAGGAGGATGGAGAGTTCAAAGCCAGGCTCAGCAACTTGGGAAGACCCTGTTTCTAAATAAAATACAAAAAAAGTCTGGGGATGTGGCTCATGAGTTAAGTGCCTCTGAGTTCAATCCCTAGAACCAAAACCAAAACCAAAACCAAAACACTCCCCAAAACAACAACAAAAACAAAACAACCAAACAACAAAAATTCCCTCCCAAAACTGAAACAGGCTAGAGATAGGAGTTGAAATGAAGAAAACACAACAGGCATCCATGCAGCTAGAGGACACTCCACATTCTGCAGCTGGGGTTAAAGTGTTACTATTTAGTGAGGTTGAAGTTCCCTATCAAGTAAATAATAGGAAAATAAAACCGATTACTAACGCACCAGGTTCTGATATTCTATGATTCATTTGACAGTTCTACTCATTACTTCGCACCATTCCCCCCCCCCCATACTGGGGATTGAACCCAGGGGCACTTGACCACTGAGCCACATCCCCAGCCCTATTTTGTATTTTATTTAGAGACAGGGTCTCACTGAGTTGCTTAGGGCCTCGCTAAGTTGCTGAGGCTGGCTTTGAACTCGTGATCCTCCTGCCCCAGCCTCCCAAGTGCTGGGATTACAGGTGTGCGCCACGGTGCCCTGCTGCACCATTTTCTTAAACAAGCTTTTTGTTTTGTAATGTTCACTGTTTCCTCCTGCTGGGAAGCAGTAGCAGCCTCATAGGCCCAGTTTGGCAAGCTCTCTCAGAACAGCACAGAACTTCCTGGTCAGCATGTGGTGCCCTTAATAAGTCCTTTTTACAAACTTAAAGTTAACATTGTTTTCCCCAAGGTTATACATCTTCTACATTTCTAAATAGGGAGTAATTAAATTGATTACTAAGGAAGTTGATAAAGAAACGACTTCTTCAGCTTGAATACTGAAAGGTTATTACATCCTAACTCCTCCGCCTTCTACAGCCAGGGAACTTTATATAGTTACCAAATTTCTTTTTTGATATTGAACCCAGGGGTGCTCTACCATTGCTCTGCACCCCAATTCCTTTTATTTGGAGACAAGTTCTCTCTAAATTGCCCAGGCTGGCCACAAACTTGCAATCCTCCTGGCTCTGCCTCCCAACTGCTGGGGTTATAGACTTGAGACACCATATACAAGCCACCCCATCCAATAAATTTCTTATCTAGATATTGGTAAAGGCAGTGGATGGAATACTGAAGGTGTGAGACTGCACACTAAGCCAGAGTGGCGGCTCATTGTCGTATGGCAACCAAACGAACTGATTAGGAAGCATCTGTAAAACTCTACTTAAAATTTGTTACACAGCACCTCAGAATAGCTAAGTATCACATTTAAACAATTCTAAATGTGGAGGAAGAAATTCCAACAGATACCTAATGAATGAAGTAATCAGAAATTCAATGGAACCATTTATATAAGAGGGTTTTATATGAATGAAACTATCACAGGAATTAAAGAATGAGTCAAAGATTAACCTTGTTAAGAAAAACAAAACTGGAAATTCTGCCATTTTTAACATCTCCTAGAGAAGAGGCTACAAAAGGGCAGACCAGCAGTCAAATCTAGTGCACAAGAGTTGGAGTCACTGCAGTACTAGGATGAGTTGCTGTCTTCAGTGTAGCAAAATGCTTAAACAGTGAAATACAGGGAATGCCAATACTTCAGGGGGTGCTTTTGTGGAAGGGGTGGAGGGTACTGGGGATCGAACCCAGGAGCACTCTACCCTTGAACCACAACCCTAATCCTTTTTATTTTTTTGTGTCAGGGCCTCATGCTAAGTTGCTAAGGCTGGCTTTTACACTTGTGATCTTCCTATCTCAGCTTCCCAAATTGCTGGGATTACAGGTGTGCACAACCCTGCCTTGAGGGTGCTACTCAAACAGAATATAAATGAGAGGTGCCCTCAGGAGCTGGGCAACTCTATGGCTCTGGGAATCTTTCAGTTTACAAATACACTGTGCTCTGAATATGTTATTTGCATCAAAGCAAAATCATCCTAATAGGAATAATGTTAAATATGATAATTAGGTCTCCAAGTCAATTCACATAAATCTAACCCACAGGCAAATATAACTAGTTCATGGATCTTACTTGGGATGGTAAAATTTATAAATGGTTTTAAAAAAAAATGTATATTTTTTAGTTGTAGATGGACACAATACCTTTATTTCATTTGTTTAGTTTTTTTTTTTTTTTTTGGAACCAGGGATTGAACTCAGGGACACTTGGCCACTGAGCCACATCCCAGCCCTATTTTGTATTTTATTTAGAGACAGGGTCTCACTGAGTTGCTTAGGGCCTTGCTAAGTTGCTGAGGCTGGCTTTGAACTCACGATCCTCCTGACTCAGCCTCCCAAGTCGCTTGGATTACAGGCGTGCACCACCACGCCCGGCTCATTTGTTTAGTTTTATGTGGTGCTGGGATCGAACCCAGTGCCTCACGTGTGCTAGGCAAGTGCTCTACCACTGAGCCACATCGCCAACCCCTACATATGGTTTTGTTTACACTCTCATAAATAGAACTTAATGGTTGACCAACATTCTTGTCCAAGCTCCTAGATTCGTGGTTGGGGTTTTGTGTGTGTGTGTGTGACATAAGGAGAGAGATAGGGGAGAATAACACACACAAACAGTATTTAGAGGCAAGAAAATGATAAAAACCAGATAAAGAGGTGCTCTGTATCTTCCTTTCTTTGCTTTATTGTTTGGAATGAAATGGTATGGTGAAGTGTAAGGGAGGGCAAAAGGGCAGCAGTCAGATCTACAGGCATGATGCGGACAGCAGGACAGAAAGCATTAATAGGGAGTGACTACCTCCTAGTAGACACGCTGAGTGATGAAATACATATGAGATGTGAGGCTGGTGGTCCAGGCATATGTGGTTGGGAATTGGGGGAGACCATCAACAATTATACATGGTAATAACTGCTGACAAAGGAAAGATCACCATGCTTAACAGGATATTCAGTGAGTACAACTATAGGTCTCTGGATTCTTTTTTTCTTTTCAAATTTGGACCATACAAGCCGGGCATGGTGGCGCACGCCTGTAATCCAAGTGACTTGGGAGGCTGAGTCAGGAGGATCGCGAGTTCAAAGCAAGCCTCAGCAACTTAGCAAGGCCCTAAGCAACTCAGTGAGACCTTGTCTCTAAATAAAATACAAAATAGGGCTGGGGATGTGGCCCAGTGGCCAAGTGTCCCTGAGTTCAATCCCTGGTTCAAAAAAAAAAAAAAATTGGACCATACAACACTATAATTCAGAAAGCAGCTGGACATGATGGCCCACTCCTGTAACCCCAGTGACTTGGGAGGCTGAGGCAAGAGGATGGTGAGTTCAAAGCCAGCCTTAGCAACTTAGTGAGGGTGTCTCAAAATAAAAAATATAAAGGGCTGGGGATGTAGCTCAGTGGTACAGTGCGGCTGAGTTCAATTCTGGGTACCAAAATAAAATTAATTAATTTAAAAAGTAACTCAAGAAAGTTTTTGAGCCTTCCTGATGGCTTTGCCTAAAGTCAGAATTTTGAAATGGGCTTCTCATAATAATCGCTCTGGGAAGGAACACAGAATATAGTCAAAGGAAGAAGAGGTATCAGCTGACTCTGATTTGAATTCTAGAGCCATTTAGTCTTGGATAAACCACCACATCTCACTGAGCATTCTTTGATCTGAAAAGTTCAAGGAGTATCTTTAAAATTTTTTGGAAAGAAGGAAATGAGACAAATAAGAGAAAAGTGCTTTTTAAACCATAAAATACTATAAAGAAAGAAAGAAAGAAAGAAAGAAAGAAAGAAAGAAAGAAAGACAGACAGACAGACAGACAATAGCTATAATTCAAAGGCACAAAAATGTGAACACAAATGACTGGAATGTGAAGCACAGAGGAAAATGTGCAGGCATTTCCCACTCATTATGGTTCTGATCATCTTGCTGTCCATGAACTCCAAGTTTTCTATATTTTTTTACTCTTACAAGTCATCACATGGCAGCAGGAATATTATATACTACTTCCTTTTGACAGTAAATGGGGGTTTTGGTAACAAAAGCCAAAACTCCTTGTAGCTACAGGATTTGGGAGCCAAGAATTCATTCATTTGGAGAAGACATGTAGAACACATTACATTCCTTTAATAATCAACTTACAAATACAAGGGAGATTATTTAGGACAGGGTTGGCAATGACTATTGCTGTAAATAAAGTTTTACTGAAACACTACTCTGCGTCCATTTTTTTTTTTAACATCTTGTCCATGGCTGCTTTTGTGATGAAATGGCAGTCGAGCAGTTTTGACACAAACTGACACATTACATGGCCTGCATAGCCTAAGCAACTTATTGAACCACTGCCTGCCATTTTAAGCTTATAAACCACTTGTTTCTATGTTTTTTTTCTCATATCATGTAAAGTATATAAATCCTATATCTTTTCTCATTCCTCAGACTCTTATTTCAGTCATTCTTCTTTCAGAAAGGTGCAGTCTATTTGTAAAATGTTAGGAAGCATGACATGAAAAACACAGAGCCTTATCCTCAGGAAGATAAAGTACAACAAATAGCCATAAAATGTGCCATTAGCATATAAATAAACATGGAGCTGCAGATGTAGCTCAGTGGCTATAGCACCTGCCTAGCATGTGTAAGGCCCTGGGTTAAATCACCAGTACTGAAAAACAAACACCACAAATAAGACAAAACAACAACAACATGTTAATTAGAGAGCAGATTATGTGAAAATCAGTGAAACCACCCCAAGATTACAAAAGCAATGATTTCCTGTAGTTAATTCAGAGCAGTGGATTCCAAATATTTTTGTTCGTTTGAAATGCAATTAAAAAAAAAATCAGTTCAGATAGTTTACAAAGGTTGTATATTCTAGAACATTACATATGCTTCAAAAACATTTTCTTAAAACTTTGGCAAGTGAATATATTTAGTTTCATTAATTGATGCAAAAATCTTCCTTTGAACCTACATTTAGTCAATCAAGACTTTGGTTAAACTCTGACTTACACAAACTTACTATAAATTATAGTCTATACCAACTTCCGTTTTTTGGGGGGAGTGGGGGATTGAACCCAGGGGTGTTCTAACACTAAGTTACATTCCCAGCCTTTTCTTAAGTTTTACTTCGAGACAGAGTCTTCACTGAGTTGCTCAGGCTGGCCTCCAACTCGCAGTTCTCCTGCATCAGACTCTTGTGCTGCTGGCATTATAGGCGTGTGCCACCGTGCCTGGCTCCATTTTTTTTCCCCCCTTAAATGACCCCCACCCCCATGAGTGATATGATGCTGGAGCTTGAGCCCAGGGCCTTGCTCATGCTAAACACATGCCTTACCACTGAGTTATACCCAGCTCTTAAAAACCTTTAAAATTTAACTATCAAGGATCATTCTTTTTTTTTTTTTTCTCCCCTTTTGGAACTGGGGGTCAAACCCAGGAGGGCTTTGCAAATGCAAGGCAGACACTTTGTCAATGAGCTGCATCCCAGTTTGGGATTATTCTTTAGGAGCTGTGAACTCTTAGAAATGGTCCCTTTGGGCTAGGGTTGTAGCTCAGTGGTGGAGCGCTTGCCTGGCATGTGTGAGGTACTGGGTTGGATCCTCAGCACCACATATAAATAAATAAAATAAAGGTATTGTATCATCTACAACTAGAAAAAACTGATCAAAAAAAAAGAAAGAAAGAAAGGAAAAGAAATGGTCCCTTTTGTGGTCTTCCTTATTTAAGGTTTTTACACTCTCTGGGGCAAGACTCACACCCCACTGAGGCTCAACATGGCAAAGAGCCATGTCTTTTGTTAAGCTGGAGGGAGCTAGTTGTGAAAAGCGAGGTGGGAAAGGAGAACTGATAGACATAGAGACTTACCAGTGATAGGTAAATATTAGAAAAACAGTACATGCCAACACTAAGGATCCATGCTTATAAACACACGGAAAAGCTGTCATGTCTTTACATACATACCAATATGAACACATTCACAAGAACACTGCTGCCTATTCTATTTTACATTGTAGTACACACAAAGAAATTATTTTTAAAGATAAACTAAGGTATAAAGAACCAGATTACTTGAGGTTGGAGGTAACTGAACCTCCCATACACTCAACAGTAAGAAGGAAATCTCCCTAAGCAAGTTATAATCTTTTTAATGTCACATTCTGATTTCGTGCATCTATTGCACCCTTTCTGCAAAGTTAGAAGATTGATGGAAAGTGAAAAGCTTGCCAGGACCCTGGGCTGATTTTCTTACACCTGCAACTTTTGTTATCTCATTTATTAGACTTTATATTCTGTGGTGTTTCTTACCATCTGGAAATGCCAGCACAGGGTGAACACAAGAGTCTAACTGGGAAAGGCGTTCCAACAGAGGGGCTTCATAGTGAATTTCAGGAGGCATGGTGTTGACACTGCCTGAACCACACAGTGCACAGGAGGGATTCACATCACAGCCAGAGCGGATTGTGCTGTTCCGATGAACCTGTGAAAAGCCAAACAAAATTCTGACAATTCAGCATGTGATAAAAACCCAAGATCCCCAACTCATTATCCCCAAAATTCAGGAAACCTTGTTAGATAGCTATATGACACTACCAACAGAATATCTGATAAGTTTGTTAAGCCATTTCCATTTCTCTGGAACACACTGGCCTTCAAAGTCATTAAGGAAATTTATTTTCAATAAAATTCAATTACTTGGCACCCTAACTGCTTGCCTAGATAGCAAACCTGTAATAATTCAAAAGACACTGAAATGTGCTAAAAACAGTTTATAGTATCTGCATACTTTCACCACCCGAAGGTCTTTGTGTGTGTTACTGAGGACTAAAACCACGGTGTTCTACCACTTAACTATATTACAAACCCTTTTAAGACAGAGCCTTGCTAAGTTGTGAGGCTGGCCTCAAACTTACAATCCTCCTGCCTCAGTCTCCTCAGTCCCTGGCATTATAGGTATACACCACCACATCCAGATCACCTGATGATTTAACTGTCTACCAAGGTGAGTAGTTGCTCCCGATTCTCAAGACTTGACTTAATCTCTTTAGCAACTTCATCCACTTAGAAGCCTTTAATTACCAACTATATCTTTTTTCTCCTTTCACCCCTCTTCCATAAAAGACTTTCTGGTAATCCCATATAAGGTGGCATGTTTCTGGAGACAAGTAACTCACTAAATTCTCTTTAACCTAGCCTAAAACCCACTGTTAAACAGCTCATGCTTAAGTAATCAAAATAAATTTTGTATCCTGATTGTTCTTATTCATAGTCTTTGTATTAGATTAATTCTAAAGGGAAAGAAATTGCTTCCATTAAACTTCATTTGTACACACAGGGGCAAAATAAACAATCTCTCCAGCTAAGTCTGGAGTGAACTATGAATTAATTTTAGGTCTTCAAAAGACTTAATTCTGGCTGAGTGCATACCTATAATCCCAGGGGCTCAGGAGGCTGAGGCAGGAGAATCAAGTTTAAGGCCCTGTGCAACTCAGTAAAACCCTGCCTTACAAAAAAATAAATAAATAAATAAATAAAGGCTAGGGATGTGCCTCAATGGTTAAGTGCCTTTGGGTTCAAACCCTCCCCCCCCAAATCAAAAACAAAGACTATTTCTGCTTAAAATTTAAAAAAATTCATGTTTTTATTATTTTAGGCTTGGAGGAGAAAAGTTGAAGTCATGTTGAATGCAGGATCCCTATACTGTAGTTATTACAAAGAACAAGACTGGCATTTACCAAAGCATGACTTTAGTGACCTGGGCAGTACCACTCCTGGAAGAAGTGTGAACAGCAATATGAGATGGGATCTTAGGAGCATGGGTAATATCAAAATAAAGACAAAAATGTGGCACAAATCTCTGCTGACAAAAACTCTAACATCTGCTGCCGATGCATTCATTTCTAGCACAGGCACTTTCTGAAAATGGTTTCCCTTTACGGATTTGTGTAAGAGAAATAAATATTTAAGAACAATGCAATCTTTATCAACATTCTACATCCAACTGCCTCCTCCTAGTAACCACACAGACCAGCTGCATGCAAAGAAGGTCGCTTGAAGGTTAGACTGGACAAAATGAAGTAAAGATTCTAGGAACCAGCAACTGTAGCCATTGAAGGGATATGATACTAACTAAATATGACACTTCTATGTAGACCACAATAATTTCTATGATTTGGGGAAAAATCTTTTTAAATATCCATTTATATAGCGCTAGTTTTCTGGAGGAGATACAATTTTGAGGTAGAGAGACAGGAGAATATGTTGGCAGGGATGAAAACCAGATCACAGGATTTGGGAAGATCTGTTAGAAGAATCTAAAAATCACACCAAAACTGTGAATATCAAAAAGATTAGGAAGAGATACCAAAATTCTAAATTAAAAAAAAAGAAAAACATGTAAAGTGCAATATGGGTTTTTTCCTTCACATAAACTGACCCATGACATATATAGGTTATCCATATTGGGCATTAACAACATTTCATGGCTAGGGTATATCCCATAAGTCAAAAGCCAATAGGTTTGGGTATGAAAATACAGCACGAATAGCAAAGTAAAACTAAGATTAAGGTAAAAGTAGAAATTAGCAAAAGAGGAAACACGTGCCAGAAATGACAAATTTAAGAACGTAAATACTTTGAGAGCTTTTCTTTTTTTCCATACCCACTCTCAGAAGAAAGTAAACAGATCAATTGACTATATGAGCTATAAGACTGGCTATAATAAAGAGAAAAGGGGGGGGGACCCACAAAATCTTAAGAAAGCCTTAAAAAAAAGTATCAGTTAAGTAAAAAACTGGCCTTCTATATTATAAATGCAACAATCAACTGTAGTCATTTTCAAGTCTAACCTAACCTGGAGAAATAGTCAAGATATCCATGCTATGGGGCTGGCTCGTGGCTCAGTGGAAAGTGCATGCCTAGCATGTATGAGGCACTGGGTTCAAATCTCAGCACCATATATAAATAAATGAATAAAATAAAGGTCTATCAATATCTTAAAAAAAAAAATATCCAAACTAAAACAAATAGTTTTTAATGTTATCCAAATAAAAATGTGTAATATGCAGAGCAAGGAAAGACAGAGGAATGTACAAAATTTGTTATAATGGTGGTGGAACAGCTTATCTATTGTATCTATAATACAATAGATATATAATAGCTTATGTACTATATCTATAATGTTTAAATAAATGTTACTATTTTTGTATTATATCTGGTCAGGGAATACAATATGCATGTCTAAAAGGGGCAAGGGCTCTATTTCCTCAGTGAAGTCTCTGACATTAAAAAAAATGATAATTTCTGCTGGGCACAATGGCGCAAGCCTGTAATCCCAGCTACACCAGGGGCTAAGGCAGGAAGCTCCCCAGTTCAAGGCCAGTCTGGGCAACCTGATGAGAACCTTTCTCAAAACAAACAAACAAACAAAAACACAAAAAAGGCCTGGGGATGTAGCTCAGTGGTAGAGCACCCGTGCGTTTGATCCCCAGAACCAAAACAAAAAATAACTTTGATAGGGCCCTGAACTATTTTTCACTCCACTGCCTCTCTGACTTCATTGCCTGGTACTCGCCTAGCCCACTCTGCCAGTTACTGTGGTTTGTTCTTACATTTCCCCAATATGGCAGACAAACCTGGTTTTGCACTTGGTTCTTTTCTTATTTTTCCATGGTCATTCTCTCACCTCAGTACTTTTTATTCAAATAGTCACTTCTTAAAGTGAACATTTATTCTAAATAACAAAAAATGTAAGCACAATGTGGTACATGCCTGTAATCTCAATGACTCTGGGATTGAGGCAAGAAGATTATACATTTGATCCCAGTCTGGGCAACTTATTGAGACCTTGTCTCCAAATTTTAAAAGAAAAAAAGGGGAGGGTGGATGGGTAGACTGGGGATGTAACTCAGTGGGTTCAGCCCCCAGCTCCTCAAAAGAAAGCACAACAAATCTTAAAGATTAATCTAGAATATTGAAGTAGGTTTGAGGGTGAAAGCAGCAGCAAAAAGAATTTTAAGAAATTATCTTAAACTACAACTGAAAAAACACAAAATGAACATGCAAAACCTAACAGTTTTCCAATAAATCAATAACAAATTGCTGAAAAAGAAATTAGGGCCAGGTGCCATGGCACACACCTGTAATCCTAGTGGCTTGGGAGGCTGAAGCAGGACAATCAAGAGTTCAAAGCCACTTCAGCAAAAAGTGACACGCTAAGCAACTCAGTGAGATCCTATCTCTAAATAAAATAAAACAGGGCTGGGGATGTGTCTCAGTGGTCAAGTGCCCTGGAGTTAAATCCTCTGTGCACCCCCCCCCCAAAAAAAGAAATCAGGAAAACAATTCCATTCACAATAATCTCAAAAAAAAAAAAAAAAAAAAAAAGGAATAAATCTAACCAAGGAGGTGCCAGACCTCTACAATGAAAATTATAAAATGTTGAATAAATAAATGGACGTCACTAGAATACAGAAAGACCTCCCAAGTTCAAGGATAGGCAGAATTCATATTGTTAAATTGGCCACATTACCATTTTTAGGGAATCTCCCTAAAGGGATTCAAGTCAATCCCCATTGGAATACTGATGACATTCTTCACAGAATTAGGGAAAAAAAAAAAAAGTCCTAAAATTCATTTGGAAGAATGAAAGACCCATAATGGCCAAAGCAATTCTAAGCCAAAAAAGCAATGCTGGACTCATCACAATACTCCATTTTAAATACTAGAGTTACAGTAATAAAAACTGCATGGTATTGGCGTAAGAGACACAAATGAATAAAACAGAAGACAAAGCCAAACCCACATAGGCATAGTCATCTGATTCTTGACAAAGGTGCCAAAAACATACATTGGAGAAAAGACAGCTTTTTAAACAAATTGTGCTGGGAAAACTGGAAATCCATATAAGATGAATGAAACTAGATCCCTCTCTCTCATCTTGCACAAAAGTCAACTCAAAATGGATCAAAGACCTAAGATGACTAGAAACTTTAACTGCTATAAAAAAAAGTATAGGACCAACACTCCAACAAATAGGCTTAGGCAACAACTCCCTCCTTCCTAAAGCTCAGGAAATAATTCCAAAAAGTAATAAATTGGATGGCATTAAATGAAAAAACTTTGCACAACAAAGGAACAATTAAGAGCGTGAAATGAGAAGCTACAGGAAAAGAGAAAATCTTTGCTAGCTACTCTTCTGACAAAGGACTAATACCCAGAATACATAGAAAACTTAAAAAACCTTACCAACAAACAACCTAATCAATAAATGGGAATGGGCTGGGGTTGTGGCTCAGTGGTAGAGTGCTTGCCTGCCATGTGTGAGGCCCGGGGTCCGATTCTCAGCACAACATATAAATAAATTAAGGCCCATGACAACTTAAAACAAAACAAAAAAAGGGGAACACTTTTACTGTTGGTGGCACTATAAATTAGTACAACCACTGTGGAAATTATTCTGGAGGTTCCTCAAAAGACTAGGAATGGACCCAGCTGTATTAGTATTTCTTCTAAAGAATTAAAGTCAGCATACTATAGCAATATATGAATAACCATATTTATAGCAGTACCATTCACAATAGCCAAGTTATGAAACCGGCCTATATGTCCACCAGCAGAGGAATAAATAACAAAACTATAAATAATAAACACACAATCAAGTTTTATTTAGCCATAAAGAATAAAATGTCATCTGTAGGAAAATGGATGAAGTAGAGAACATAAATGAAATAAGTCAAACTTAGAAAGCCAATGGTCATATATTTTGCTCTCATATGTGGAAGCCAGAGAGAAAAGGGGGGATCTCATGAAAATAGAAGGGAGATCAGTAGAGGAAGGATGGGGGGAAGGGAGGTAGAGAAGAACAGGGGAGATGAAATTGACCAGATTATACTGTTATATTGTGTGCATGCATGAATACGTAAAAACAAATTTCACTGTTGTATGTAATTATAATGTACCAACAGAAAGAAAAAAGAGTCACAGTAAAACCAGAACAGAACCTGGAAGGTTAAATGTAAAATAACTGGTAATTAATATAATCTGTTTTTAGCCTGGTGTGATGGTGCACACCTATAATTTTAGTTATTCAGGAGGCTGAGGGAGGAGGATCAAGGCCAGCCTCAGTAATTCAGAGAGACCTTGCTTCAAAATAAAAAATAACAGAACTGTGGGATGTGGTTTACTGGCAGGTTCAACCCTTAGTACCAGTAAGTAACTAAATAAAAATAAAATAACATTAGACATCTGCTTTTAGAGGATAAAGATGCAGCTTAAAGGCAGAACACTTGTCTTTCATGCATGAGGCCCCAGGTTTGAAAAAAACAAAGAAAATGATAATCTGCTCAAGAATTAAACTGACTAAAGCATATAAGGTCATATTTCAAAAGCAATTAGTTAAAAACCTTTTTCAATAAATGGATCAGATAAATCAGGGGCTCATCATTAGGGGGGAAAAGTTGGATTCCAAATAAAGATTTAAATATAAAAACAGTATAATGTTCGAATCTTTAAAAAAATTTGTGGGGCAATATACAGTGGTAAAATGTGGGCTATGCTGTCTGACTGCCTGGGTTTTGAACCTTGATTGCTATTTCTTCTTTTTCTTCATTATTATTATTTTTTTAAAGTTGTAGATGGACAAGATACCTTTATTTTATTTATTTTTTAATGTGGTGCTGAGGATCGAACCCAGTGCCTCACAAGTGCTAGGCAAGTGTTCTACCACAGGAGCCCCAGCCTTGACTGCTACTTCTTAATTGTGTGACCTTAATTGTGTCAGTTACTATGTTCCATTACATCAGCTTAATACACAGGACCTTAAGCTTCTGGCCATGAGGAGCGAACAGTGATCAGATTTACCTTTTAGCTATAAGGTAGCAATGTTAAGACTGAAGAGCAAACAGTGGCTTCTAAAGTGGTTCTAACTTTCACCTTAGAAGCGACTGTAGAAATGAAGAGCAGGGAAAGAGATTCCAAGAAGAAAGAGAGTTTCATGAGTTGAGGAAACACACTATCAGAAGCTAAAGTAACTGGAGACTACAAGGCACATTCAAGAAGAAGTTATACAGAAAAAAAGCTCCAGAAATCTTTGAGATCCCCCTCAGTTCTGGTAAATACTAGAAGCACATGTATAGGTCAGGCAAAAAACAGCTGGAGAGTTTTAAGCTTAATAGTTTCCAGAGTGAATACCAGCTCGCAGGACTTTGAACTGTGAACAAAGTGGCATGGAGCATTCAAGAAAGATCCCAGAAAGAAAGATCCCTTTTAGGTGCGGAATTAAACTACTAAACAGGTTACTCCTTTACCTGCCACAACTAAGGGCAAATCATTTATCTGCCAACAAAGTCCCTTTAAAGGAAGATAACATAAGCCACATGCGACATCCAGGCAAAATCAAACACCCAGTGTAGCATATGCAAAGCCCTGGGTTCAATTCCCAGTATAGGGGCCAGGGAGGTTGCTAGATGTGCCAAGATGTAAGTAAATACTACTACAGGGATCAAGAAAAATGTGGGTCACAAGAAACTAAAGGATAAATAAGCCTGTATTCTCAGCAAACACATTATAAGAAAAAAGTGTAAGATGGACAGCTTGGGGCAAATGTTCTCACTGAGAATAACTAGAAAGGCCAGATTAAAAAAAAGAAAGAAAGAAAGAAAAAGTCACAACTCTCGGTTTCAGAGAAATGCTAACTTAATAGCAAAATTCTAGGGACAAAAAAATTTGCATTCTGTAGCTGCTTCTTCCTGGTTAATTCTGGAAAAATGCTTAGTATCTGGTGCCTTGAAGAGGGTCACTTCTGGGAAACAGAGAAATGAGCAGAGCTTTTGGTGCTTTCAAAAGGCTGAAGGAACGCCGGGCTCGGTGGCACATGTCTGTAATCCCAGCACTTGGGAGGCTGAGGCAGGAGGATTTTGAGATCAAAGCCTGCCTCAGCAACTTAGCGAGGTCCTAAGCAACTCAGTGAGACTCTGTTTCTAAATAAAAAAATACAAAATAGGGCTGGGGATGTGGCTCAGTGATGGAGTGCCCTTGGGTTCAATCCCCAGTACCAAGAAAAAAAAAAAGGCTGAAGGGACAATGTAAGTTAAAATGCCAACTTTCCAGTGAAAAGAGGACAGGAATCTAAGCATGACAATGCCAGGCACTCATTTTTACAAGGCAAACTATGGAAGCTATGGAAGGTAGGTAGCTAAGATGCTAACAAGAAAGCCTCTGAAAAGCAGTGCTTTAGCAGTCTCATTTGATTGACAGAGGTCCTTAGGAGGGGTCAAACCTAGGGCCTCATACATACTGACCGGGAAGTGATTGGCAGTTTCACTTTAACAAGGAGACCAAAATCAGAGTTCAGGATATGTTGGCCAACATAATGGGCTCAGTTGGCTGAAAGTGAGCATGAGAAATAAGTTTATGTTCCACGAATGAACCAGACGTAGAACTTTACCAAAACTAATCCAGTGCCCAGAGGGGCTAAGGTTTTCAGCATTATATATGACTAGCAGGGAACAAGGTGAAGACTGAAGGAAAACGCCATTGCTTGTAAAATCTTTTCAAGTTTACAATATCTAATGGTACTGAAAACAAAACAGACAACAGAAACAGAGCCCTAGTAACCCAGATTTTGGAGTTGGCAAAAAGGGGATTTAAAAATGTTTGAATAAATACTTAACTTCAGGGAAATACAGAGAAAATAAATGAAAAGATCAGAAAAGTTTTTAAATATATAAAAACAAAACCTAGCCAGGTGCAATGGTGTGTGCCTATAATTCCAGCTATTTAGGAAGCTAAGGCAGGAGGATCATTTGAATCCAGAAGTTAATAGCCAGCCTGGGCAAGACAGCAAGACCTGATTTCAAAAATACATACATAACACAAACATATATATATATACCAGAATCAAATGGAAACTTAAGAATGTGACATAAACACAACAGAAGAGTTGTGACAAGGGAACTGGTAGACTGGTTAATAGGAGAATTAATTAAGAAATTTTAAAAAACTAGAAAACACCTAACAATGTATCACAGGGCAGTGTGATAATGTCCAATGCATTTGTAATCAGAGCCTTAGGAGGAGGAGAGAGAATGAAGCAAGGGCAATATCTGAAGAGATAATGGCTAGTTTGGGTGAAAACTCGTTTTCAAAGTTTTACCAAGCCACAAATTTAAAAAAGCTCTGCAAAACCCAAACAGAAAGAAAACAAAAAACCATATCCAAGCATATCATAAAAATGTTTAAGCTACATAAAAAAGGAGATAAAGGGGAAACCTATAAAACCCAATTAAAGACATATAATTCACTGGAATCTAGATCTTGACTCAAACAAACTTTAAAATCATTTATTAACTTGGCAACTGAGTGAGATCATGTCTCAAAAATGTACAATAAAACAAAACAGGGGTTGGGGATGAAGCTCAGTACCACTGGGTTCAATGACCAGTACTAAAAGGGAAAAAACAACAACAACAACAACAAAAAAAACAATAAATACATAAAATCATTTATGAGAGAATCTTAGAAATCTGAATAGGCACTAATCTTTTATAACATCAAAAACAGAGATGTTATTACTTGCTTCAATCTTAAAACAGCCTGAACTAACAGCATATAAGAATTAACAATATTAGACTCTTTTACTTTGGTAAATAGTTTTTAGAACTATAGCCACAAGAAAGTATTTCAAGCTATTAATGGAATGTGTCAGGAAAGATTTCAAAACTGGTGTCAAATGTTCAATGGCCCACCTTGTATAGAAAGTTTAAAAATTAAATGGAATGGTTAAACAAATTATGCCATAACTTCACGTTTCATCTAAAATGCCAAATACTATTGATATTAAAAATATGTATATGCAATTAAATATATATGCACAGAAAATAAAGCAATACACAATACACATAAACACATTAAATACTGAAAGAAAATGCAGTCATTTCACCATTAGTTTATATTCTTGAAAACTAGACTATATTTGAAAAAAAAAAAAAGGGATAACAAGTCAATATTGGAATGAAGGTTCTATATTTTATATTTATTCTTGTATAATTCTGAATACCTACTATCTGTATTCATAATTTCGGGATGAGATTTTAAGGTAGAAAATGCTGGAAAGAGTTTCACCTTAGAACTTTCAGTATTGCCCAATGCACAAACATAATCTAAAATGGCATTATAGAACAGAAAGCAGTTTTTCTAAAATATTTCTCTAGGAATCCTAATAAGTAATGAATGTGATTACTCAGTATCACTTTTACAAGGTTCCCTGGTCAAACAAAGTTGGGGGGGGGGCAGTTTTCTTTTAAAGACTTGTTAGTCTTTTAACATGTTTTATAAAACACAAGGGGTGATGGCATGAAGTGGTTTCCAAACCGATTTATCTATCACATTACATGCCTTAGAAGTACCTTTATACTCACCAGTATAAAAAAAACAGAAACATTTTAAAGAAATACTCAAATATTTTTAAAATTCAAGAAAGACAAGAAATTCTCAGGATAAGGATGCGCACGCACCAAGACTAAAATGAATTCAAAGGTGTAAATACATTTCTTGAAATTCCAAAACATAAAAATAAGACCAAAAATAGAATTATAAAGGATCTTAAGTTACCAGAGAGAATCGATAACCTATGAAGAAATGACAAACAACTATTGTAATTTTCACTAATTGGTCCTGGAATGCAATCAAACATTATCTCCATAGTGCTGGAAATAAAAAGTATATAAATATGTGTAAATATACAAAACATGATTCGATGTTTTAAATATAGAGATTAATTTTCCAGCTCATAGATCACTGTTGGAAGTATGTATTCAGCAAGAAGAAATATCAATTTAGAACAATGAAGTGCAATACAAGAAGTAACCATGAACAAGAGTGGTAAAAGTACTAGTTAATGTAAATAAGTATGAACTTAAAAATTACTTTGGTGGAGATTTAAAAATAACGTAACTAAAATAACAAATTACAGAGAATGAAGGGCAAGATCAGGTTGTCTTCTTTCTTTAATCAAATTTGTACTACAGTTAAATACATTTTTCACATGTTAACTACTAAATGAACACAAATGGAACGTATAAACATGAGAAAACAAAAGGCAAAGAAAAAGCAAGGTTTAAACAAAAAATGATGGCAGAAATTATTCTGTTGTTTTTAAGCCACCCAAAATAAGACTACTTCACACATCAAAGGCTGTGGAATGCTAACCAAAACTATACCCAAAAGAAATTGAAAAAGTAAATGATTTATTATTATGTAAGGGGGGAAAAAAAAAACCAAAATAAAATAAGCATTTAATAAAGAATGAAGGTAGGAGGAAATTAACAGCCAAAAAGCTGATCTGTGGAAGAACAAATAAAACAGAAAAACTGCTGATAGGATTAATGAAGAAAAAACTTAAGACTAGGAAATTCTACAGAAAGTTAGCCTTAAAACACAACCCAGAGCAACCCTCCTTGACACAATTATACTGTTACACAAAACTACAAAATTCTAAAATAATGCCAGAACACTACTAAAGAATTTGTGAGGAGATGCTGTTTTTAAAAACGTAAAAGAAATGCTACTGAGGGAAATACAAAGGTTTCAAGGGTATGCTAAGTAATAAACTGGGCATTTCTTCTATTGGCTATTAGTAGAAAGAAAACGTCTTTTCAACCATTCATTTACTCACACTGGTGGCTCCTGTTGTCAGACTACATACAAGTTTTCAATGGTCCAAGTTTAAAGCTGAGAATGACAATTTATTAATGAATTACTAATAAAACTACAATCCTCTCTTTTCCTTTTTTTGGAGGCAGAGGATACTGGGGATTGAACCCAGAGGCACTCTACCACTGAGTTATATCCCCAGCCCTCTTCACCTTTTTTTGAAACAGTGTCTTACCAAGTTGCTGAGGTTGGCTTTGGACTAGCAATCTTGGGATTATAGGCATGTGCTGTTGCACCTGGTTTCCCTTTTCTTCTTGATATACTATCCGTATCATAATGTATTTAACTTATTAAATAACTTTACTTGAAAAATAAGAAGTAACACTATGTGGGGGCTAAATTTATTTTTTAAATTTTACTATCCTAACTCATGTTTAGATTAAGTTACAAGCATCTACCTCATAGAAACTGCAGGCCAGAATATTTTGAGTGTTTCTTCATTGACTTAATTACTAACATCTACCATCCAAGACCCCTAAAGTGATGAAACACAATACATAGCAATATAGGCCTATAACTTATATTTATGTCCTAACATTACAATGACACTGTGCTACAGAAGTACCTGAGAGAACCATGGGTTTTTTTTCCCCACAGAAGACAGAAACATTCCCCCATTCTCAAAGCCCTCTGTCCTCCCAATTGATATGAGTTATTATGTCCTAATGATTATTCCTTCAGATGATCTTTAAAATTTATTCCATCTTCAGAGGTTTAGGGCCCTTAGCTTATTATTTCCTTCAGGATTATTAGTCTCTCTTTCTGTCTCTAGTCTCGTTTGTGCTAATCCATTTCCAACATAAATGATCTCCAGATTTATCTTTCAAAAAATAGGTTTATGGGGGCTGCGGTTGTAGCTCAGTCGTGGAGCACTTCCCTAGCATGTGTGAGGCACTGGGTTCAATCCTCAGCACCACATATAAATAAAGGTATTGTGTCTACATACAATTTTAAAAACATTTTTTAAAAGGTCATGATAGTTACCTACCAAACTCTTAAAACCTAGAGGCTAAGTAAAACTCAAATCAGCAATTCACATACTCAAGGCTTTTTATTATTTACTATTAGGTCTGATTTTTGTTTATTTCTAACAAGTTTATCTTATAAGAACCTTTGTTCTAACACTGATTTTAAGGCCTACCAGAGATATAAAAACACCCCTTAGGGGCCAATTAAAAAAAGGGCTACTAAACTAAATGAGCATCAATTTTAGGATATATACATTCCACCTATGATTCAACTAAGCTGACAGTCCCTGAAAAACAGTAAAGGAATGTGTTCCTTTTCAAGAGGGTTTTATAGTATTTGGTTCTGGAAGGCAGTATGAATAAAAATGTAGGTGAGGCAGTGATACTGACATTAAACATTTTTAAAAAAATATCCTGTAGTTACAACTTTTTCAGGGGAAGAATTACAAACACAATTTGAATTAATCCAGAAATATATAATTTCAACCTAATTCCTTTTATTCAGAAACAGAAAGATCTTATCAAAACAAATGTGAACTCACTGGCATTGATCAATGTTGGAAAATAATTTAACTTCTTTGCTATCCAGCTCTGCCATTGGAAAATGGGATCTATGAAGGTAAAGACTTTGTTTTGCTCACCAATGAAAGCTCACTCCCTGAATAATACTTGTAACACAAGTATTGGAACATTCAAAGTTTTATTGAATAATTCTGCATGGTAAACCCAGCACCTCAAGATGAGGAAAGATGCTCCATTTATGGTAGCAGATACCACTGAGGGTATAGCATAAGCAAGGAGTCATGTGAGACAGTGAGCAACTAATACAGAGGGAACAGTGTTTATCTCCAATTTTGGTAGAACTCCAGGGTTTGTGCTTTATCTAGTAAATGGTCTATTACCTAAAGTCAACTTATTTCTTTGACTTGTTTTTTATGCAACTAATTTTTGTATGTAGCAGGATGACTTGTTTTAAAAACTGGCAATGTTCACCCTTTGTCTCACTGTTTTTTAATTAAATTTAATTGGGGGAGGGACTGGGAATTGAACTCAGGGGCACTAAGTCTCATCCTCCAGACTCTCCCTCCAGCCTTTTTTAAAATTTTTGAGACCCAGTCTCAGTAAATTGCTTAGGGCCTTGCTAAGTTACCGAAGCTGGTCCTGAATTTGTGATGATTCTCCTGCCTCAGCCTCCTGGGTAAATGGGATCATAGGTGTGTGCCACCATTCCTAATAATAATTTTAGGCACCTTCAAAAGTATATTAGTTTTAAAGCCTGAATCAGAAACTCTGCTACTTTATCAGGGGGGAAAGGGGATAAAAAAATCCACCCCTTGCTCTGTGTGTGTGTGTGTGTGTGTGTGTGTGTGTGTTTTAAAACACTCCCTAGATGTCATGACACCATTTTCCATGAGGTTGTACATGAGAGAAAGTACTCTATGTTAAAAACATCAACGATAAGACAAAAAGCTATTTTCCTAACATTTGACAGTAATGTACATTTTTTTCCCTTTTGCTTTCTTGTTTTTAGCCCTTTAATCTTTCAGAAAACCATTCAGATTTATGACTATGAATAAAAAATCAAGAGACTCAAATATCAAAATAAAAATTCTGCCAAATATTCCTTCTTTTCCTATTTTGGTATTTCATGTACAGTTTAAGGAAAAGACTGGGGAGAAATGTACTGCCAGACAGTCAAGGCTCATAATACTTTCCTGCATACGAGCACAAAGCTAACTAAATACTGAAAATTCACTGTCCAAATATTAATGATTCCAGCAACTGTCTCTCACTCCCCTCCTCCCAATAAGCTATAACACAGCTGCCCCTTAGGAAAGATTCCCTTCCAATCAAACAAGCTATTTCTCTGCTCTCCAATACAGCAACATTATTTGAAAGCATTTTCTATAATGGTTCCCTCACTTCTTCTTGTTCCATTCTTTCCTGAACCCACTTGAAACAGCTTTCACCCTCCTTCACCCTCTACCAAAACTGCTCACCAAGGTCACCAAAAAGGTCTTTGGCCCTGTCAGCCTTTTTATTACTTGAACTGTCTACAGAATCTGACTCATATGGTCACTACTTTCCTCTCTGAAACACTCTTCCCTTTACTGACCCTGCTCTCTTGGTTTTCTTTTTGCTCTGACAGTCACTTCTTTTGAGCCTTTTCGTCATCTTTCATAGCTCTGTTTCTTGTGAATTCTCAAAGCCCAATCCCCATACCCTTTCTTTATCTGAGCTTCCCAGCACTCTCTAATCCCCTCTGTTGCATTTGCCCCAGTATTTAATGCTATCTGACATACCATATAGTTCATTTATTGACATGCTTCATGAGTAAATATTTTTGTTTTTATTTAGTATTAAATTCCTAATACTTAGAAAAAATCTAGCTCAATAAATACACGGAGAATGAGTAAATGAACAAAATCGAAAGTGATAAAGTAAATAACCACTCTTTTCAGCCAGACACCCTAGTAAGCATGTTACACACATCAATCAATCTTCAAACAACTCTATGAGTTTTCTTAGGCTTTGGAAAGGAAGAAGGGTGGGGTGGTTAACACATCCCAAAATACTAGGTGACAGTGCCATGATTCAAACTAAAGTGTATCATCCTTTGAAGTTATTAATGTTCTTGGCCACTGCATGGTACCAATTTTACTGGAATATTATTTCATTAGTTTAAGAATAAAGCAAACTCTGCTAACTGAAGAACCAGTAATAAAAGTTCCCTGAAGTTGTGAATTAATTTTCATTTCCTTGTAAAAGGTAAACATTCATTTAGCAACATGCCTTTAAAGACAATGCATTCGACACTGCCATTTTCAGTGAAAATGGGGCAGGTGAGAAAGTACACTCTCTTTCAAAGCACTGGGCAGCACCTAAACTCTCAGTCTCTCCCATTTCTATTATAAGACTGAAGCCAGTAATTTCCAAATCTGGCTGAAGAATCACCTAGGAAGTTTTTGCTTTCTGAAAACACAATTTTTCAGCCCCAATCCCAGAGCAACTGAATCAGAATCTCTAGAAAACAGGTGCCAGGAACCGAGTATTTTTTTTTTTAAAGCTTTCTAGAAAACCTTGGTGGTTAGCCAAGTCTGGAAAACACTCAAGTTTAGCAAACCAAAGGTGGCATGAGATTAGCTAATCCCACTTAGCATTTGGCTCATTGAGTCTCACTGGTACTGACCTTCTTAGAAAGAGGAACGATGCTGTTGGGTCGAACAAGCCTCCGCTTCTTACAACTCAGTATGGGACGTGTCCGGGCTGCCACACAGGTACCATCAGATGATGAAGAAACTAGATTCAGTCGTTGCTTTTTATGCAATTGTTCCTCAGCATCTGAGCTGTCACCTGGAATATGGTCTGCCAAGACAGGCTGAAGACTATACAAGGGGAAGGAAAAGTATTCACTTTTCAGAAAACATGGGAAACAAAGCCTCTAATAACTGGTTCAATCTCTCTACTAGCAAATCCTCACAGACACAAACAAGTGTTCTACTGCAGAAGCAGGTCATCCTCTGGATAAGGTCCACTAATCTAAGTATGTGTGCTGTGTCTATTCATTAGGTTCTTGGTGCTTATTAACTGTATTATGTCTGAAAAATGCAAAGGGCAGTAAGCAATATTAAGTTCCTGTGGTTAGGTTTTCTCCTATAACACAAATGTGACTAAAAAGCCTCGATAATTACAATTGGTAAGAAATTGATGGAACTCTGCAAATGTTAATGAGCTGCCTTAGAATCAGCATACCTGTCAATTTTCAATACTAGGGATACATACTGTTACTTGTTTAGGGTTCTATGAACCTTCCGGTATACAGATTTACAAACATAGCCTTGAGGAAATTAATCTGTTCTACCTCAGAAGTACTTATGCAAACTTCTTTGAGGAATTCCTGTAAGTATTGGGACCAATGATAATGATGGACAGGGCTGGGGATATAGCTCAGTTGGAAGAGTGCTTGCCTTACAAGCACTAAGGCCCTGTGTTCAATCCCCAGCAGGGGGGGGGGGGGGGGGTATGACAGCTGTACAATATTTCATTTTTTTCTCCATGCCCAGGCCCTTTTAGGCCATGGTAGATAAGAGAGAAATACATGAATATATTGGTATAGTATGAAGCATGCAAAATATTAATCCATGATAAAGCTTCTGCTTCTTTTGTTTTGTTTTGTAACCAGGCATTGAACTCAGGGACACTCGGCCACTGAGTCACATCCCCAGCCCTATTTTGTATTTTATTTAGAGACAGGGTCTCAGTGAGTTGCTTAAGGCCTTGCTAAGTTGAGGCTGGCTTTGAACTTGCGATCCTCCTGACTCAGCCTCCCAAGTCACTTGGATTACAGACGTGTGCCACCACGCCTGGCTAAGCTTCTGCTTCTTTAAATCAGGATCAGTACTGTCTAGAGATAACTAAGAAGTTCAAACTCACCTTTCACAAGCCTACTATAAGAAGTAGAAGGGATAAAACGTACGTGTTAATAACTCCATTGACAGGTCTCAGTGCTCCACATGATTTGGTAGATAATGACTCTGAAATATGACCAACAGGGGCACCATGGTTTTCCAGTGGCTGAGAAACAGATTCAATCTGAATAAGGAGAAGAAAAATAAAACACATTAACATTTACCCAACAACACCCCTACCTGAAAAGCAGCACCATTTCATTTTACCTAATATTTCTCATGACCAAATTGAAAAATTAAATAAAACTCATATAACTGAGGAGAAATGAGTTTTTGCTTTGAAAGAAAGAAGAATAAGGAATCCAAATATTTATCAGATTAAAAGAGTAAAGGCTTCTGACAGGGAAATGATCCTAACAATTCTGTGGAAGGGAAGTATAGCAAAACAAATTACATAGTAACATGAACCATGTTTGACTACTAACAGTCAAAAAGGATATAGTATCGTCACTATCAAGGCAACTAAGAGAAAATTTAAATGTAGTTATTATCTGTTTATGGTGTATGGTGGAAACCTGACTTCCAAGAACTGCATTATGTGCTTGTGTGTGTGTGTGTGTGTGTGTGTGTGTGTGTGTGTATAGATTACTGACTTCAGACTATACAAACCAAAAATGCTTAGAGTATTAGATGAAATAAGCGAGATGTGTAAGAATTATGTAAAGGTTTATAATTCCAATATTCAAAACAAATCAGGGGCAGTTATGAGTGTTAATCACATGGCATCTCTCAAGTATAGGCAATAAAGCCACAAACGTAGTTGGTTCTGGGAATGCTGAAATATATCAGAAAGGTTGTTCTCTGTCTCCTTACATTTGATCTGGCTTTGGCATGTTCTGAAGTTCTCCTTCCTATAACTGCTACCCTTGCATTTCAAGGCCAGTATTTTGAAGCTAAAATTCTCCACCCCTCACCCCCGCATTCTTCTATATCACTAAACAATTTCTGATCTTCACACTCCCAAGAAAATATACCAAAGGGTCAACAGACCTGAAAGCAATCCTGGATAAGAATAAAGTACACAGATTAGGGAGATAATTTAAAAGATTTAATACAAATTAATCCAAAAGCCAGCTCAAGGTAAGTATATAAACAAACTAGTCTTGTAAGTATACTACAATGAGTGAACACTGGGGAAATGTTTTGTTAGATGCCCTGAACATTTACTAAGGTATCACAAATATCTGAATTATACTAGTCAATGCTTTCAAAATTATGGTAACTTTAGTAAACAGATTCACTGCCTTAAACTGTTTGGATTTTCCTAGGACACCAACATGGTACTAAATAGCAAAAACCTTATAGATATTCATTTCTTCTGACAAAATAGTTTGAACAATCTTAATAATCTCCTAAAGGAATAACTCACAAAGCATCCCTAAAAATGATATTTACACACTGCAGTATCATCAATAACCTAAATTCCCTAAAAATTAGATTTACAAAGGTTGTTACTGCAATAATATCAATAACCTAAATGTTCAATATCTGAGGTGTAATTACAAATTGTGATTTTGGTGTCCCAAATCAAAATGTTAAAAAGAATCATAAAAGATTTTTGCTCATGCCAGAAGAGTATCTGAAGAAAAAAATATTATGTAGAAATACACAAATTGTTTTAGGAAACAGGATAAATGCAAAATATTTTGAATACAGTTGTAGTGACTAAAAACGTATGCATACACATAATGACAAAAGTGTTATAAGAGACCCCAAATTTTTCTTATAATTAGATATATTTTTATGTTTAAAAAAAAAAAAACAGGAGCTGGGTGTGGTGGTGCATGCTTGTAATCCCAGTACTTGGGAGGCTGAGGCTTTAAGCAACTCAGTGAGACCCTGTCTCTAAATAAAATACAAAATAGGGCTGGGAATGTGGCTCAGTGGTGGAGTGCCCCTGGCTTTAATCCCCAGTACCAAAAAAAACAAAAACAAAAACAAAACAAAAAAAAAGAAACAGGGGTGGGGTTATAGCTCAGTGGCAGAACATTTGCCTAGCATGTGTGAGGCTCTGGGTTTGATCCTCAGCACCACTTAAAAATAAATACATAAAATAAAGGTTACAAACCAAACCAAACCAAACCAAACCAAACCAAACCAAACCAAACAAAAAACCAGATAAACCAAATAACCTCCTGAATGCTAATGTGGATTTCCTGATCAGAAGAAACCTCATAAAGAATGAACCAATATTACAACATAAAGACTACAAATAAAAAAAGGACTACGAAATAAGAAAAAAATTAAGATTCAGGTTGGTATTAACTAGCAGATGTGTAACTTCAGGCATGCTATAGATGAAGAAGATTCCTTTAAAAACAAAAATACTGTGACTACTGATTTTTTGCTGGTATACTCCAATATGAAGAATTCCTGTTAATTTTAAATTCACTTAAAATATAGCTTTTAGCATTAAAATTGTGATAGAGATCTTTTTAAATATCTACATACTCTACAAGGCACTAAATTAAATAATGGTTGAACCTACATTTAAGATTTTCTTTTTTTAAAAGGAGTATAGAGATTTAACTGCAAGGATACCTGCCAGGATAAAATGGTTCCAGTCTTTAACAAAATCTAATCTCAAAACAAATTTATCTTTCTATGGAAGAATCAATTAAGAAATACCAGTAATGTTATTACTCATAGCTAACTACTGTTAAACAGCCTTAGTTTTCATGTCTCTAGAAATAAATTTAAATGCCACTGACCTTTAATGTGATTTTACTGATTTTTCGTAGAGAAACTTACATTATCTGGGAGTAATCACCCACAAGTCAAAATTGAAACCAACAAGCAAATAGTATTTGGCACAGAATTGTTGTTAAGAATACAGAAGCAGCCAGGAGAAGTGGTGTAATTACATGCCTGTAATTCCAGGGGCTTGGGAGTTTATGGCAGGAGGATCACGAGTTCAAAGACAGCCTCAGTAAAAGCCAGCCTAAGCAACTCAGTGAGACCCTGTCTCTAAATAAAATACAAAATAGAGCTGGGGATGTGGCTCAGTGGTCGAGTGGCCCCGAGTTCAATCCCTGGCACCTCCCAACACCTCCCCCCAAAAAGGATACAGAAGCACACAGAGATCAAAACCATAAATATCAGAGAGGGACTTTACCAAGACCCCAATCCCAGGCACATAAGGAAGCACTGGATATACAGAAGGGAATCCTATAATCAATTTAAGACTCAAAAGCACAGGATTTGAGCAAGTAGGTTCACACATTCTCAAATGCAAAAGGTTTTAAAATATTAACCCTAATCTCAGCATTCCATTTAGAAAAAGAATACCACAACTCACAAACACAATTTCACTTAGAACTTGTAAACAGGAGACAAAGTGAACACTCCCTATCCTTAAGTCTAAGAAGCTGCAAACATATTAACACTTAAGAAATGTTAATCCAAGTATAATTTAGGCTTAATCAGTAACTACTGCAATAGTTCACATCATTATGTGTTTTTGGAAAATTAAACCATGACTCAGTTACCTTACCTACCTCCAATAGGAAAGTGAGAAAAGGAGGAAAGAGCCTATGATTGCCCTAGGCAGAAAAAAGGGGTTATCAATAGCTTTCATCAGAATTTTTTGTGTTCAGATGTACCCTAGGGGTTTCTGCATCCCACCACCAGAAAGAAGAGCAGAAAAGCTAAAGTCATAGGTAAAAAGCTTTCTATAATCCCCTTCTCTTCAAAGCAAGGCCCCAGGGTATTACCTTTTGGTGTAATCTTAGAGGAGGGTTACTGAACATTTTTTTTGACTCAAAGGACCAGGTGTATGGCATAAAATGATTAACTCAGCAACAACATTTTGTTATTCATATAAAGCAAGCATCTGTCTGATTCATTACTCCACCCTGTTAGCCAGACCAATTAAGTATAACAAAGCCCTTGAAGAAAAACTAGATTAAAGTTTTATGAAGGGTGTGCTTTTGTGGGGCTTGAGAACCAGTATCCACTAGATTTGTTTTACGAAAAGTTAAAGAAAGTAAAGGGGTAAAAACAAAGAGGCTCACACTCAAAATGCACAATAAAATTAAACTTTACCTGCAAGATTAAGTGTGCATGCATTTTCACTTTGTTATTCAATTAAGGCCATGTCACACCTGCTTGAAATACCATTTTGTTTTAAGCACATTGATTTATTTGGCTAGAAAATTTAATAGTTGGATTTTGGTTAGTTACTCTCTTTCTGACAAACATTATCAAAATGGAAATGCTAACTAGGTGATAGGAATTTAACTCTAATGCATGGCTTAAAACAAACTAGTGACTGTAGGAATTATTCCATATTTCAAGCACCCCATATCTCAAGGATTCTCAGAATAGTTATGCTTAAAAAAAATAAAAAATACTGTTGGCCTATATACAGCATATAGATCATTTCCATAAACCAGCACTATGACCAGAAAATTGTACTAAACCTGGAGTGCATCGTTCTGAGAATCTGACTTCCACCATGTTACTTATTAGGCTTCAATTTCTCCTTATGTAAAATGGGCCCATGTGCCTCATTTTCCTATGTCTATAGGTTGATGATAAAAGAAAAATTATGTAATTATTATTTTTTATTTCAACACAAGTCCAATAGTCTGACCCTAAGATTTATATTTATTAATATTGCTGAAAACATGTACCCAGAATCTAAATAAATACAGCAATTGTAATCATGGTCTTACGAATCTTTGTTATTCAACTTACTTATCTAAAGCCCTGTTTACTTTATTTTTTTAATTAATTAATTTATTTTTTGAACCAGGGATTGAACTCAGGGACACTCGGCCACTGAGCCACATCCCCAGCCCTATTTTGTATTTTATTTAGAGACAGGGTCTCACTGAGTTGCTTAGGGCCTTGCTAAGTTGCTGAGGCTGGCTTTGAACTCGCAATCCTGACTCAGCCTCCCAAGTCGCTTGGATTACAGGTGTGCGCCACCACGCCCGGCCCCTGTTTACTTTAAAAGGCTTAATCAGTTAGTATTTAATACTGTGGATCCAGTATTTTCTATTCAGCATCTATCCCTTTATTATCTATACCAAAACCTGTGTCAGGCCGATGCACCACTCATCAATTCTGGTGACTGCAAACCTTCAAGGAAAAGAAAAGAGGTTCAAAGAATAAATCTTGGACTATTAAAAAACACCAACAGCTTACATTTTTAGCATGCCTTTCCTCTGAGAAAAAACATCAGTACTTCACTTAATAGTTCGGTTCTTTTTCCCACTACTTCTATAAAGTAGGATGAGTAAGGAAAAAGTACAAGGCTCACCTTACAAATAAAAAGTGAGAATAATGATAAATAATAATGATGCTACTTGTCAATAGATACAGAAGCAATGCTTCTGCTAAACACAATTTTTAAAAAAAATCACTCTTCAATTTCAAATCTAGTTTTTAAAAGAAATATTTACCAATGAAGGAAATGAAAGAAAATATACATGTCTCTGCTAATTTGTGCCTATGAAATACAAGAAGGATAATCTAAACACTAATGAAATTGTTTACCTACTGAGAACAGGATGTAAAAAAAAAAGGAAAAATGGAAACAGAAAAATAGGAATACTTTTTCTGTGTATCTTTTAGAATCACAGTAATGTTACACTAACAAAAAAAACCCCATATGAACTATTTTCTATGTGAGAATGAGACTAGAATTGAATTCTGCAGCTACAAGTGAATCCAAACATCACTATGAAACAATGTCAACCATGTAAAAGGACCAAATTCAGAAAAAATGTTCTCAGACTGTATATAATAGAGCTAAAACCGTACACAAATATTATACTCTAGTTAAACTTATTTCTCACAGAGGTATGAGATGGCAATTATGAAACTATTTATACTGGAACTGAACTGGTGATTATAAGGGGGTGGGCGAGACTATCAGATTGCTATGAACTCATGGTTTTAATACACAAATGTGTGAATGGTTATATGAGCATGCACATATTTCCTAGCTTTTTCTGTTGAGAAATTCTAGCAGCAATGACCTAAGTAGCAAAGTACAACTAGTAACCAGATCTTAGTTCATAACACTGCTCTCCAAAAGAGCCAGGGATTGAGAGAGCAAACTATTAGATGAGCCTGGAACATCTTCTAGTGCCAGAAAGTAAATAACTCAAAAGATGAAGGGAACATGCTGAAAGGATAGAAGACATCTAAAGGAGTTCCCAATGCCAACAACAGACATAATTGGAAAAAAATGAATAATAATAGCAACAGATTAAAACCCACAGAATAACCTTAGTATACATGGATCCATTCTGAACTAAACAACTGACAATGAATAAACGTAGAGAAGGACAGCTCTTTTTAATAGAAGTACAATTAATAAACATAAAAAGAACAAAACCCAGGCTGGGGTTATGGCTCAGTGGTGGAGCACTTGCCTGGCATGTGTGAAGCACTGGGTTCGATTCTCAGCACCACATATCAATTGATCAATCAATAAAATATAGGTTCATCAACAACTTAAAACAAAACAAAAAAACCCCAAACCCCAAAACAGAAAAACCACCATTCAGTAAATAACATAGCAATAACCACTGTAGGAAAAAGTCATTTAGTAGATGAGAAAACTGTGGGTGACAATTTGCATAGTACCTCCCCAAGAGATAGTCATTCATTATGAAGGCAAAAACACTAACTTTACAGGGGGAGTGATAATCTAGCAGGCACTTTTTTGGTACTTGGGATTGAATCCAGAGGTGCTTTACCACTGGTCATATCCCCAGATCTCTTTCTTTTTTGTTTTGAGAAAGCCCTTTGTATTTTTTAAGTTTCTGAGGCTGACTTCAGCCATCTTCTTGCTCAGCCTTCTGAGTTACAGGGATTATAAGCATGTGCCACATGAACAGGTAAAGTAGGTACTCTCAACCAAGTGAACAAATATATTATCATCAGTACAAAGATACATCAACACCATAAACCTCTGATACAATTCTCTGAAGAGCTTAGTATCACTTCTGTAATATTCTGTGAAAAATGCATTATCTCTAAGAATGAGAAGATACCAGGCAACTCCAATTTGAGGAATACTACAAAATTAGCTGACCAGTCATCTTAAGTCAAGGTCACGAAAGATAAAAGCTAAGAAACTCTCATGGCCTGGAGGATACTTCAAAGATTAAAAGAGACATGACAACTAAATACAATGTGAGCTTCTGGATAAACAAAAACAACATTAATGAAAAAAACTAGTGAAATTCTAATAAAATATGTCTAGTATTATATCAGTGTTAATTTCCTGGTCTTTGTAATTGTACAATGGTTATTATGGTAAAATGTTAACTTTAGAGGAAGTTGGGTAAAGGGTATGTGGAGACTGTGTACTACCTTGGACATGTCTTAGGTCTACAATCAATTTTGAAAGTATCAAGTTGGGAGTGGTGACATGCACCTGTAGTTCCAGCTACTGAGGAGGGAAGATGCCTTGGGCAACACAGTGAAACACCATCTCCATTAAAAAATTCACTGAAAAGAACAAAGGAAATAATGATCCAGAATTACCAAAGTAGATTTCATTCATACATAAATCTGTTAACCAGTCTATGTTTTGTTGTCAGTTATAGGAAAAAGTTCATGCTTTAAGATAAATACGAAATCCATTATTTTAGTCAAAACATCCAACACTTCATCATATAAGTTATTTGCTGTTCCCTGATAATACCAGGTCCTATTACCACTCCTGCTGGAACTCATTCCCTATACCATCCTTCAGCAAGTCCACAATACTCAAACAAGCATAGATGAAATTAAAATTCTTCCCTCTTATTATCCATTGTTTCATATGCCTGTTGTTCTTCACACTGATGACCCCATCTCAGCCCCCTTCGTAGCTTATAGGCATCCATCACCACACCTAGCCTGTTAGAGATGGTATTTAGACATAATATGCAGAGCCAGAACAACAGCAAGCTTTTACCAAGTTTATTATAGATGAACACTGTTAACAGTACATTATATATCTTAAATTATTATTAACAACCCTTGGGCTGTGGATAGAGCTCAGTTGGCAGAGTGTCTGCCTCACAAGCACAAGGCCCTGGGTTCAATCCCCAGCACTGCAAAAAAATAAAAAAAATAATAAAAAAAAAAAAAGATTGCTGGCCTAATCCTTGGGGCTGGGTTGTGGCTCAGTGGTAGAGCGCTCACCTAGCATGCATGAGGCCCTGGGTTCGATCCTCAGCACCACATTACAAATAAAATAAAGGTACCATGTCCACCTACAACTAAAACAAAATATTCAAAAACAAAAACAAAAAAATCCTAAGGAAGTAGGAACAAAGCCACCCAAAGAACCCTTGAGGACAAGGCACATCAAGGCAAGCAGCTAAAGAATCAAATACATTAATATTTCTGCTTAAGAGCAGAAGGACCAAATCAATACTCTTATGAAACAGCATTAAGGCTATTTTAAAACATTATACACAGTAACAGAATTCCATAGGAAAGCAACTTTAGAAACTTCACATGGTATTTACCAAACCTACCCAAAACACACAAAACTGGGAAAGAACACCCTCCTAAGGTAATGTACTATCACCAGCTCAAATAATTTGGATATCATCCCCACAGGAATACCTAGGAGATACCTGATTAAAATAAAACAAAGCAAAACCCCATAACTCAATGCTGTCTGGAACTAAACAAGGGAGCATTTCCATATGTATGGAAATCCAAAAGCAAACAAAATAATAAAATCATTTGAAAAATACTATCACAAACAAGAATGAGGCTCAAAATTTCTAGAGAATTCTGAGAGGAAAAGGAAAGTTAGGGTTTAAACAGGTTTTCTATTTTAGGATAAGAATGAATAATATGGTATTCATCCATCATGCTATTTCAAACAGTCATACCTGTTTTTACTGCTTTAAGAAAAACCTAACTCATTCCCTATCTATACTCCAAGAAAAAGCAGACTACATAAATGGAGGGGACAGCACCAAATTTCTATACTTAAGATGAGATTTCAGTAAGTACTATATGTGAAGTTGACTCCTAGACTCTATGTAAACCATTCAACCAAAGTTTAAGCATAACATTGATTGTGCTGTATCTCATTTAAATTTTTATTGCAGGATAAAAGATTTATAAAATTCAATATTCTTATTTACTTAAAAAAGTTTAATATGACTTCATATTTATATACATATACTTCATACACACACACACACACACACACAAAGACAGAAAGATATTCCCAAATCTGAGAATTCATTAAAATGAAGACTTTTTTTATTTTCTTATTCAATGTCTGACAGAAGATCAAAAAATCTGAAGGAAAATCTGACAGAACTGAAGGTACAAATAATTCTACAATCAAGTAGATTTCAATATCACTCTTAATAATGAATGGATAATCAGATAGAATATAAGTAAGCAAAGGACTTGACACAATAAGCCAACTGAATCTGGCAGACATATAGAACACTTGACCCAACAAGAGCAGCATATACATTCTTCACAAGTACATGGGAAATTTTCCATGATAGATTATATATGAGGTGGCAAACTAAATCTCACTAAATACTGTGTATGTTTACTGGGGATTGAACTGAGGGCCTCACATTTGCTAGGCATATGTTCTATTGTGAAGCTATATCCCCAGCCCTTTGAATTTTTTATTTTGAGACAGGGTCTGCTAAGCTGCTTAGGACCCTGCTAAATTGCTGGGGTGACCTTAAACTTGTACTCCTGCCTCAGCCTCCCTAGCCACAGGGATTATAGGTGTGCACCCAATTTAATAGATTTTTAAAGAGATCATACAAAGTAGTTTCCTCATACAAAGTAGTTTCTTCAAACAAAAAGATGAAATTAGAAATCAGTAACAGAAGCCAAACATGGTGTCACACACTCATAATCCCAACAACTTGGGAGACTGAGGCAGAAGGATCACAAGTGGGAGGACAGTCCCAGCAACTGAACAAACCCTGCTATAAGGGGTGGAGGGGACCTGGGGATATAACTGGGGATATAACTCAGTGGTAGAGCTTTGAGTTCAAGCTCTAATGCTGCACCCACACACACAAAATTCCCTACCTGTGGAGCACTTGCCTGACTTATACTTTGTGTGAAGCCCTAGGCTCAATCCCAAGCACTACCCAAAATACAAAAACAAAACAAAACGTCCCACAAAACTATATAACATTCCAAAACTTACAGGAAGTAAAGTTTTAAATGCTATTAGAAAATTTACTGCTAAGAACATTTACATTAAAAAACAAGATCTTAATTTTACACATAAAGAACCTAGAAAAGAACAAATTAAGTCCAAATCCAAAGCTAGCAGAAGGAAATAATAAAGATGACTGGAAAAAACAAACAATGAAATCTAAAGGTGACTATTTAAAAAGATCAATAAAATCAACAAGCCTTATCTAGAAGGACTAAGAAAAATAGAAAACTCAAAGTATTAAAAAACCATGAATGAAAATGGGGATATTACTACTACAGAAACTAAAAGAATTACAAGACAGTTCTGAACAATTACACACCAACAAATTGGATGAAATGGACAAATTTCCAGAAATATAAAATCTACCAACTCTAACTCATAAAGAAATAAAATATCTGAATAAATCTAAAACTTGTAAGGAGACTGAATCAGTAATAAAAAATCTAACAAAGAAAAGCACTGGGGATTGGGGTTGTGGCTCAGTGGTAATATGCTCACCTAACACATGTGAGGTACTGGGTCTGATGCTCAGCACCACATAAAAATAAAATAAAGGCATTATGTCCACCTACAACTAAGAAATGAAGGAAGGAAGGGAGGCAGAGAAGGAGGGAGGGAGGAAGAAAGGAAAAGCACTGGATCTTATGGCTTCTTGGATGAATCTACAAAACTTAAAACACTGCCCCCCCCCCCATGGTACTAAGAAAACTGGATATCTAAGTGTGAAAGAATGAATGTGGACTCTTCTAAAATCATGTGCAGAAAAACTCGAAATGGATCATACTCTTGAAAGCTGACACCTAAAACTATAAAATTTTTAGAAGAAAACAAAACTTTTAAAATACTGGATTTGGCAATGATCTAAAACAATTTTTTAGTTGTAGATGAACACTATACCTTTATTTATCTTTATGTGGTGCTGAGGACGGAACCCAGGGCCTCACATGTGCTAGGCAAGCGCTCTACCACTGAGCTACAACCTGAGCCCTGATGATAGTTTCTTTCTTTTTAAAAATATTTTTACTAGTTGTCCACAGACCTTTGTTTATTTACATGTGGTGCTGAGAACTGAACCCAGGGCCTCACATATGCTACGCAAGTGCTCTCCACTGAGTCACAATCCCAGCTCTGATTTCTTGATATAACACCAAAAGATACAAAAAAAGGGGACAAATTTGATTTCATGAAAATTTTAAAATTTTGTGCATCAAAAACAAAACAATAACAACAAAACACTACTTCACAAAGTAAAAAGGCAAATCACAGAATGAGAGAAAACATTTGCAAATCACACATCTGATTAGAGACTGAAATCCAAAAGTTGTAGAACTTCTAAAACACTGAAGAATTCCACAAACAAACCAATTCAAAAATGAGAACAGGGTGCTGGGGTTGTAGCTCAGTGGTAGAGTGCTTGCCTAGCATGTGTGAGGCACTGGGTTTGATTCTCAGCACCACATATAAATAAATGCATACATAAATAAAATAAAATAAAAGTTGATTGACAATTTAAAAAAAATTTTTTTAAAAGAAGAAAAAGATTTGAACATTTTGCCAGAAAAGACATATAAATGTGTGATAACCACATGAAAAGATGATCAGTATCGCTCTGTACACAATAGTAAAACAGTCAGAAAAAAACATGTCTGTACTAAATATGCATAGACTCTCTTTTGGTCATTATTACCAAAACTGTACAGCGTAACAATTATTTACATTGTCCTAGGTATTAAACCTAATCTAGAGGTTATTTAATTTCTGGAGATTCAAGTACATGGGAAGATGTGTGGGTTATATGCAAATATTATGCCATTTTACAAAAGGGCACCCCAGGATTTTGGCATACATGGGGGTGATCCTGGTATCAATGCCCTAGGAATGACAAGGGATGACTGCACTTCTTGTCAATTTTGGTAATTTCTCTTAAGGAATTTGAACTTTTCATTTATGCTGCCATAGAGTCTCCCTCTCCCAGCATTTATTGAATTTCATGATTGTTGGGCCTTCATTTTTACTAATGAGACATCACCTATCCTGAGCATCGATGTTGTATTGTGTGGAATTTACCTTTTCCCTCTGGCTACTTTTAAGACTGTTCCCCTTTGATTGTCACAGCTGACTACAAAGTAGTTCTCATGTGTACTAGTCTCCAAATAATTTGACCTTTTTCATTTAAAAAAAGCATTTTTTTCTTAAAATGTCAGTTCTGTTTTCTCTTTTCCTCATAATTAGGGATCATATTTTTCTGTTTATTCCTAGGTATAATAATTTTATTGTACATTGTGTATGACATTGTAGAGACTCTGGATTCAATTCACTTTCCCTGAAGGATGCTAATGTTTTCCTAATTGGTCATCTTGGTTTTGTGGAACTAGTAATTTTGCATTCAGAGAAACATACTGAACCCTACTTTACTTTGGTTTTCTCCTTAATCCTACAGTGAATAATTCTGGTGAAACATTCTTTAACTCAAAAGTGTGAGTACCCCATGCTTTCAATGTTAAGTCCAACACACTTAGTGGGATGCAAACTCCAAATTCTGCATTCCCCACAGTGAGTAATAACTACCATCTCTGTTAAATTCTTTCAGTCTTCCAACTGTTGCTTTCTACTAGGACCATAAAAAAATTTCACCTGAACATGGACAGTTCCAAGGCTAGATCAAGATTTGAAGGATAATATGCAGATTGTGGGCCTTGAGTCCTCCTCCATTGGCTCCCTCTTTGCCACTACTCTCTCCCTCAAATTCTACCTACTGGTCAGCTCTTAATGTCATCCTCTAATAATACACAAGCCAATGATACTGAGGCTCTGGTGAAATGCTAGACACCCTGTGATACATGGACAAAAAGGCCCTCACTTCTTCCTTAAAATACTTTTTATATGAAATTTTGATGACTTTCTTGAATAAATTTTAAAGTATTTTCTTCACTTAGTATTAACATACATTTTTCAAGTTAGTTCTTCTCTGGTCATTCACTACCTTTTCTTACATGGGTGAAAATGGTCTGCTATTCAAGGGAATGAGGAGGGAGGAGGGAAAGATAAAGGGCATGTTTTTGAACACCAGAGAACAATTCTCAACCACTTTTTAAACTCTTTCGGGACATACCTTCTTTGTACAAAAACAGTCTTACTTCACACCAGCTATTTATTTGTACACAGAAGAAATGGGCAGCCTCAAAGCCATAGGCCTTTACTGTATCTCTTCAACCATCTCACCTTTCCAACTGCCTGTGAGTGGTAAGATTGAGCAAACCCCCAGAAGGGGAAAGAGGAACTTTTTAGGAGTTCCTCATTAAATCTTTCTTCTCCCAACACAAAGTCACCTTCCTATCTCAAGGAGTATTTCTTGCTTTGCTTCATGGCTCAGAAGAGGCTTACCTAGTTGCTAAAGTTTCTGATCAAAAGTTGGGACCCTTTGGAACAACTCAGTTTCAGTAATATCTGCACTGTGTCCAAGACCCAAGCATACATGTATTGATTCTGTCAAGAAAACAATCATTCAATTTGGAAACGAGGCAAAAAGACTGCCTTCTGTTCTTTCAGCATAATACTGGAACATTATTCAACAAGCCCATACCTTGTTTTATTTATTATTTATAATTAATCAGGGCCCAGATACTTTAAGTTGGATGCTTATTATAGCATACTGGCAAGTAAAAACTGATTTACACATTTTATTGAAGACATGACACCAAAAGTTATGATTTTTCTATAGACTTAAATTTTTTAAAATGCTGTTTAATATTATTATTCTAGCACTCTTCCTTTCAATGATAACACAAACAAACAAATTCAGTATCTGGTTATCATGATACCAGCTTTGCCACCTCCATGCTTCATTTACTCACTACATACTTCACTGAAATGATGTCTAACTTTTTCTACATTTTGGTAGTTCTAAAAGTACTTTGGGTTTTGTTGTTCTTGTTAATGCCAGTGAGCTTCAGAAATGGGAGTACAAAACTAAACACAACACAAATTACCTGTGACATCGTTATTTTTAAACCGTAAGTCTTCAAATGAATTTTTGGGGAAATAAAAAAGCAATAAGTACCAATATTTTGGGTGGTGCGATTAACAATAGAGAGCAGGATGATGAAATGTGAGCATGAGAATTTATAAGTGCCTCTGCTAAGTGAGATGTAAGATTTTTCAAGGCAAAATCGAGGACAAGATAGAAGTCAAAAGGGTAAATTAAACACTGCCTTCCTACAGTGAATATTTCTGCCTGGCAGCTGACATTGGGCATAGCTGTGTAAGTATTTGGCACTGAAAAAAATGATAAAACTTGCTCTCTACCACCGAGCTATACCCTTAGCTCTTTTTATTTTGACACTAGGGAGCACTAAATTGCCAAGGATGGCCTCAAATTTGGGATCCTTCTGTCTTAGTCTCCAGAGTCACTGGAACTAGAGTTGCCAGGATTACAGGCCTGCACTGCTGTGATCCACAGTAAAGTAACTAAAATTGCTTAATGGCTTTTCTAAGAAATATATGCTCTGTAGCTTATTCTGCTAATACAATAAACAACGGAAAGGCATTGCTTTTTATCTCCAACATCTTTTAAAGATTTATTAGAAAACATGTATATGTTAACACAGTATAGAAATTTGGAGGAGGGAGGCATACTATCTCCTTGAAGACAATATAGTGAGAAGACATACTTATGAAGCCATTTTCATGATTATTTATTTTAGTTGTATTTTATTTATTATTATTAGTTCAGAAAGTATTTTATTGTACATTGTAAAAAGAGAAAGATGGTCTTGACCTTCAAGAACCTTAAAATCAAACACACAGGACACATACATGTAAGTGAATGGGGGGCTAGTGAAAGGGACAGGTCCCTAAGAAGTATGTGTGTGAATATATGCGACTGGGTATAAATTATCTTTGAATCACTTGTAGTTTTTTGTTTTTTGTTTTTTTTTAAATAAGAATCAGCAGACTGAGAGACTTCTTATAACCTATCCTTTGAAAGTGCTGCAGCAAGTGAAAAATGTGCCTTTAAGAAATCATTCCCAAATTCTTAAATTCCTAAGTTCTATACACACACACATACACATATATGTAAATGTTTATAAAGACCTTACTCCCAATCAAATATGACTCAAATTTTCTGTGTCTCTTATTATCATGAGTGTCAGCTCCAATTTACTGTTTCTTCTCTTACTTAGCAATATTTACCATGGCTAGAGTAACCACTAAACAGTTTCATAAGTCACTTTAAAAAATTCTATTGGTAGCATACAATTAACTCACATTATAGACCTGAACAATGGTGTAATTTGGTATTCTGCTCTTTATTCAAAACCACTCTCCAGTTAGAACTCTCAATCTCTTAATGTTATATTTATCCAAAGCAACAGTAGCAGACATTCAAAACTGGGTGAAAGATCTTTTTAAAACCCAAACATCTCCATAATCTTTCTCAGAGGCAAGTTAATTTTCATTATATTGTATGAGTTCCTGCTAATAATGAAAAATATAAAAGATAACAAGTTGAGTTGCAGATACAAGGAGACTGGCTAGAAAACCCCAATTTAAAGAACCAATACTGCTTACTGCCAGGAAGCATAATAAAAATGAATAATTATTGGAATTTCAAACTTGGTTGTTGAGCTCACATCAAGAAATGATAATATTCATAAAAGCCAGTTAGCTTGTAGGGAAAATAAAAAAGTATAACAAATAAATGAATTCAGAGAAAGAATTCCTGGAATTCAGAGAAAGAAATTATGATAGGGAAAAAGAAGAGGGAGATTTGATCTAAGTTCTAAGGAAGATTATAGAAAATGACAGTTTTATCCTCATTATAAAATAAGAGCCACCCACAGATAGCATTTTCAACATTTTTGTGAGTTTAACCTCTAGTTCAACCTTTTAATGAAAAGGTTATATATATTATAGTGAGCCAGAAAGGTTTACCTTACCTCTCAAAGTGTCAGGGCTACAGTCAGGTCTACTAATTCTAAACAACACTCCAAAATTTCATATTTGCTCTGGCTGTGGTTTCTTGTGAGTTAGGAGCTGCCTTTAAATTCTAAGGTCAGCTACACAGCAAGAGGGATCCTATGTTGCCCAATTTAGAAATTCAGATCTCAAAATGCCCTAACCAATAAAAGGGGGATAGAACAGCTTCCGTCTTTTAGCCAATTCAAATATTCTAATTATAGAGAACAATTGCTGAAGTTACACCCTGAATTCTCCCTTATTTCTCCTTTTCTTTATTTTATACTTACCAATTTATCAGTCCCATGATCTGTCTTCACTTCAGAAGTAAGTGGAAGCAGTAAGTCTGCTGTATGCTCTGGTGGAGGTGCCTCCCCAAGAACAATCAACCCCTATGGCAGACAGGAGATAAACAGCACTAAGTGATTGAAATAAATAACACATTTAGGAATTAATACCAAAAGGGTTAGAAGCAGGAGACTGGCTAACCAGAAGCCTCTTCTCTTTTATTTTGTTGTTTAGAAACAAACTACACCAGTAGGAATACTGTTTTGTTTTGTTTTGACTGAACCCAGGCCACTCTACCAATGATTTTTATTCTGATACAGGGTCTGGTAACACTGCTGAGGCTGGCTTCAAACTTGTGATTCTCCTGTCTCAGCCTCTGAAGTCACTGCGATTATAGGCATGTAGGCTGACTGGCTCCTAAAAAGAGATACTTGACCCATTACACCATTTATGGAATACCTAAAGAACTTTAATTGAGCTGGGCATGGTGGTACATGCCCATATTCCCAGTGACTGGGAGGCTGAGGCAGGAGGATGGGCAAATTCAACACTAGCCTTGACAACTCAGTGAGACTCTACCTGAAAAGTAAAATACAAGTGTTAAGGATGTAGCTCAGGGGTAAAGGGCCCCTGGGTTCAATCCCTAGTGGTGTAAAAAACTAATCAATAAAGCAACAAATATACTACTAATAGTAACTTTGAAATGTTTTTAGTTTTGATAAAAAATAAGCTCTATATTGCTTGCCAACGTACTTTAATGCACCTGTGTCAATTTTATTGAAATACTTGCTGAACTGAAAATTCAGCAAGGGTGTTCAGTAAAGCTTCCCCACTATTCCACCTCAATGTTCTGATTTACATGGCTTGTAGTTATTATCACCTTTTATTCAGAGCATGGCATTTTTCAGCATTTTACACATACTACCAATTGGACTCTACTGGATCAACATAAGCAATGCAGTATTTCTAGTTAACTTGATCACAAATGTGGCTGAAGGATTACCACACTAAATATGTACTACTACTGTAAACTATGAGCTCAAACAAATGTTGGAGAATAATGGAGTGAAACAAAAGAGGAAGAATGAGTCCCTGCAAATAGAAACCAAAAACTTCTTTAAAAAAGGCCCACTGGCACCCGTTTCTTACCAGCATAAATAATACCTCAGACTAAGTTCCCGCTTGACAATTTCAAATTCAAATCTTATATTCATCCCAAGAAATACTGAGTAGACCAAACCAGATTAAGAAGCTCTTATTAGAAATAAGAGACTTGGTGGTGCACACCTACAATCCCCCACCAGCTCAGGAGAATGAGGCAGGATCATAGGGAGTTCAAAGCCTGCCTCAGCAGTTCAGTGAGGTGCTAAGCAATTTAGCAAGACCCTTTCTCAAAATAAAAAGGGCTGGGATGTGGTTCAGTGGTCAAGTACCTGTGCTTTCAATCCCTGGTGCCAAAAAAAAAAAGAAAAAGCAGCTCTTAATAGAAATTTTCTATTAGAATCACCTGGGGAATATATCAAATTACATATGGCCAGGTTCATCATCGAATCTATCTGTTATCTCTGGGACAGGGTCAAATATTCCATATTAAAAAACAAACAGGGCTGGGGATATAGCTCAGTTGGTAGAGTGCCTGCTTCGCAAGCACAAGGCCCTGGGTTCAATCCCCAGCAGCACAAACAAACAAACAAAAAATACCTCTTTTCAGCAAGGTATGGCACATTCCCGTAATCCCATCTATTTGGGAAGTTGAAGCAGGAGGATTTTAAGTTCAAGGACAACCTAGGCAACTTAGTAAGATCCTGTCTAAAATTTAAAATGGAGCTCAGTGGTAGAGCATTTGCCCAGTATGTGCCCTGAATTTAATCCCCAGTAATGTGTGAAAAGAAATAAGAAAGAATGGACACTAGACTTCTAGACCTGAACAGTCATGGCTCTCCAGCAGAATCCCTCAGAGAAGAGCCTAAAATAGATTTTTTTTTTTTGAGGTGTTAAAGATTTTGACTATATTAGTTTGAGTTCCCTAGAACATTGAGATATAGGCTCTTATGAGTCAATGAACCACGCTGATCCACCCGTTCGATCCTTTTTAACTCAAAAATTTTTTTGAAATAGGAGATGAAAAAAGATGAAATGTTTATCTTAGACAGCTTTAATGTCAGCACAGACAATTTAGGGAGATCTGTCTCAAAATTAAAAGGGGACTCAGTGGTACAGCACTCATGGGTTCATGGGCGGGGGGGGGGGGGGGTTCATGAGTAAGATGTATTACAGATTACAACTTCAATATTACTGTCCCCTCAAATTTAGAGGTTGAGGAAGTTAAACATAGGGGAGGGAAAAGTGGGATTTCCAGATCATATGGCAGTACAAACTCTAGTTTTTAGAGGAACCTCCATACTGTTTTCCATAAAACCTGTTACCAATTTATGGTCTCACCAACAGTGCATGAAAGTTCCTGAACTTCTGTATCCTCGCCAGTTATTATTTTTTGTTTTGTTTTGTTTTGTTAAGGTACCAGTGATTGAATCCAGGGGCATTTAACCACCGAATCACAATCCCCATTCCTTTTTACTTTGGGAAAGGGCCTTGCTAAGTTGCCTAGGGCCTTGCTAAATTGCTGAGGCTGGTTTGTTTTTTTGTTTTTTGTTTTTGTTTTTTGTATGCTGTGCTGAGGATTGAACCCAGGGCCTTATGCTTGCAAGGCAAGCACTCTACCAATTGAGCTACATCCCCAGCCCCTGAGGGTGGTTTTAAACTTGTGATCCTCCTGCCTTAGCCTCCTGAGAAACTGGAATTACAGGCATGTTCCAGTGCATCCAGCAAGATTTGTTTTTCACACGAGCCATTCTAACTTTTACAATGATACACATTGTTGGTCTTTTGCAAATCTTCTTTCGAGAAATGCCTATCCATTTTGTTCATTTTTTTAACTGGATTTTTTTTTGGGGGGGCAGGGCTGTTGCTTGAGTTCCTTATATACTCTATATTAATCTCTTGTTAAATGAACAGCTTGCCAATATTTTCTCACATACTATAGCTTATTTCCTCACTATTGTTTCCTTCACTGTGCACAAGTTTAAGTTTGACATAATATCATCCGTCCACATTTTTTTTTGTATTCGTTTAGTTCAATCATTTATCCCTTCATCAACATTTTTTAGATGCTGGGAATACAGGATTGAGATTTCTCCCTCCATCTCCCCTAACCCATCACTCAAAGTGTTTACGTTATTCTAATACTGGGGCAAAGACAAACAATATGGAAGGTGTCAAATGGTAAAAAGAGGGACCTAGAGAAGGTTAAGAAGTGGGAGTGGGTACTATTTCCTATTAGGCAGCCAGAGTAAAAAACCACAGCATGAAGGTGATATTTGAACAAATATCTGACGAAAATATGAAAACAAACTTTATAGGTATCTAGAGGAAAAGTCAATGCAAAAGTTAAGATTGGGGTAAACTTGATGATTTGAAGAATGGTAAGAAATGGATGTGGCTGGAATAAACTAAGTGTAGTGGAAACTAAAGGCAGAGATGTAAGGGTGATCTTCCAGGGTCTTATATTTTATAAGTACTTGAGATCTCAGATGGGAAGTCATTGGAGAGTTTAAGCAGAAGGAAAAAATGACCTGACTTACAGTTCAAGAGCATCAATCTAGGGTTGGGAATATAGCTCAGTTGGTAGAGTGCTTACAAGGCCTGGGTTCAAACCCCAGCACCGAAAAAAAAGAAAAAGAAAAAGAAAAATGCATTAATCTAGTCCTGTGCTTAACATAGAGACTGGAGGACAAACAAAAGCAGAAAACAATTGCTTGGATTGAAGTGGTTGGACTCTGGGTACATATTTGAAGACCGAATCAACCATATATGCAAATGTGATTGTAGGTTGGGAAGGAAGTCAGAGAACCTGACAAGGTTTCTGGACTCTTCAACTTTCTCCTTAATCTGGTACAGTCTTCTTTTGAATACACATTAGTCTTAATTAAATCTGTATTTGGAAGTATCTGCTCACAATGTATGTGTTAGCTGCCACATTGATGCAATCCTTCATACAAAATAAAGCATTATAGCTTTAATTCATACCTTACCTCATACCAAAACAGATAAAAACAGCTCAAGAGAGGATGAACAAACATAAAAATTCTAAATAACTAAAATTCATTCATTCAGGTAGCATTTATTGAATGGCTACCTTGTGCAGGACACTGTAAAACTCTAAGAACAAGAAAATTTAAAAACAGATTCTACCATAAGGAACTTATTTTTATCTAGCCTTGAGTAAACAAGTAGGTAAAACATTACAATAACAGTGCTATAGTACAAGTTTAGAGAAGGTGATATTAGAGCAGAAAAGAGGTAGACCTTAGCTACAGAGGTTGATGGAAGTGAGGCTTTAAGGAGATTTACATGATTACTTGAAATTTCCCAAAATATTTAATATTTCATTAAACTGTACGCTTAATAGTTTATGTTCTTTTCTGTACACAAGTTGTTATATTCTACCATTAAATTATTTGGAAAAATATTTATTCATGTTTAATAGCCATGAAAAGAAAGATTATTATCAGCTAAGAAAATTTAGTCAAATTCCACTCCACCCTGTCCAGTCAACCCAAACATGGGCTTCCACAGCATTCTGGGATTCAACTAGGTCATTGAGAAATGGCTATGGCCATCAGTCTGAGTGGCAACAGCCTTAGGGTTGATGTACTCTGAAACAGTAACTGGCAAAGGTCAAAATTTTAAGGCCAACAGTGTCTCCCTATTCCTCACTCCTGCCCTTTGAGACAGAAAGAGGATCATGTGTGGCTTGCCCAGCCCTACAGAACTCCCACAAGCAAGCTTCTGCTTTATACAAGGACCAGTGGAATTGGTAAGGTCACAACTGCAGAAGCAGTCTTTAAACAACAACAAACCCACCCAAAAAACAGTACCCACAGATGAGTTTCTTAAGAACCACCCTCGGTTACCTGGACAAGTCACAGCTTTCCACATTGCTTTAAAACCCTGTTAATATGGGAAACTTAATTCCTTTATAAAATTTGAGGGCAAAGGTATAAACTCCTGTTAATCCACATTTTTCTATCCAGAGGTTTTGGTGCTTTTCTACCTCTTATCCTTAATAACATTTCCATCCTTAGCAACTGCTATGGAATTTCACAGATGAGTCAGAAGAAGGGATGAAAATCGGTAATGTATTAGACATGGATGCAGAAGAATATTGAAAAGACAAATAAATCTACTTTAGTATCAGAACCAGCTTCCTTCATGTTTTTCTCCTCTTTGTTTTATTACCAGGTTTGTGAATTTCAAAATATATGTTCCAGAGAAAAGGACACAAGAGCAGATTATGTTAGGAAAAAAAACACTTTGGGATCAAATGTTAAACTTAGCTTTGTCTCTTACTGTAGCCTCTAAACTATAAGATTAACTGTGAACATTAAATAAACATACATGAATGAAATTATTCAGTATATACTAAAGGCACATACATTGTTTTCCTTTCTCTGTCATGGAGCATTTTTTTTTTTTTTAAAGATAAGAGGACCAAAAAAGAAAATTAAAACAATACCATAGACTGAAGAAAAGAACAAAGGAGCTGGGTGTGGTGGCACACACCTGTAATCCCAGCACTTGGGAGGCTGAGGCAGGAGGATCACGAGTTCAAAACCAGCCTCAGCAACTTAGCGAGGCCCTAAGCAACTCAGTGAGACCCTGTCTCTAAATAAAATACAAAATAGGGCTGGAGATGTGGCTCAGTGGTGGAGTGCCCCTGGGTTCAATCCCCAGTACCAAAAAAAAGAAGAACAAAGGAGTTCCTAGAAATTGCATTGTTTTTCTAGAAATCAACAGGAATCATTATTCCCATAAGGGACTCTAAATACTATCAGCCTGGAAAGAAATGCGCTTTTTTTTTTGGGGGGGGGGGGTGCCAGGGATTTAACCCAGGGGCATTTAAGCACTGACCCACATTCCAGTCCTTTTTATTTTGAGACAGGGTGTCCTAAGTTGCTGAGACTAGTCTTGAACTTGTGATCCTCCTCTCTCAGCCTCCTGAGTCTCTGGGATTATAGGTGTGCACCACCATAGCCAGCTGGTAATATCTAACCTTTGACAGAACAGAAAATGGTGTATGGATCTTAGCATAACCTAGCAGTGGTTCTCAAATACCTCCTCAAACATCTTTATTTTAAGAGAATTAACACAGGAAAGCCTTCAAAAGCAAAAGCCCCACTGTGCCACCAATCTCCTATCCACAAGACAAATTTACAACTGAACATCTGATCATCAAACCGAGATTTGTCTCATGAAAAGACCTGTACAACCCAGGTAATTGTGGTAAATCTTGGAGCAGAATGGGAACACCATTTACTGTACTAATGCAGAGAGGGAAAAAACCCTCTGATTTCAATAACCTGAAAAGTATCGAAGCACTTAAAGGTGACCACTAACTTGAGCAAAAATTCTAGAGCCTACTCAAACTTCAGTTCTGGATTCACTTGGACAATGCACTTTGGATCATGCAGAAACTACCTGACTCTAAATATTCATTTATCTTTAAAATCGTGGATAATAATGAAATGCTTACAGCAGTGTTTGGCACATAGCATAGGTGCACAAAGGTTTCTATTATTGTACTCTGGGTAAAAACCAAATTCACGGTAATATATCACTGAGGAAATTCCACTGCTTATTTGTTAGGCTGGGTTGAAGTAGTCCCTCAAAATGTATGTCCACTAAGAACCAATAATGTGACCTTTTTTGGAAGCAGGGTCTTTGTGAATGTAATCAAGTTACGATGGGCCTTTTAGTGTGGGCCCTAAAGACACTGTAACTTTTGTATTTTTAAGAGGGAAATTTGGACACAGATATGTAAAGAAACAATGTTCATGTGGAGGCAAAGGCAACAACTAGAGTGACACAACTACATCCAAAGCAATAAAGGACTGTCAGCCACCACCAGAAATTTGGAAGAGGCAAGATTCTTCCCTAGAACCTTCAGAAGGAGCAAGACCCTGTGAACACCTTGGTTTTGGACCTGACCTTAAGAGAACTGAGAGAGAATAAATTTCTGTGTTTTAAGTCACCCACTTTGTGATACTTTGTATGGCAGCCTAGGAAAGTAACAGATTTAGCTGGAAAAAAAAATTATTTAACGATTTAAACAAATGACCTAATCACCAACATTTAAACAATATAATAATTTGATAAAGTTTTGCGTTTTCTTGACATTATTTATTGGGATTCTCATTCTAATTTTATTGTCAGAAGTTTGTAATAGACACTGTATTTAAACTGCAGATAAAATGTTTTATAAAAAATTATCTAGAAGGACATAGTTTATTGACCAAGAAACTGGGGCTCATAAATGTTAAGTGACTTTATATGACCGAGGTTATATAACTAACTGGCAGCAAAGTCAGAATCAGAATAAAAGATTACTAAGTCTGGTGTTTCTTTAACATATTATACCTTGAGTAATCAATATATGCACGAAACTCTAGAATAATCATCTTCCAGATATTGGGAAATATCTTAGATTTTTTGAAAGTTTCCCCCAATTGCTCTGACATTACTGTTAAGTCATGAGCTAAAGAATAAAGCAGGAGCCAAAAGTGAAGTGAGATTATCTTTTCATACACAGCTACCAAGTCTATAAACTGACACACACTGCCAAAGCACTTTTCTCTGAAGTGTGCAGCAAGAACAAAGAAGTTTTTGTGATCTTTGACTGAAGTAAATGTTTAAGATGGCCTGACTTAAAATGTAAATAAAAAGTGTAATTTAAATAATCGCAAGGAAAAGTAGAACACAGTTAATAACATTTTCCAAAGAATGATGGGAAATAGGATACACATGTAACAAAACTGTTTAATAAACAAAGTAGTTATGTGTTTCAGAGAAAAACCCTAGTAGAAAATATGTAAAAAAATGTTTTGTACTGGGTTAATTTTTAGTTTATTATGGAATGTGGAGGATATCTAGACACATCCAGACATGTCTCTTATACGTCTATGTACTTTCCAAGTTTCCTATTAACTGAATTCTAACTAACTAAACGATACTTTTCCACACATCAACATCTTTTAAATCAAGATGCATCTTGCAATTGCTGTTATGCCCTAGTTTAACTGAGAAATTATTGGTGCATCTTACATAAAATAATGGTGCATCTTACATTCTATGAAGTATGATAAACTCACTGATTGATATGAGTACTGGGGATTGATCCCAGAATCTCACAGGTTAATCAAGTACTCTACCACTGAACTACATCCCCAGCTCTTTTGATTTTGAGATAGGGTCTCACTTAGTTGTTCAGGATGGCTTCAAATTTGCAAACCACCGGCCTCAGCCTCCTGAGTAGCACCAATGGGCCTAGCGATCTGGTAGTTATATTATAAAGGAAAACTAATATAACAAAACATATACACATATATAAAAGCACATATATATACATATATACACACACATATCTATGTGTGAATGTATATAAAATAGATGAAGCAACAAATATGACTGCTATACTAATCTCAGTTGCAACCAAGAGACTCTGGTTCTTATATATAGAAATTCCCACTTAACTACTGGCTAAAATAGCCTAGAAACAGACACTGAAGAGGCGTCCCCGACACAGAAAGACTGGTTTTTCCACAGGATGGCTAATATCCAGTTATCTCCTGGCTATTCTTAGTCACCATTCCAGTTCACATTCTATAAATCATGCTTAGAATTTTCCTGAGGATGAACTAAGAAAAGCCAAATATTCACCACATCTAGAATCTCTAGAATATTTTTTAGTTTTGTTCTAACTTTTTGGGTGAGGGGCCAAGGGGGTAGTGCCAGGGATTGAGCCCAGAGGCACTTTGCCACTAGGCTACATCCCTAGTCCGTTCCTATTTTGAGAAAGGGTCTCGCTAAGTTGCTTGGATTCTCACAAAGTGCTGAGACTGGCCTCAAACTTGCAATTCTCCTGCCTCAGCCTCACGAGTCACTGGTTACAGGTATATACCAATACACCCACAGATCTTCTAGCTAATTTGTTAAAGTTAGTCATGATTTAATCTGTTCTCTACCCTGAGGGAACAAATTATTAAAAAGTGAGCCCTCTGGACTATGTCAATTATGCTCTGATAAAGGCGAGAGATTTATACATAAACTCAAGGTGGGGGGAAAAAACTAGAACTGTCCAGCGGAATTTTTAACAAATGTTTAATAGAGAGAGGAAGCTACAGAACTCTTTTCGTCATTATTTTGTTCGTCTTTTGATTTGATCACCCTTTAATTTTAGGCCTATTAATTAATCTAATCCATACTGTTCACAGTAAGCAGTTTTCTTAAAACTATGACAAGCATTAAGGATGAAAAGGTACTAACACATTTTTAGGAGTAGAACTTATTGAGATCCATCTGTCAGTCATGAAGCTAAACCACATCAAACTAAGAACAAGAGACACTTTGCGAGAATGTAAAGCTCCATAAAAGAAGAAATTTTTCACCACTGTGACCATTCCACAGAGAAAATTGGTGCTACACAGTAAGCACTCAATGTTTGTTGAATAGATTACTTTTCTGTGTAAATTTCTTTTCAAGCCAAATTCAAACTGAGCAGAAAGCTTTCTCCTAAGCTGACTTTTCAAGACAAAAAACTATGTACTGTCATTATTGAAAATAAAAGCTGTAAGGTAGCCAGTCCTTCAGACAAGGAAATATAGGAAAATAAAACTCACCATCAATGTATAAATTTACCTCAACAATTGTTTAGGCAAACCTTACTTTTTTTCTCATGCAGGTAAGAGAGGTTTAGGAATAAAATAGGAAACAGTTAATCAAAAAAAGCAAGATGATGAAAATTCTCACTAGACATCACCATTTTTCCATAAACATAATGAATACAACAGTCAATGGCTTACATTAATTATATAGTCTTTTATTTGGGGTGAGTTTTCTGTTTGCTCAGATACCCACACTGTTCTCCACTAAACACACATTAAACATTATACTCTAATATTGCTTACTACTGTATACTATTTGACATCAGGCCTGCAATATCAGATCATTAGATCTTTTATCTTGACATAGTGAAGAGTCATTCAAAGGGTGGGAGGGGACAAAAGAAAAAGGGAAAATGGTAATTTTTAACTGGGCTGAAAAACACCGGCTACTAATCCCTTACCTTATTAGCACGAATCTGTTTGTAAATATCTGTTTGCTGACGAATTCGATATTCCAAGTCAGAAACATGAGCCTGAAGCCAGTTCCAGCGGCTGACAATAGCTGCTCGGTCTGCAGCCCATCTCCATTCTGACCTGCGTCTCCTAGAAGGAAATAAACTGAGTGAAATCCAAGAGTAGCAGTATTATCTATACCAAATCAGATGAAGGCACTTATATAGACTAACTCCTGTTATCAAGAAAAAGCCAAGATGGACAGACACTCAGAGAAGCCATTGAAGGACACTTGTGGAATAAAACCCTTCAAGTAGGTATTTCCAAAATTAAGAGGAACTGCTTTCTTGCACCCTGACCTTGTGGCAAAAAAAAAATTCCCATGAAATAACCTTAATTTTTCTTCATTAAAATAAGACAATATATGCAGAATAATTTCTGTAAAAAATTCCAGTCATAAAAAATACCTGTTTTCTTTAAAAGCACTACTCATACGAAACTCACCAACAAAAGCTAATACTATAGAAAAAAATCTTTACAGATAAATAAAATCTGAAAGATATAAAGATCTATACAAATGGCAGGATATATGTTTTAATAAGGCAATTTTCATATAAATCTATAAATTCAAAGACATCTATGAAATTTTCTGCAGGATTCTTCATGGAAGTTGAGAAACAATGGAAAAATTGACACAGAAAAAAGGACCATCAGCAAAGAAATTCTGAAAAGTAAAGCATGATATGAATTTGAATTACCAGATATCAAGACTCACTGTAAAGTTACGGTAATTAAGGCAGTGTAAGATGAACAAAAGACCAACGAAACAAAATACAGAGTCTCAAAACCTACAAACTGGATATATAAAAGATAGGGCATTCAAAACAAGTGGTATTTGAATGAATTAGACTGAGCTTTTCAATACAAGGCATTAAAATGGCTAGTTCTTTACATAAGGAAAGTAAAATTAGTTTCTTTCTTCATGACATAATTCCCTAAGTTTGGATTTTCAAATTGCTGTATCTGTATAGCCACACTTAAAAACACAAAAGAATATCTTTGGAACTTAGAGCAGGAAAGAATTTCTTAAATAGAAAACAAAACATGACCTAAGTTTCAATATACAAGGAAAGATCTAATGTACAAAATTAAACTACTGGTTGGCAGAGGATATCTGTAACAGACATAACTAAAGACTAAATAATCAGAACATATAACAAACTCCAGCAATAGGTTGGAATTAAGAGACAATCTTAATTCACATGACAGAAACTCAAATGATCAATACAAACATGCCAAATCTTGTTAGAATTTGGGAGATGCTATTTTAAACCTAGACTGGAAAAACTCGAAGTCTGATAAAATCAGGGGATGATAAGATGTACAGTGCTTCTAAGTGGTATGATTACTTTTGAAGATTATTTTAGAAGTATCTGGCTAGGTGGAAAATGTACACATTTAACCATTATGAAATTGTGCTTCTGAGAATCTAAGCTTTACATCTGCATGAGGAAATAAGTTCATCACAGAATTTGTAATAAACCAAAAATTAATTATAATCTGACTCTGCTAAAGTGCACAAACTAATTTATTTCTTTAAAATATTTTCCTGTAGTAATAAACACAAATCTATAGCTCTACATATCAACATGACCAAATCTCATAAGACAATAGTGAATGAAAAATTCACATAAAAACAAAAAATAAGTAAATGTAAGTACTATTATAGGGAATGGAGTGTAGCTCAATAGTAGAGTGCTTGTCTAGCATGGTCAAGACCTGGAGAGAATGTGGGGTGGAAGGTGGGAATAAACACTCTTAGAGTGTTTATAGTAAAGGAATGTAATGAAATACTGTTTGGCAATTTAATTGCTACATGTATCAACATGATCATCAACCAAAAATGGTGGAATGGAAAAACTACATGAAAACTAAAAAACAATAGATTGTTACTAATATAGTTAAGTAATAAATGTACTGAACATACGAAGAACTGATATACAACAAATTCAGGATCAGGGTCCTTATCTCTGGAAAGAAAAATAGGAAGGTTGGAGTTTAGCTCTATTTACAATGTAACATTTGACTTCTCAGAAATACTATGATAGAAATGTGGCAATTTAACATTCTTTACCTGTTAGAGGGGTATATTGTTCCTGCTATATTCTGTATTCAGTTTTTAATCAAAACCTACTACAAAATTATTTTTCCAGAAATAAGAAAGTCATGATGCCCTTGGTTCCACTATCAATTAGAATATACAGGCCTACTACTAAAAATTTTAAGTAATACATGAACTTTAACATAATCCACTGATTAATGTCAATAATAAAACAAATCTGGCTGCAATAACGTTAGAAATGAATACTTAATCATAATAATAAAAAAACAAAAATAGCAATGGTATTAATTTTTCTATGGTCCTAACAAGTCATTCAGATCAACCCTTGTGATAACGTATTATACAATTACTTGTTTTCGAAACAAGGCATTTTACAGTTTCCTAATCCTGGTGGGATAATTTTAAAATAAAATGATACATTTTAAGTAGCATTTTAAGTAGTTAAGGGCTTCAATGTGGGTCACAGGTCTAGTTCTGACCTGAATTCAAAACAATCAGGACTCAAGAGATCAAAAATAACCTAGGGAGCCTCCTCTTTCTAAGAGACATAGCAAGTTACCCTTCATATCCTATTCCCAATTTAAACTAGACTTAAAGACTCACCATCATCCTATCCTGCAAAATTTCTACCTTTTATAGGTTCCATTCATTTTTTAAGGCTACCATGGTACCAGGTCCCCATCTATCACTGCTGGTATACTCTTGTTGACACTGGTCAACCATATTACATTCCCTTGATGAATTTCCCTTGAATAAACTCAAATGTTTTGTCACTCCTATGTTCAAAAAATGAACACAGCTATATCCCCTTCCAAATTCCATTTTCAATGAAATAATATATTAACTGAGCAAGTCAAGTTTTCAATTCTGTGACTAATTCATAATCTAGAGCTTATATTACCTTTTAATATAATTAAGAATTAAACTACAGATTGCCCTATAAATAGGACACTTGGACAATACAATTGTCTGAAGTACTCAGAGTCCTCTCTAATATATTCTTTGAAGTATGAAAATACAGGTCACCATTGTCAACAAATAACCACAAGTAGCAACACACTAGAGTTCATCAGGTAGCAGGAGTGCAATTTAATACACATTACTATTCAGTATACACTGTACCAACGACCTATTTATAAGAAAGCTCCGGGTTGAGGTTGGGGTTGGGGTTCAGTGGTGGAGCACTTGCCTAGCATGTGTGAGGCCCTGGGTTTGATCCTCAGCACCACATAAAAATAAATAAATTAAATGAAGGTACTACATCCATCTACTACTGAAAAAAATTTTTTTTAAAAAAAGAAAGCTCCTTTTGAACACTGATCATGTAAAATCCAGTGCACTCTTCAAAATGACAATCCTGTTCTAGAAAATACTTTCATGAATACATATTACATATTATAAATGTGATCTTGTTCACCTTAAATATATTCAGTAAAAGTTATGCAGTGAAGTTTATGTACCTTCATAATTAATTTAAAAACATTTAAATTTAATGACTTTAAGCATTCACCTATTACTTTTCTCAATAAAAATAGATCCCTAAAAATAATACTTATTCAAAGTTACCGTAAGTGGTATATATGTTGCTCAATTTAAATTTATAGGTGTTTCATATCTGGGATGATGGAACAAAATGGGAGACAAATATTGTAAAAGACAGTAATTGAAGCCATAAGGTAATAATAAAATTAACAGCTACCAACAAAACTGCTTCAACAAATTGATAATAAATAGGCAAAATAGCATATAAATGAAAACCAAAAGCAAGGAACAGACAGCTTTTGGCAAACTTATGCTACTTCTGCTTTGGTATCCTTGGGGGACAAAGAATCCTGAACTTAGTTCATAAACCTCATGACAGTGTTCCAGGACACCAATACTTCAGATTAGCAGGAAAGATGAAACTTATTTGTTATCTCTGAGTTTAGATATCTTCTTCTTCCTTCTTTTTTTTTTTTTTTTAAATAGACATCTTAAAGATTTTCTTTCTTTTGTGTGTACTTGGTATGTGTGTGAAGCAACACACTTTAAAAGCTAGGTTCAGGACAGGTGTAGCAGTACACACCTATAAATCCCTGCAGCTCAGGAGGTCTGAGGCAGAAGAATCACAAGCCAGCCTCAGCAATTTATTAAGGCCCTACGCAACTCAGAGACACCCTGTCTGTAAATAAAATACAAAAAAAGGTTAGGGATGTGGCTCAGTGGTTAAGTGTCCCTAGCTTCAATCCCCAGTACAAAAAGAAAAAAAAAAAAAAAAGAAGAAGAAGAAGAAGAAGAAAGGTTCAATTTCCAACACTGCAAAAACAAAAAATTGAAAGTCTGAAAATACAAAAAGGGAACGTACTGGTGAGTGATTCTGGCCAAACTATATTGTACCTGTACAAATATGTGACAATAAATCCCACCATTATGTACTACTATAAGGTACCAATAAAAAATGTGGAGAAAAAAAGAAAATGCACAAGGAAAAGTTAGTTATTTAAAACATTTTAGTTCACAAGAAATTTGATACATACCTTTTTTCTTTGGTACTAATGAAAATTCCTTTTCAATTTTCCCAAGGTTAGAAGTAGTAGGCCTAGGGTTCTACCCCTAGCACAACCAACACCAAAACAGAAAGTAATAGGTCTATTATTCCACACGCACACTTAACAACAACACAAACTGAGCCTTCTGATAATACTTTTTAGGGACTGGCCAATGAAATCATCACAGAAAGCAGCAATAAAGGAATATTACTAGCAATCATCACCTTATGAACAGGTTTCATTCTACAAATTCATCTGTTATATGCTGGTGTAGAACTGATTTTCAATAGAAAACCTTCTCACTGTTCTTCTATAATGTTCAAACTCATATTAATTGTAATGAAAAATGGAAAACCCCACCCCAAGAGTCCATAAAGTATCTTCCGTTTAAAACACCAGCAATATAAGCAGAGTGCTGAGCTGTCAGCAAACGTGAGAGGTATATAGTTAAGTCTGGGGTGAAATGTGATGTTACCATACCCCAGTGACAGGGCAGAATACCACAAAATATTAAAATCACAAGAGTAAGCGTTCCCTGCTATACATTTTTTTCCTTAAAAAAAAAAAAAAAAAAAAAAAAAAAAAACCCAGACAACACAAACTCAGATTATTAAATAAGAACATAGATTTTTCCCTAATATTAAAAAGGTAAATTTAATACTCTAATAATTTATGGCTCAAGAACAGTAGACACTGATTTTAACATTGGGAATATTCTCAGTATACAAACTTAAAAAACAAACAAACAGACAAAAAAAACCCCACAGCCTCAGATTACAGAATGATATTATAAATGTAAAAATGACTTTGTTTCTAATATAGTCATAATCAATAATGAAAAAAAGAGATGGATTCCAACACTGGTAATTTTTTCAACTATTTCCACTTGCTTGTTCCATGCTAACAATTAGTGAGACTGCTTTAACTGTGTGTCTGAGCAGCATTTTTTGGCTGTGTGTTTTATGTCAGTTCACAACAATTTTTTTAAATGTAAATGAGAGCAAATCTCTTTTTTTAAAAAAACTTCATTTTATTTTTATGTGGTTCTGAGGATACAACCCAGTGCCTCACATGTGCCAGGCAAGCACTCTACCACTGAGTCACAACCCCAGCATTCACACCAAAATTCTGTCCACATGTATTGTGGTTGACACCTCGGTGGAAATTCTTTTTAACTCTAATTTTGCTTTTATAAAGTTTTTATAGGTAAATTTGCTTTGACTGAATGTTCTGTGTAAAAAATTCATTAAAAATTCACATAATAAATTGCTTTTCAGTTACCTAAATGCAGTAAAATTGTGTACCGATATTTGCTTCTGTAATGCTACATAAATAGTAAATTTTAATGTTGTCAGCTATGTGTCAATACTGGTTTTGTAAGTATGTCATATAAATAGATTTCTTTGATGTGTGAACTTATACTTTTAATAGTTCTTTTTACAGAAGATTACTACCTGTCTAGAACTGAGGATATTTTAAATCTAAAAATAGAGAGTATATACTGTATTTATTTGAGACAAAAATCATCCCCTCCAAAGCTCTTTATAAACATTCTAAAGCCATACAGTGAAAAGTACTATTTTTCCTTTGCAAAGAAAAGGCTCAAGTTTTACACCTTAGTTAATGTGGAAATAATTAATTTTTTAAAATGTTTTCAGTTCTTTAAAATCCTCTTGAATGGTACTATTAATGGAAATATTTCATTAGAAGACAATGAACAGATCAACACAGAAAATTTTATGTAAGGAGATTTGACCTGTCTTAAATGAGGGGCTCAGGCTCCTACTTAAGTGGAAATTATCCATTAATCCTCAAAGGTGTCAATGATATAATTTTTCCTACTGCACCATAACAGGAAATGGTTGGAATCACTTTAACTCAAAGATGATCACCACTGATTTTGCAAAAATAAAAGTGCTAAGGAATGTAGTAATTTCTGCTAACAGAGAATGAAAAATAAGAATATGTAATAATATACCCCTTTCTTGCAATTTATTAGTAGACCATGAATTCACATATGATTGTAGTATTGATTCTTGTAATTTATAAACCCTACTTCAATGCCCACAGCACTGCCATAGACAGCAGTAGCAGAAACGCTTTTGTTCTGAGATAAACTAAAGCAATCAACAACTTTTGCTGTAACACTAAGAGCCAGACATGGCAAACACCTTGACCTAGTGTTGCTTCTAATTAAGTCACCCAGTTCTATTTCAAGACAGAAATTTGTACAGAAGTTCAACAGAACAGTACCAGAAATTTTTAATGGTTTCATTAAACTACCATAAATATGCCAGAAAGACCTGAATGGTCGTCATTTCATTTTTTATTTTGTTTTCACATCTATCTCCAAATTCTCTCCTTTTAATTTAAAGGTTTTATTAAAGTCTTCAAACACAAAGTAAAATGACAGTCAAATGCTCAATCAGTAAGTTATTTCACAAGAATTATGTAAGCAAGAAAACCTGAGATACCCAAATTCTGAAATCTCCAGGTTGTTCAGATCATTTATAAAACAAAAAGAAGAGATGCAGCAAAACTGAGTCTGTCCCAGAACATTCAAAGCATACAACTGCCAGATTCCTAGTATCCAAGGTAAGAGTCACCAAGAGACAGGAATCCTGAAATTATAGACTCAACTGGGGGTGGGGGTCACCCATAAGTATTCACTATAAAGCACAAAAGCAGTATGAAAGAAACAGAGGACAGAGTAGGAAGAGAAGGGTTCACACCAAACTTTTTATGATCAAGAACATGTAAATTGACCTTTGGAAATAATATCTGCCTCAGGGTTATGATATCCATAAAGTTGTACAATTCTAACCATAATACACATTGTGTATATCAGATAATGACAAATTTATTTAATAAATATAACCTTGGATTTCAAGTCCATATATTCCAGACCATAAATGGTACAAAAGAGGAAGAGGAAGGGAATAACAAAATGAAAAGAAATATCCAAAAGACAAATTAAACAAGAAGAGGTGTTTTCAGATAGCATCAGACTATATTCTGAGTATGAGCTTTGGGCTATATAGTCACTTAAAAGAAGCTCTACCCTAAAAGGTAAAACCAAGCAGTCCATTAGAATAGACATCCTATGCCAGGGGTGGTGGCACAAGGCTGTAATCCCAGCTATTCAGGAGTCTAAGGCCAGCCAAGTAATTTAGAGAGACCCATCCTCAAAATAAAAAGGCGCTGGGAGTATAGCTCAGTGGCACAGCACTGGGGTTTAATCCACAGTATGGTGGGGGGTGTATAAGTAAGATATATTAAGGGTCACAACTTCAGTAACATTACCTTCCCGCTTTTACAACCAGTTGAGAAAGAAAATACAGGAGGGAAAAAGAACCAAATTATATAGCACTGAAAAGTCCTTATGTAAAATAAATCCAGAAAAACAAACTTAGGACAAACATTCTCTGAGCACATTCGTATCAGTCACTCTAATTAGGTTACATCAGCTTTCTGCAAAAGTTTGTAGCAACAGGAAACAAATGTACCAGAGCTGCTTCTAAACTGCTGATTCATCCTGATAGACTCTTGGGATTGAAAACTTAACCCTTTTGTCTTACTGTTTAAACAGAATATTTCTGCTACTGAAAAACAAGATTTGTATATTCAAGTCAAGAATTCAACCCACTACAGGACTCTTTCTGCCCTTATTCTCCTCCCATTTACAGAATTTAAGCAACTATTATTTACCAGTGATTAGGTGCCAGAGATAAAGTAACAAACAAGAATTGTGACTCCTTAGATGCAGATTTCGGTGGGGACGACATAAGTTAATAAACAATCATATAAAATATAAGAGATGCTATATAAAGTCTTTTATAGATTGGAAGATCTGGAAAGACTGCTCTGGTATAAACATTTAAACTGAGCCCCACTCCCACCCCCCCCCCCCCCCCAAAAAAAGGCAGCTCAGTGGTGGAGCACTTGCCTAGCACATGTGAGCCACTGGGTTCAATCCTCAGCACCACATAAAAATAAATAAATAAAATAAACTGAGCTCCAAAGCATAAATTAGAATGGAATAGGCAAACTGGCACTGGGAGTACAACAGGAGCAGGGAACATGAAGAAAGTTAGAAGGGGAGGACTGTGATATGTTTCTCAAAGAACTAATATGAATAAAAGAATTATAGGACTGGAGTTCAGATGGTGAACATCAGGAAGAGTGTGCTCAAATTGGCTAAGGACACAGGTATGTAGGGCCAGATCACACAGAACCCTGTAATCTTCTTAAATTTTATGAAATAATATTAGGTAATCCTGATCACTGACCCCGCATTTTTAAACTTTGTATCTAATTATCCTTTTACTGTTGCTCTTTTTAGTTATACATGAAAGTAGAGTATCTTCTTACATATTTATACTAACATGAAGTGTGTCTTGTTCTAATTAGGATGCCAGTCTTGTAAATGTGTATGATGTGGAGATTCAATGTCATGTATTCATGTATGTACACAGGAAAGCCATGTTAGATTCTTTTCACTGTTCCTATCGCCTCTTCCTTTCATGCCCCTTTGTCTAATTCGCTCAACTTCTATCCTTCCCCCGCTTGTTGTGTGTTAGCAGAGAGAACATTCAACCTTTATTTTTATGGAACTGGCTTATTCCACTTAGCACAGTCTCCAGATCCATCTATTTACTGATAAATGTCAATAAAGTCGTTCTTTAAAGATTTTTGTTAAATGAAAAATTTCAAATACAGCAAAGAGGATAATGAACTCCTATGGAATCGTTGTTTAACTTCAATTATCGACCTTTGGCCAATCCTACCTCATCCATAACATCTACTCCAATATCAGACTACTGTTTTTGTAAACATGTCAGTATATATCTCTAAAATGTAACATCTCTTAAAATATACACATGTATATTTCCTTAACTTAGAAAAAACAGCAATTTCTAAATGTTAAACATCCAGTTAGGTCAAATTTACTGGACTATCTCAGCTATACTGTCCAAACCAGAATCAAAATTCACACTGTTCAGCCGGGCATGGTGGCACATGCCTGTAATCCAAGCGACTTGGGAGGCTGAGTCAGGAGGATCGCGAGTTCAAAGCCAGCCTCAGCAACTTAGCGAGGCCCTTAGCAACTCAGTGAGACCCTGGCTCTAAATAAAATACAAAATAGGGCTGGGGATGTGGCTTAGTGGCCGAGTGTCCCTGAGTTCAATCCCTGGTTCAAAAAAAAAAAAAAAATTCACACTGTTCACTTGGCTAACACATCTCAAGTTTAAAACTGATTCCTCTTTGTTTTTCTTTCTTGAAATTTGTAGAAAAATGAATAGGCATATTTGTCATTCAGAAATTCCCATAATGTAATATTTTACAGATTTATATTCCTGTCACAAAGCCTGTACTTTTAATTTATAAACCAATCACCTCTGAACCACCTTCAGTTTGAGACCAGTAGTTTTCTGTAGGTTGGCTGATAAAATTATTTGAGCTTTTTCACATTTCATTTTTACATATTTGAAATGGAAATATGTATTTAAACACCCAATCTTTAGAGAACTATCAAGGTAATTTAAACATCTCTCCATGGCAGACCTTTGCATCAAATGTGGTGAACAAACACATATTTTTAATTCTGTCAAGCACAATAAAAGCAGTGTACTAATTCTCCAACACAGCCCCTCAGCACGACTCAGGTCAATTTGTATGGTGTAAATTTCCAAACTGAAAATACGTGGAAGCATCTTCTATCCACAAACTCCACCTCTTTCTGGAAAAGTCTTTTCTATTGAATCTCACAATTCATTACTTATATTCTTCCAGCTCAGTGTGATCCTCTTATTTTGTTACATAGATGTTCTATATTTCCAAGTTGTGCAATATAAATGATTGGTCTTTATATGATCCATACTTCTGTAGGCACTACCATGTATTTTACAAATAAGCAATTTCCAGGAAATACAAATATGAAATTCATTTATCTAAAACCTTCCTTTAAAAACAAAAAACACCCAACTGCAGCCTGAAAAACAATGCCTAGGAACATGCTAAAGTGTTCTAACAGAGAAAAACAAGGCAAGACAAGGAAGTATGGAAGTGGTTTTACTGTTCTTGGCTGGCTATGGGACTGAACAAACGATCTGAGCATGATTTCAAACAAAACCCTGGCCTACTTACATGTCTTTTTTTTTTTTTTAAAGCAAAAAGGACCCTGTCATGTTTCAACAATAAAGCAAAATGACAGTTAATAATGAAAGGCTCTCAAAGTCTCTCATTTATTCAAAGTACTGATACAACTGTTTCCTTCAGAATTAATCCATTTTCTGCCTACTTTACTTCCAGGAGAGCCCATCTTTAAGAGTAGTTATCATTTCAGAACCTTTCAAAAGTCAAACTGAGATTAGAACATTCAAATGCTATGTGTGATAATTTCTTCTTCAAAAATCATAATGTAGCTGAATAATGCCATTCACTCAAAAACTGTAACTTGAAAGTATAAAACTAGCCATTATTTGATCCAGTTCATTTACCTAATCAAAAGATAACAACAATCATAACTAAAATCAATAGGAAAAAAAACCATTTTCTTCACCAATTTCCCAATTCCTTAGCCCTGGGCTCCTTAAAGAAAAGTGAAGGAGGGGCTGGGGTTATGGCTCAGGGGTACACAATTGCCTGGCACTCTTGAGGCCCTGGTTTCAATCCTCAACACCACATACAAATAAAGGTATTGTGTCCACCTACAACTAAAAAAAATTATTAAAAAAAAAAAAAAGAAGAAGTATTAGAAGAGTGAAGGAATACAAAAGTACATGTGTTGACAGGATTGGTAAGTGCTTGAGCTCTCCTTCCCTTATCTACCCCCATATTCCATAGGCAGAACTTGCTTCTGGCTATCTCTGGAACAATCAAAGAAATCTTTGTTTTATGCACAATAGGCTAACTATGTAATAGAATTCCTATAGAAAAACATTTATTCTCCTCTTTCAAAATAAAATATACCTTTTTGGAAAAGAGTTAGGTGTGAGAAATCAGTAAATACTGAGTTCTAATTCCTGGCCCTACCACTTAGTTATTGTCATTGAGCTCCAATCAGCTAATGAAAAAAAAATCAAAAAACAAAAGTTATCATCAATGCTGTCTAGGAATATGCTCCAACTTCAGGGAGTATAAAAATTACTTGAGAGAGAGAAGTGAGTCCCACAGAGCTGCATGAATAAGACAATTCTCTTAGATAATTCTTATGACAAGTATTTCAGAACTATTACTCAAGAGATACTGAGGTTTAGAAACAAAGAACATATTCAAGAAAATAAGGTCGAACCAAAGGTTAATGTTAATTTGTCAGTTTTTAAAAATAAGTAAGAATTTCTAGGGAAGATGGGAAAGGCAGACTCCTTTCTCCCAGCTCATCTGGGTTATCAATACAGCTACAAATCCTGGAAATAATGAAAGAGGAAACCAAATAAAAACCCTGAAAGGTGGAAAGAGGAAGATGAACTGGTCAGGGACCACCAGACTACAAGAACAAAATAGTGGAAGCATGTGATAAACCCCATCCAACAGAAGGCAATACAAAAACCTGGCTTCTTAATTTCCGAGAGAGCAATAAAAAGTGGCCCTGACAAACTCTTTCCTTCCTGGAGGGGATACAAGGGGACCCTCCAAAAACAGCAAAGGTCAGCTTCCAATAAGCCATGGAGAACATTATTGCCAATTTCTTAATTTCATTTTACTGCAAATATTCATTATTTCTAATTTCTTTCCTCCCACTATTTCTTCAATTTAATTTTTATTTATTTATTTTTGAACCAGGGGTTGAACTCAGGGGCACTCAGCCACTGAACCACATCCCCAGCCCTATTTTTGTATTTTATTTAGAGACAGGGTCTCACTGAGTTGCTTAATGCCTTGCCTGTGCTGAGGCTGGCTTTGAACCCGCAATCCTCCTGTCTCAGCCTCCCAAGCCGCTGGGATTATAGGTGTGCTCAATTTAGGTTTTAAACCTCACTACTGGACTAAAACTGCTAGTCAAGGAAACTACTGACATCTACTGTGCTCAATCCAATGCCCAATTCTCAATCTTTACAATTTTTAACCCATCAGCAGCCTCTAACATAGGTGATTACTCTTTCAAATACTTGGCTTGTCTTTCAAGACATTATATTAACCTGATTTTTCTCTTGTCATTTAAAATTTCTTCCAAGACTCCATAGGCCAAATCTTTTCCACACACACTTCCGAGATCTTATTCAATCTCATGATTTTAAGTTTCATCATGTTAGAGGAAAGAACGCTATTATTTATTGATATTGACATAACCAACCATGCATGAAAAGGAAAGGGAATTCCTATTTCATGTATATGCAAAATAAACTTTAATTGTATTTAAAAACTTTATATGATCACCACATCAGAGAAGCACTCTTAAAGAACAGAAGAAACCCAGAAATCAGAAAGGTTCATTTTCTAGAAAATTATCTGGTCATATCTAATTACCAGTTATTTCATCCCACATTAATAAAAGCACCATACAAAATAATGTTTACTACTGGGGTAACTGAAATCAATCATATTTCTCAAAGGCAAATGACTAAGTACATTACAATATAACTACTAAAAGGAATGTTATACAATCATTAAGAATGGGTTAGGGGGCTGGGGTTGAGGCTCAGTGGTAGAGTGCTCGCCTAGCATGCGTGAGGACCTGGGTTCAATTCTCAGCACCACATAAATATAAAAGAAAGGTACTGTGTCCACCTACAACCAAAAAATAAAATAAAATAAAAGAGAATGGGTTAGGCTTCTCCGGCAGGATGTTTGCAAGTTCAAGGCCTTGGCAACTGAGTAAGACCCTGTCTCAAAATAAAAAAGGGTGGGTGTAAAAGTTCAGTGCTAGAACATTTATCTATAATGTGTGAGACCCTGGGTTCAATCCCCTGTACTAAAAACCAAAACAAAATGAATGAATTAGATCTTTACATACTACCCTGAAATGAGGTCTAAAAACATTTGAAAAGCAAATTTCAGAACATGTTCCTATTTTGGTTTTTAAAAAAGGAAAATGCCTCGGCAACTTGGGAGGCTGAGACGGGGAGTGCAGGTTCAAGGCCAGCCTGGGCAACTTAATGAAACTCTGTCTCAAAATGAAACAAAAGAGACTGGGTGATGTAGCTCAGTGGTAGAGCATCCCCTAAATCCAGTTCCCAGTGATGCAAATATAATTAATAAAGAAAACTGCCAAAAATGAATGCATGTGAAAACATTTTGAAATAAGCAAATTGCTAGCATTATTTTAGGAGACTTTTATTTAAAGCCCTCTGCACTGTTTTAAATTGTTATGTGCATGTTATTTTCATAATTAAGACTCCAATAAAAAAGGTAAATCAAACAATTTTAAACATGAATGAAATGGAACTAAAAGAATATGGAAGACAAAATGAAGACGAGTGAATTCCAGAAATTAACACTGCTCTGTAGCATCTAAAGATGAGAGATTTACATAAGGAAGATGACCTATTTCCAATGTTTCTGAGAATATGACTTGATTTCACGTATTATTCTTAATTTGGCATGCTTCTGTTCTCCAGAGAATACCTGGCAATATTTGAAGACATTTTTGGTTGCCATGAATGAGGGAACGGTGACACTTGGTATTTAGTGGGTAGAAGCTAGGGATGCTGCTAAACATAAAGCACACAGAACAAACCACCACAACAAAATGTCAACAAGAACATAAAACCTTACCTTTCCCAAGTCCCTTTTTCCTTTTTATGCCCTACCAAGGCCTCACATTTTTCCAGTTTGTTTGAATAAGTCAAATTCTTATGGTTCTTTCAGACTCAGATAAACAGCAAGGGAGAAGATCAAGCTATGACCCAATTAAAACACACACACACACACACACACACACACACACACACACACATATACATGTACGTATGTATGTATTTAGTTGCAGATGAACACAATACCTTTATTTTTTTTGTGGTGCTGAGGATGGAACCCAGGGCCTCACACATGTTCAACAAGCACTCCACCACTGAGCCACAACCCCAGCCCAACCCACTATTTTTTAAAAAATACAATAGAAAAGTAATTAGAGTATGGAGTATATAGAACAAGTATATAGGAAAGGTAGGTTACTTTAGTTTCACTTAGGCATATGCAAGCCTGTACGTCTCCAGACTTAACTGCAAGTATGAAGACTCAAAGTATTTATCCTATTGAAGATTATGTTCAAATAAAGTCCTTTAAATATAGTTGAGTTCTCTCATCCTTAGAACTAGTGGGTTGGACTAAAAAATCTTCAAGGTGCTTGATTTTTAAGATATGACAAACCTGTAACCATCAGCATGAAGTATATCCTGCTTTACAAATGCAACATATGGGAGAAGGACAAATATACCTAGATAGATATTTGCAAGACTTAATTCACTCTAGATATTTCAATAAAATTCTATTACTTAGATACACAAAATCTACATAAAATCTTCTTACATGGACTTTAGGTATTAGGATCTTGATTAAACCATGTGCCAACTCTAAACTACCCTCTCAAAAGGTGACTGAACTTTAAAACTGGAAGAAACTTTAGAGATTATCTTTGACCATTTCAAAATTTGATGGGGGCCGTGGGGAAGCTGATAACTGGGGATCTAATCCAGGGGCACTTTACCACTGAGCCACATCCCCAGTTCTTTTTATTTTTTGAGACAGGGTCTTGCTAAATTGTTAAGGCTGGTCTAAAACTTGCAGTTCTCCTGTCTTAGTCTCCTGAGCCACTAGCCTCAATGACTTACCAAAACCCTGTCTCAAAATTAAAGAGGGAGGGTGGATGGAGTTCTATGGTTAAGTGCCCCTCGGTTCAATTCCTGGTACACAAAAAAAAGGGGGTGTGTGTGGGGGGGGCGCACTTCTAAAAGATTCAACAACTTGCCCAGAGTTCTGGTTCAAGTCAATCTGTCAAGCTCTTAGGGCAAACTTATTAAAAACAAACAAACAAACAAAAAAAAAAACAGTTAAACAAGCTAAAAGTTACATGCTAAAGTTTAAAAAATTATTCTGGGGGCTTAACAAACCATCTTTTCAAAATTTAAAAAGTATTTTAGGGCTGGGGATATAGCTCAGTTTAGAGTGCTTGCCTTGGGGTTCAATCCCAAGCACCGCAAAAAATAATAATAATAATAATCATTATTATTATTATTATTATTTCACTGCTCAACAGTAGGACTTTCCCTAATTAAAATACATAAAATTTTGCCTTAAGATCTATTCTTAGAGATAAGTAGGAACTATAATAGGCAAACAGACACTGACCACCCAAATTAGAACATCTACTCTAAATAAAAAGAATTCCACCATTTTAAAGGAAACCAAGCCTCCAATCTACATTTGCATAGCCCTCAAGTCTCCACCTGTGCAAAATTCAATGTCTTATCACAAGGGTCCTTCCAGTTCTAAAGTTCTACCCCAATATTTGGGAGATTAAATATTTTGCTCATACATTAAGGCATGTTTCTTTAAACAAGGTGTCTACAAAATTAGTAATTAACAACTCATGTGAAAATGGGCTCTGTCTCTCCTTAGATGAAGTTACTTACCTTTAACCAATGAGTTCCTGAACTATAAACTATGTATTAATCTGACTACCATCAGACTCAGAATTTGCTTGGAAATAGACCCTAAGCAACTTGACAATTAAACCTAGAACACGTAGTTCTAAAATATTTTGATTCTTAAAAATTCTAAAGATGAAAGAGATACAGATTTCCTAACTTACTGAATTAAAACTAGAAAAACTTTTCCCCCCAATTTTGTTGTTCTGTTTTGGGGGCAGTACTAGGGGTTAAACCCAGGACCTTGCATATGGTTTAGACAGTCTACCACTGAGCCAAAAAAACTATCAAAATCCCCCCTTGGAGTTCTGCATTACTAATATAGTTAAAAGTATTTTCCCCCAACAGTTCTGTTATGACTACATGTCAGCATTTTATTACAATCTGTAAGCACGGGAGAAGGTCTCTAAAATACTACCAATGCAAAGACAAATTCTCATTAGGAATATTTATAGGAAAAAAAAGAATGACTAATTGCTTAGATAAAATAAAAATGTCTGGTTAACAGACATAAGACTCTTTTGACAGCTGACAGTTAACTGAGGTGGATAGGTAACTAGCTTCCCAGCAGAAGTCTTAAACCCATTAAATTCATCAAACAAATGCAGCAGCACTTTAACAGAAATACTAGTATCCTCCCAAAAGGAAGTTATGAATTATACCACAAAGATCCTGTCCAAATGAGGCTTAGAACAATTTTTCTTTTACACCTTCTCCTTTTAATTTAGATAATCTGTCCAGCTCCCTGGAACCCTGTACTAAAGACCTCTGAATTGTTCAATTTTTCTTTTACAAATTTTTTAAGGAAAAAGTATTTTAAAGAGCAAAAGACAGTTACGAGCAGGTTTTCTTTCACAGATGGGAAGACAGTATAAAGCTGTAGAGAGCAGTAATAGTTCTTTACCACCCCATCCTTCACTGTACTGTCTCTGAAAGCAAAACAGAAACCCCAGGGAAAGTATACCTTCGACATATAAAGATAATAGCTTTTCAGATAACTATAAGTGATTCCAAACAAAATTATGAACAAAATCTTTATTATTTTATTATGAATGAGAAACAACTTTTTTTGCAGTATACTCCTGATCCTCCCCCCATAAAGTATATTTGAATAATCCAAACAACTCCAGGGAAGACAACAGAGAATCACTGTGATGGAGCAGAAATAATAAAGTTACTACAAAATATTCACTGACCACATTTAAAGTTTCCTCAGGAATCTCTTGGGTCATCACAGAAGGTGATCATGAAACACTTAAGCAGCTTATAAACACCAAGCAAATGCCACTGATCTACTGAAGAGGGAGTTATCTCCCACAGAACTTAACAATGCACTGAACAAGAAAAGGAGCATGCAGGGTTGTAAATCACAACAGAAAGAGTTTCATCCACAGCATATTTTCTGGCTAAATTCATTAACTCATGATACTAACTTTAGAAATCATTAAAAAAAAAGAAAAAAGAAAAAAGAAAAAGAAAAGAAAAGAAAAACCCAGAAACCTACATCTCTCTTCTCTTTTTTCTTTTTTTAAATAAATAAATAAGACAAGACTGTCAAGACTGGGCAGAATGAGAATCAAACCCAACTTCCAACCAGGAGGACTTTCTATCAGAAAGTAGTATCTCAGGGATGGGGTTGTGGCTCAGTGGTAGAGTGCTTGCCTAATGCATGTGAGGCACTGTGTTCGATCTCCAGCACCCCATCAAAAACTAAACAAAGTATAGATATTGTGTCTATCTACAACTAAAAATTTTAAAAAAGTAGTATCTCAGACTTTATTATAAATAGCCCAGTACATACAGTTTTCAAAGGAAACAAAGATACAATTGTTAAAACTATAACAATGTTGTTTGCTAAGACAAAGAATACTAAGAGTAGATAGAAGAGCTAAGTCAATCCTTTTTCGTCCTGTGCCACTTTTTGTTCAGCCTCTACCTGTGACTCCCTTTACCCACATAAGTACAATGCAATTTCAATCTTACCACTAAAAATTCATCATTAATAATCCTCCAAATTCTCTTCAGTTTTCCAAAATAGCTCCATAACTTTTATAACATGAAAAAAGTTGCACATTTTTCTTTCCGTTTAATACTGGAGTTTTACTTTATGTAATTATTTTTGTATAACAAAACCCATGATTGTAGCTTCTCAAGAGTGCTTTAAAACATAATTGGCAAAATAATACCTTCAACGTTAATACTACAATACTGTGAAAATTACATTTATAAAAGTGTAAATGAAAGTTTGTATTATAATGTATTTTAAAACAGGGATGCAAATTCCTTGACATGCCTCATCAAAAGGTGGAGTTCAGTGTTCAATGAATCAATAAGTAAATAAAAAAAAAAAAAAAAAAAAAGGTGGAGTTCGGCCTTTTCTTGAATTATGAGAGGGTCCATGTCCACTCCAGTCAACAAAATATGGTAGAAGAAACTGGGTGACATCACAGGATAGATTACATGAACACACTGCTTCTACTGTGTTCCCTGAACACAGAGATTCCATGCAAGAAAACTAACAACCCTGAGGCTACCCTGATGAACAAGTCAAGGGTCCCAGCTGAGCAAAACCTTCTAGCTATCCCTAAAAAGGCAACAGGCTTGTAAGTGAAGATTTCATCTTGGAAGTAGATTCTCTAGTCCCAGACATTTCATCCCCTGACCTATGGATTTTTCCAACCATCAAAGCCCCAGAATTCTGAACAGAGACAAGCCATCCTAACTGTACCCAGAATTCTGATCCACAGAATACACAAAAAAACAGCTATTATCTTATGCCACTCAGTTTGAGGTGATTTGTTAAATAGCAATAAACAACAGAATAGTCACTATACTACAAAACTGAGCATTTGCATATTCAATGGTATGCATGGTATACTATAACCATGGGGGTAATATCCATGATTATGAACCACCCCCCCAAAATCTTTAGCACATATACCAGGAGGCAAGTTCAAGAATATTCAGAGTAACAGCACTGGATATTGTTTTTAAGTTAAATAAACTGGGGGCAGGGGGGATTTTCCAGGGCACAGCAAGAGGAGAGTGGATGAATTATGGTACATCTACTCAATAATGCAGGGAAAATTAATAAACTATGTGAAACAAGAGGCACAAATATCAGTAATACAATGTTTAAAATCCAAGCTCCAGAGCCAGCTTTGGTAAAGTTTAAAGATAAGTGAAAGTAACCTAGAGATTCCCTGGGAAAAATTTAGAAGCAGCAAGTACATGTTTTGCAATTTCCTTAGCAATTCTGCCCCCACGCAAGGACTGTATTTATTAACCTTATAATTTCTTAGGCAAACACAAGCAAAACAACTAAAATAAATAAATAAATAAATAAATAAATAAATAAATAAATAAAGAGGGGCTGAGGTTGTAGCTCAGTGGTAGAGTGCTTGCCTTGCACATGGAAGGCACTGGGTTTGATCCTCAGCACCACATAAAAATAAAGATACTGTGTCTGTATACCACTAAATATATATATACACACATATATATATGTATATGTGTATATATTATATATATAAAATCAAGAAAAATGACAATTTAGGATACAGGATGGAGGTGATCTTATAAATTCTTGGTAGTAGTAACTATTGAATTAGATAACAGCATCACATTTGTATTTTAAAAATAAAGTCATAAATGGATGCATTCAATTAATAAATAAATACACACTAAAGTGCATAAAATGGGAGAACATACTTATGATGGAATGGAAAGAAATGGCACAGGCAGGGTAAGAGTATCCATATTACCATTTGGTTTTACAAAATCATTTTTCTAGTTTAAGCAGATAATTACTAAAATCAATTTGTACTCCCTCAACTCTCCTTTACCTGTTCATGAAAATAAAATACCAATTTTAAAAGTTTCACAGAAGAAACTAAAAAAATTTATTAATACCTGAATATCTAGAGAAATTTCCAATAACCAAAAGCAATTAAGATAAAATATATACACATAAATAAAACTAGGGACACATGAGTAAAAGTCAGACTTCCATTTCTAACTACTGTATCATATGCAGCTTTCAAAAACCAAAGAGAGGGAAGGTATCTGCTATCAAGCCCTCCAGCAAAGTTTAAAGTTTTCATTAAACTTCAATGAAATGAAGATTGGACAACTGTATCTGATATCCACGGGTCCTAAGTTGGCAATGAGAATACAGATGATCAAATGATAAAAGGTGGTATTAACTGGCAGAGAAAGGACTACAGACTGCATCAAATTATTCAATAAGCATCTCTTCTCATAACAGAAAGGTAATGTAACATAGTCAGAAGATCCCTCCTTAGATCAGGACATCTGAACAACATCAAGTATCAGTAAGTTGGCCACAGTGAAAGCCTCACTAAGAGTTACAAAGCTCAAAAGTAGAAATCCAAAGGCAACAAGCTATATACTGAGGGAAATCCATTAATCTATTTACTTAGAAACACCAAGACCCTGCAAAGGCTTTTTCTTCTAGGCAATAACTAACATAAACTTCCAGAAGGTGCATGCGGGTAGGGGACACTATCACAAGGAGATTTCACAGAAAGAAGCCACAAAACTGCCTACAAAATAGATATCACAAAGGTACATAAATCCTTCCAAAAATCTGCTCTTCTTTATAGCTCCCCCCTTCTTGGTTTAAAAACAAAACAAAACACCCCACCCCCCAAAAAAGAATAAAAAATCCATATGATTCTGCAGTTTTTCAACCTAAAACACCCTCTTTTCTCTACCTCTTTTCCACTCAGAAACTTTTGCCTCTACCTTCAAAATACATTCACTCAGCTGCGCACGATGGCCTACGCCTGTAATCCCAGCACTTGGGAGGCTGAGGCAGGAGGATCGCGAGTTCAAAGCCAGCCTCAGCAATTCAGCGAGGCCCTAACCAACTCAGTGAGACCCTGGCTCTAAACAAAATACAAAAGAGGGCTGGGGATGTGACTCAGTGGTGGAATGCCTCTGGGTTCAATCCCCAGTACCAACAAAACAAAAGAAAACACACACACAAAAAAACAAAATACATCCACTCTCAGACCTCCTTTCACCGCCTGAACCAAGCAACCATCATATCTCATCTGGACAGGTCCTCTGCCTCCAGAACTGCATAGCCTCAAAATGCAGTCAAAACGTCGCTTAAGGGCTGGGGATATTGCTCAGTTGGTAGAGTGCCTGCCTTGCAAGCACAAGGCCCTGGGTTCAATCCCCAGCACCGCCAAAAAAAAAAAAAAAAAAAAAAGTCGCTTAAAAATCTTGTCAGATCATAACACTCCCCTGTTAAGAACCTATAAAGTTTATGACTATTTTTCATTGTCTGTCACTCTTCTGTCCACTCCAGACTACTATCTGTATCTTTAACAGCCCAGACACTCTACTTCTGGCCACTGTACCGACTTTTCAACTTGGAACACCTTCCTCTCCCAGATATCCTTGGGCCTTCTCCCTTACTTCCCTCAGGTCTCTTATCAAAAAAGTCTTCTCTAACAAACACAAAATAGTAAAGTTGCTGCTGTAGCTTCCAGCACTACCATCACTGCTTTCCTACATCCTGTTTTGATTGTTCTCCACAGTACTTAAAACTAGGCATCATATATTGTATACTGACTCCCTCCAGCAATGTAAGTTTTGAGGGAGTAAAAATTTCTATTTGTTTTTTTTTTTTTTCACTGATGTATTCCCAACGCTGAACGGTCTCTCTGCATGCAGCAAGTCTTCAATAAATGCTTGTTAAATGAATAGATACTGTTGATTTTAGTGGTGGGGGAAGGGAATATCCTATTTATAATGGTTCATAGCAGTAACTATGTGCATGCCTGGGAAGTCAGCCAAAAATCTTCACTGAGGGTTGCTATAGATTCAATCTAATTCTAATTCGAATCCCAACGGAAAATTTCAGGGGCATTTAGCAAAGTCTGATGGATATGACTACAGAAATTTGAAACTTCTATACTTCAAATAACATATAAACTGAAAGGGAAATATAAAGCTAGGAAAGGCAATTTGCATTTTAACAAACTGTTTTAAAAATGCAACAGTCGTTTAAAACAACTCAAAAAACACCTAAGTACTTTTAGCTTTATTTACATAAAAATATAAATGACAAATAAATACAAAGAAAAAAGTATATCAGTAAAGCAATGCAATCAAAGTGTAAAAAGAAAATGCTTTTTGCCTATTAAGTTGAAAAAGTCTTGAACAATTATACTTATTTATTAAGTTTCAGAGAAACATTGATGAAATAGTTTCTTCTGGAGAACAAATTTATCAAAAATTATCCTTTATCCTATGACCAAAAATACATCTACAATGTAGCATAGGATAATCTGTGCTATGAGGCAAGTTTTAAAATACTTTTAAGCTTCTGCATAAAAGATGACCGTGTCACATTCCCCTTATTTGCTTGAGTTTTCTTTGGTTTCCACAAGTGTGTCAAAAATGTTTTTAGATGGTTGCCAGTGATTTAGGAGCTATTGCAAAGGCAAGATCTGTCAACGCTGGGTCTGCAAGTCTCTCTACTACTACTAAATGGCCACTGATCTCTTTAGATGTGGTACATGATCTGCAGCTCAAAGTCATCCCTATTCTGAAAACTTGATTCATTTGCATTCCATGCCCTATCTTCTGAAGTAATCCAAGTTGGAAACTCAACACTATAGGTCAAACTTTAAAGCTGTTTGCTAAATAATGCTTGATGGAACCCACCCCAAGAGTGTCTCAATCAGGAGGCCTGAAGTAGAGTCCCATAATTTGTGTTTCTAACAAGTTTTAGGTGCTGGTCCAGAGACCATATTTTGAAACTGATGAAATTTTTTCATTAGCATCAAGGAGAGGTCCAATCTCTCTGGAATCAAACTATTACAGGATAATTGAACATTACTGGGGATAAGAATCCCCAATAATCCCCAGTAATGTTAATAAGAAGAGCTGACATTATAACCAAACCATTGCGCTGCCTCTGATTATCAGAGGTGGAAAACCACTATTCTTTATCAAATTTAGGAATAATTCTAGATTGTTTCTAGTCCATATTTTAAGTTCCATATTCTTTCTCATGAGTCTTAACCATTCTCAAAGTTTAATTACCCCTTTTACACATCATGTGTAAAATAACAGGGGTTGCAAATAAATATTCATGCAAAAGACTCCTTATAGCTGCAAATAAATATTCATGCAAAAGACTCCTTATAGCTCCACTATTTAATGACCAACAAATGTATCGCCAAGCTTAAATATTTTGTACTGAATTTGTTTTCTCCAGATGGATATTATATATAGTAGCAGGCATTTGTTGAATACTTCCCTTGATTTGATTACACATACTGCATGAATTGTCATCTTTTAATTATTATAATGATCCTATGAGGCAGAGACTATTACCCCCATCTACTAGTCCCATACTGCAGATGAAGAATATGAGGCACAAAAAAATTAGGCCACTGTCCCAAAGAAGCACAGGTAAAAATCTACATTTGAATCCAAACAATCTGGCTCCAGTTCTCATTTTTAACTACTGTACTTAATCATCTAAAATTCAATACATCTAAATTCCAACCTTTTTTCCAAAAGTAGCTCTTCCTCTAAACTTGTCTATATCTGTCAATACTATCCAGGCTCAAAGTTACAAAGTTCCTGCAATTATTAAGTCCTACCACATTTCAGAACTACCTTTTTCATTTTATTTCAAATTGACTGAAACAGTCTGTAGTTACCCTTTGCCTGTCTTCTAAAATAACTACTATTTCTGCTTTTGATCTTCCTACATTTCAGGTAGCTGTGTGCCTCACTGCCAATGTGTTGAAGGCTAACTTATTTAACATCAAAATCAATTTAAGCACAATGATTTCTTTTTTAAATCACGTTGTATGTATATGTAAATATACCACATGAAATTTCACCTTTATATGTAAGTACAAAGAAACAAATATAAATAGGCAAGGAAACAAAATCTATTAGAGAAAGGACAAGGGACGGAGAGGAAGGGAAAAGGGGGGATTATGAACTGAAATTGAATTCCATGCATATGAGAGTTTGTCAGGATGAATCCAACTACTATGTGTAACTATAAAGCTCTACTTAAAAAAAAAAATCAACTTAAGGTCTTTACCTATTCTTTGACTCATTTCTCTATTTCCACAAATAAACTCTATACTTAAAAACACTGACTTTTTATGCACAGCATTCCTTGTTATTGAAGATGGAAAGAGGAAAAAAACCTCAAGAAATGATACTCAATCTGAAAAAGTATCATTTTCTTTTTTTAAAATTTTAGGTCACTGTACACAAACGGAGTACAACTGTCATTTTTCTGGTTGTACACAAAGTGAAAAAGTACCATTTCCAATTGGAAAGCTAAAAAATAGCTTTGAAAAAGAACCATCCAAATATCAAAGCCCTCTTTCATAAAGCTATAAACAGTTAAAAAGAATCAAATTGGTGAGGCATCCCAATATGAACAGCATCTGAATGTCAAAGCAAATTGTATTACAGGGCCAGGGCTGGGCTCCAGCTCTTGAAACGGGACAGTTTAGAGACTCTGTACAAAACTGTTTAAAATGAATGAACTCCAAGCTTTTGTCATTGGGGTCCAGATAAAAGTTATGGTGATTTGAGATCATGTATGTAATGCCTTAGCACAAGGAAGAGTACAGCACTATAAGAACATGAATTCTCTTCCCCTCCTTATCCTACACGTTAAAGTACCTGATTATTTGTCTAGATTTTAAAGTTAAGTGAAATAATACAACTTTTGACTAGCCTGTTCCCATTTAATATATCTACTATATTACTTATCTCTGACTATTGCTAGAGATGATATCCCATATTAGAGGTAATATCACACAAGGCTTGAATGTATTTCTTAAAAACATTCAATTCTGCTTGGAAATGTTGAGATGGTTAAGGATGGGATCATGGAAATACAGTTCTAGCAATTATTTACTTTTAGAAATGATTAACCCTGAGAATTTCCCTGGCCCAGAGATTCTCATAATACTTGTAGCAAAAAGAACTCTTATTTTTAAAACGTGTTAGAATTAAAAATTAAACATTCAATGGAGAATAAGGGGGGGGGGGGGGTCATGTAATTACAAGTCAGATAAATCTACCTACCTGCAGTGTTTTGCCATTTTCTGCATACACACACAATTCAAAATACAAATGAGTAGCCTCATAACATAATTCTCAAATTACTGCTTTCGATGACAGGATCTTCTCTTCTATTCTATCAACATAAGAAAACCAGCTCCTCATGGTGGCCCAAATCTATAATCCCAGCAGCTTGGGAGGCTGAGGCAGGAGGATCACCAGTTCTAGGGCCGCCTCAGTAACTTAGCGAGGACCTAAGCAACCTAGGGAAATCCCGTCTCAAAAATATTAAAAAAAATTATAAGGGGCTGAAGATGTGGCTCAGTGGTTAAGCACTGCTATCCTGGTATACCCCACCCCCCATAAAGAGAGAGAGAGAGAAGATGAAGGAGGGAGGGAGGGAAGAAAGAGGGGTGGGGGGACCAGTTATTCATTTCATGGTTTACAACAGCTGCTCAAGCCACTAAAAGAAAGGCTAAGGGGAACATTTTAATGGATAAATCCGGCTGACAAGCCCTTAACCCACAGATAAGCCTTAATATCACAAAACAAAAGATGAGATTGTTTGCCTTTTAGATATAATAGGTAGTACACAGCACCACCTACCAAGTGTTCTTGCCAACCTGAAACAAATGCTTAAATCTCTAGGTCCAATTACCAGCATAAAGGAAATGGTATGATAAAAGAACTTGGTATTACCATACGATGGGGACATGAGCAAATTCAGAATGTGGGAGATAGTACAGGATAAACAAACCCATTTTTAAAAATAAATGGGAATGGCAAGAAATGGTGAGAGGGGAACTGTTACAAACTGAATGAGATTTAAGAGACATAAACAATAAATGTAGTACACAGGACATTGTTAGGATCCTGATTTGAAACAAATGTAAAAATACATACATAAAAGTCAAAGGAGGAAATCTGCACACTAGATATCTTTTAGACTATGAAGGAATTATTTTCGGTAAAAAAAATGTTGCATTTTTTTTTTTTTTTTTTAAACAAAAAGAATTCCTGGGCTGGGGATACAGCTCAGTTGGTAGAGTGCCTGCCTTGCAAGCACAAGGCCCTGGTTTCAATCCCCAGCACCCCCTCCCCAAAAAAAAGAATTCCTCTCTCTTAAAGATACATGCGAATTTGTTCACAAATAAAATGATTACAATTTGCTGTAAAAACAATCCAGATGCAGGAGCAGCTGAGGTAATAGGTAAAAGGTAAGTCATATGTGGATAATTACTGAAGCTTCCTGATGAGTACCTCAGGTTCCTACTATATTCTCTACTTTTATAAAGGCAAAAACATTTCCATAAAAACATGCAGTACAAAACAGAACAAAAAATTGCAGTACGGGGTTGGGCAAACAGCTCAGCGGTAGCACACTGGCCTAGCATACAGGAGGCCCTAGGGTTCAGAACCCAGTGTGGAGAGAGGGTGGGCAGCACAGCTATAGTTGTTTAACTTTTTTGTTGTTTCTTCAATAATACATTGTTTGAAAAACACAGTATTGGACTCATTTCAGCTTTGTATAGCCCACTTCATTAAAAACAAGTTTAACATGACATTTACACTAAATAACCTACTTTCATCACGAAGAGCTACAAAACAAACAGGCCCTGAACTTTCCTGGCAATTTTCTGGAAGGTCTACTCTTGCCACACTGAACTTTCAAATTCTGGGCATTAATACAGCTTTTCTCCATGTTTCATTGCTACACCCTCACCACTACTTTCCTTTAAAAGATGAAAATCTGTGACTCTCTTTAGGGTTACCCTTAGCCCTTAGGGCAGATGCATTATTTTAAATGTAAATTCAACACGTTTTTAAAATGTGTCTTACACTCCTTATGGCACTATACTTGACAAAATTAAATGATCTTCTCCCCATTTTTTCATACCCAAATTGTGAACTTTGAGAATGGACAATGTCTGCTTTTCTCAGCAGCCCTCAAATACAGCCCAGTGTTTGGAACCATGAAGATAATGAATAAAGTCTGCTATATGAATCAAAGTGTCATGAACACTATAAACCGAGGGGCAGGATGTCAATCATATCATGTATTTTTAGTGTATCTAACACAATGTGGTTTCTAAAGTACTAAATTACAAATATTGGCTGTAATTTATCTTTGGCATAATTAAAAGCTCAACTAAATGTCACCAAAAAGAGATGCACATATTTTTTTAAAATAGCCCTAAGGAAAAATATCAGAATGTTAGTGTTAGTCACCAATTTATTGTTTTGTTTCCTCTGTTTTAAAGTATTTTAATAAAGATTTATTACAAATTTAATTTTAAAAATTGTAATGGGAAAAAAAAGTTTCAGTGCTTCATTTAACATTTTTCTGCCTGCACAGCATGTACAAGAATAAACTCATCTTAAGTTATGCTTCTGATCACGAAAAGAAACTTTCAATTAGAGGTTACATAATTTCAATGTTGTCACTGCTTCTACCTCAAAACATTTTCCATAAAAAAAAACCCTAAAAAGAAATATCGCTTATTTAAAAGCAACAGATTTTATTAAACTTTGAAATTCTTGGAGTAACAGTATTTCTCGATTATAAAAGGAAGCAAAAGCATTCTACTATTGTAGCATTGGGTGACTTCATGAGATACATAAAATTAAAATACTTCAGTCTCTGCCCTAAAGACGTAGCAAATAAGGGGCCGGGATATAAGGTTACCAGGGGCTGCCACATAGCATCCAAGCAGACAAAGCCAAAGGCAGAAGGACAGACATTTGCTTCAGCTTACCTTTGAATACCTCTGTCAGGCAACCATCCTGAAGCTGAAGTGCTTTTATACACTGAACAAGGATACCAGCTGGTTGAGGAGCTGACAGTGAAGCCATCAATGGGAACCCAAGGCCCTGAAACCACCTGCCCCAGTGCTTCACCTGCTCAAGCCTTAGGGGGTGACTAGCCTGGGGACTCTACCCCTCAGTTCGTCAGGAAAATCCAACTAGAAAATGGATATGGAAAGGTCATTATAAATCGTAAGGGGTGTGTCCACATGAGAACACAAAGATGACATAATAATCTGGCGAAAGAATTGTCTGACATGAGGGAGAGAGACTAGAGGTTAAAAAAATTAGGCTCCAGTAGACCTTTCCTCACCCAGCAGACATACCTTCAAAGGGTGCAGGCTGTGGAGTCTTGGCCCCAAACAAAGTACGTGAAATCCTGATGCTGTCCCTCTTTTGGTACATACTGCCCTTAAAATTGCACTTTAAACATCCTTGTATGAAAGTACCCCAAGTCCCTTTTCTCTGGGATCCTGGGTACTTTGATGCCCCTAAATATGTAGCCAATTCTTTACTCAAGATCCCAGAGCAAGTCCTTCAAAGGAACCAAATCTATGCTCACTGTGATTTCCTGCATCCCATGGTAAGTCAGTCAAAAAGACTAGCCACCTCCTTTGTGAAAGTTTTTTCAATAAAAGTGACATGTTAACCTTCACCAAATTAATTTGTTTCAATTTTTCAACACATAGTGGTTATATGTATCTGTGGGATGCAGTGTGACATTTTAGTACATGTGTCCAAAGTGAAGTGATTAAAAAAAAAAAAAAAGGATACGGTATTCAAAACAAAACAATACACAATTCACTCTCAACTCAACCACTACACAAAAAGCATAAAGAAGGAAAGTTAAAAACCTGCTAGATGTATGCCTTTGAAAGAACCACTGGTGACTAGTACATAAAGCCCAGTAGATACCTTAGGAATGTACAAGTAAGCAACTTAACAAAAGAATAAGAATAGTGAAATCATGCTTTCAAGTCTGTCACTTATGGTTCTGCTATTTCTTACACATATCATTTACTACTATAAGCCACTTTTTGAGCAGAAATATATTTGTGATCTCCAAGTCAAAAAATACGGCAGCAAGCATGCTGCGAAAAGGGATAGTATTTACTTTGCCTAAGGAATTAATCCAAAAGTGACTGGGCAATTAAAATGATCTGATGGGGGTTGGGGCAATTCAACATGCTATCACAAAAGAAAAGACAAGTCCCTGGCAACAATCAAGCTCAGAGAAAACATTATCAGCATGTATCTTAAGTTAGCAGACTTTATATTTTGGAGTAGTTTTAGGTTTTAAAAAAGAAGCCGGGTGTGGTTGTAATCCAAGCGACTTGGGAGGCTGAGTCAGGAAGATCGCGAGTTCAAAGCCAGCCTCAGCAACTTAGCGAGGCCCTAAGCAACTCAGTGAGACCCTGTCTCTAAATAAAATACAAAATAGGGCTGGGGATGTGGCTCAGTGGCCGAGTGTCCTTGAGTTCAATCCCTGGTTCAAAAAAAAAAAAACAAAACAAAACAAAAAAAAGAATTGAGGGCTGGCACTGTAGTGCGATGGTAGAGCACTTGTCTGGCATGTGTGAGGCACTGGGTTCAATTCTCAGCACCACATATAAATAAATAAGATAAAAGGTCCATTGACGACTTAAAAAAAAATTAAAAACAAAGAAGAAAAAGAAAAAAAAAAAAAAAAGAATTGAGCTGAGTGTAGTGCAGCTCGCCCATGATCCCAGCTACTCTGGAGGCTGAGGCAGGAGGATACAAGATTAAGAGCTAGTTTCAACGACTTAGACTGTCTCAAAAAGGGGTGGGTGGGGGATGGGGATGTAACTCATTGGATTCAACTCACCTCTGGATTCAATTTCCAGTATCCACCCCCCCATAAAAATTCAGCAAAAAGTACAGAGAATGTCCACATATCCCTACCCCAGTTTCCTTAATACTGTGCTACATCTGTTACAACTGATGAACCAATATTATTTGGGTTCACCTTTGCTAAGATAGAATGATCTTCCAGCATCTCATCATCTTTATCATAAAAATATAAACTGAACTCCTTATCTTTTCCCCTGCTGCAACCTACAATTCCCAGTCTTCCTATCTTAGTATAGAGCAACACTTTCCATCACATGTCAAGAACAAAAACTCTTTTCTCTTAAAAACCCATACACCCAGTTTGTCAGCAAATCCTACCTGCACTGCCTTCAAAATACATGCACAATCACATTACTTCTCATAAACTTTACCACAACACCATCACTCTGGCTCAAGCCACCAACCGCTCTTACAACAGCCCCTCTACCCTCATTTCCCTGCTTCTGTCCACAGCAGTTAGTGTTCTTCACAAACTGTCAGATCATATTAATTCTCTGTTTCAAGAAGGTACTTGATCTCCACCTGAAAATAAGAGGTACAATCTTTACAACAGTCTACTGGCTTCCATACAACCTGTCTCTGTCTACATCAGCCTCCTTTTACATCTCTGACATTACCTCCTATTTTCCCTTTACTAGTTGTTGATGTTCCACTGGCTTGCTTGTTGTGAGTACTCTAGGAAGGTAAGCAGGCTCTGTCCTAAGGGAGAGATTTTTATCTGTTTTGTTCTCTAAACTAACTGTTAAGTGTCTGCCCTTGAAAAATAGGTACTTGGTAATTATTTGTCAAATCAATGAATAAAGTAAGGAGTAATGGGTCCTGAAGATGACATAAGATGACACAACTGGTAGGAACTGGTAGGAAACTGAAATAAAAATGTGGGTACCAACACCTACAGTCCACACAAAGCTCAATTCTGAATAATTCAGAGACTGATTTGGAAGCATAAAAGGTCCTTAAAGGCTTCAAGTTCCTATTCAGGAGGAGGGGGAAAATGTTCATGATCTGAGAGGCTGGAATTCTGCACTTGAAGACTTCCTGGTTTTTTGTTTTTTGGTTTTTTTTTTTTTTTTGGGGGGGGGTCCTGGGGATTGAACCCAGGGACACTCCACCACTGAGTCACATCCCCAGCCCTATTTTATTTTGTATTTTATTTAGAGACAGGGTCACACTGAGTTGCTTAGGGCCTCGCTAAGTTGCTCAGTCTGGCTTTGGACTCGAGATCCTCCTGCCTCAGCCTCCCAAGTGCTGGGATTACAGGCGTGCACCACACCATGCCCAGCAAGACTTCCTAATTTTAAGACTCTAACATAGCAACCAAGTATGCCAGAGACACAAACATATTTGGGCTGCTATCATAAAACAAATGTCTTCATTCTTAAGTACTTAAAGATAAACATGTATTCACTCTGTAAAATATGTAATGCTTTTAATCATATTTATAACAAAAGTGCTGCCAGATCAATTGAAAAAGTGTGTGAGGTGTGTGTGTGTGTGTGTGTCTGGGTTCGGTCTTCAGTACTACAAACACCAACTCCTACCTGAGTGCAAGAAGGAAAAGATGGTCTAAAGAACAATATAGCTGAACCAAACAATTCAATCTTTCAGATCAACTACTGTAATTATATTATGTTCAGTAGTAGCAGATTCTATTATCATCATTCCTGAACACTTCAGTTCTCAGGCTTTAAAAGGATCAAAAGAGATGAGTATATTTGAGACTGGTATTAGTAATAATAAAAATAGCAACCACTAATTCAAATCTGAAAGACTTGATATATTTAAATCTAATTTTTAATCTTTATAAACCCAACAAAATAAATATCTCATTCCAAAGTTATCCAATATAAAAGACAGAGCAACTTGGACAGACAGACATCTAACCAATGCAGGTTGGAATTCAAATTTAGGTCTACAATTCAACAATCTGCATTCTTACACCCCAATACATACTAGATTCTGGGTACCATGGATAATATTAGTAAAATACTTCAGCAAATAAATGAAAGGAAAGGGAACCTTAGAATCTCCAAATTTTTTTAAAAATAATAACTGTAATCCATGTGGTAGCACATACATGTATAATCCCAGTGACTTGGGAGGCACAATAAGGAGGAGGATCACCAAATTTGAAGTCAGCCTCAGCAATGCCTCAAAATAAAAAATAAAAAGGAATGAAGGTGTAGCTCAGTAGTAGAGTGTCCTTGGGTTCAATTCCCAGTACTGCCAAGATGAACAAACAAACCTGTAACCCATTCCCCCAACTTGAAGAGTGTTAGGGTTGAGTCTTCCACAGTCCTTTCCATAACAGGAATAATCTAAAAACAAATGCATAAATACCCACGATATTTAGTTCCTTTACTCTGTATAGAAAAACAAAATGTGAAAATGTTTCTGGTTGTTACCACTTCACAAAATCCGCCCACCAATAAAAATTCCTTCCTCAAAAATTGATGAGCATGATCATTAAACAAACTTTAAGAAACAAATCCAAATGAATTATGACGCTAATAAAGAGCAACAGGGGGAAGCTACAGGAAATTCCAGAAGTAATCTATAACTGCTCTTCATCAGAATTCACTGGAGAGATCACTGGACACGGTAGGATTATGGAAACCAGAAACAACTGTATTTAACAAAATGTCTTTTATAGACGACCACTTTCCCTGTAAAAAAAAGAGGTTGAAAGGTTATTTTTATCCCTCAGAGTTACAATTAAGGATAAGGTGGCCAATTACACCTCAGAAAACCAAATTCCACGTTAAGAAATTTTTCTTTCCCAATAATGTTGATGTTACATTTCGTATTATGAATTAAACAGAAAAACACTGACTGTCCTGGGCAATATATGCTCATCATCTTCAAAATGGTATCAAGTAAGGGAAAAAAAAAAAAGTGCAAAATTCTGATAACTGAACATAGCACCATTCTCTGGTAAATTCTCCACTATTATAAAGCATTTCCTAAGCCAGTAGTATACTAGGGGAAGTATTAAATAAGAGTTGACATTCAACATTCTCAGGTGCACATGCATTTAAAATAGACTACTATAAAAACTGCATCAGCATTTTTTTGTTTGTTTTTTAAACCCTTCCTAATTCTTAACATGGCCCACTAAAGTCCTTTATCTGGCTCTTGATTGTATCATCAACATCTGTAGGAAGCACTTTAAAAACCTCTCCTTGCTCTTATATGCTTTGGTCACACTGGCAGAAGCCAAAGAAGAGTCCCTTGGTAGGCCCTTTCATGGGGACCCTTTATTTGTGCTCAGCTAGACTGGTTATAAATTTCAATTCTAATTCTCTGATTAAAGCACTTTTTGGATACTTATTATGCTTCAAGGTACCTTTATTACAGTAGTCAATCAAGCAAAACCTCTAACAGGAGGAAATTTACATTCCAGAGAGAGAAAATTTTTAAAGTTAGCCAAAAATGTGTGTACAGGTGTGCTCTGGAATTTCATTTGTGACGAATGTTATAATAAAGGAAAAAAATCATGATAAGAGAAGAGAATGAAGATGTCCTTTCAAAGCTGATCGTCAAGAACACCTTTTTTAAGAGTGTCAGAGACTTGAACAAGATGAAGAGCTCAACCAAGCTGATAGGAAATCTGGGGAAAAGCTTTCCAATTAGAAGTCATCACCAACGTATAGGCAGGAATGCACTTAGTTTGTTGAGTAAGTGCACTAGTGTGGCTAGAGTGACCCAGCCAACAACTAAGTGGTAAGGTGGTATCAAAGAAGCAAACAGAACCTGGATCCTGTAGGGCCCTGTATCCCATGATACAGAGTTTCAATTTTAGGTTGAGACAAGGAACTTTTGAGAAATCTGAGTAAGAACACAAAGTATCATTTACATTGTAAGTTTACTCTGGATATTGTATGAAGCCCAACTGTAGATGATCATTAACAGCAAGCAAATAAATTAGGAGCCACTAAGGTTACCCAAGAAAATGACTGATACCTTGGACTACAATAATAGCAGTCAAAATGCAGTGTTGGGCTGGGGATATAGCTCAGTTGGTAGAGTGCTTGCCCTGCAAGCACAGGGCCCTGTGTTCAATCCCCAGCACCGCAAAAAAAAAAAAAAAAAAAGGCAGTGTTATTTGTATTCAGAATGCAATTTGAAGGTGGAACCCGCAACAGCCCATAACACCTGTCAATGGAACAGAATGTAGAGATGAAAAGAACAAAAACCCAGTATCTGTGTCTCTCCCTAGAAAATGTTTCTGACCACCACGAAAAGTAGGGGCTTTATCTGACATATTTAGGTCCTTGAACACAGAAATGGTGCAAATTACATTAGAGTTGAATGAATACATCTTTCTAAATACCATTAGGGTATCAGGCTTAATTTCCAAATTAAGCACCTTAGAAAATGAAAAAGGACTAGCCAGGCGCACACGCCTGTAATCCCAGCAGGGAGGGATTGGGAGACTGAGGCAGGAGGATCGCGAGTTCAAAGCCAGCCTCAGCAACTCAGTGAGACTCTGTCTCTAAATAAAATACAAAATAGGGCTGGGGATGTGGCTCAGTGGC
>JAJEJO010000170.1:33523-239693 GCA_020662805.1 Glaucomys volans | reverse complement strand
AAAAAAAAGAAAGAAAGAAAGAAAAAGAAAGAAAGAAAGAAAGAAAGAAAGAAAGAAAGAAAGAAAGAAAAGAAAATGAAAAAGGAGTTAAAGTTCCCAAAGCAAAATGAAATCCAAAAAACCAAGACCCATGTTTCACTGAACTTGGAAATCTAACTCAAAGCACCCCCTTGCCTGGAAATGGAATACATGGATGTAAAAACTGCTCATTTAGAAAAACAAATCAAAGAATCGGAACAACAGTGCTTTGTTACAAGAATTACAAGATTTGCTATACCATCTGACAGAATTACTTAAAATGACAAAGAATTTCCTCATCAAATAGAACTAGAGGTCCTTGGAGTCCTGTGATACCAGGAATCTGGTAAATCAGTCATAAATCAAAGAATGTAGACATTTTTAAACAGAAAAATTGTTTTGGCAAGCAAAGTATATTAAAAGAGAAGGTAATTAATTAATTAAGGTTAATAATTAAATGGAAATTATTTTTTAAAATAGCTATAAGTCTACTCTGAATATTTGCAATTATAAGATCAGATTTCTGTGCTTTTGGGTAAGATTCAGATTCGACATTCTCAACTTCCCTCTGAGAGCTACAACAGATTTGGGGTGCAGGTGGGGGGACAGAACCAGTATTCCTCAAAGAAGAAATAAGAAAAAAATATTCTTTAGTAGTGGTCACACATTAGAATCAACTAGGGAGATTTTCAGACTTGAAGGCTGGAGACCAACTCCAGATCAATTAAATCAGAATTTAACTGGATTTAAATCCAGGAATTGGGTCCTGGGATTTTTTTTTCGGTTATTCTCTGTGCAACCCAAGTTAAAGTACAGGGCTTAAGTTTAAAAAATCTCCTTTAAAGAAACAATGTTTTCTGAAGTTAATAAATTTGAGCCTTCATATTAAACACATGGCCCAGTGAGGGCATTCTGGAGCTTGGATAAAAGGATTTTGCTAGGAATTGTAAATCTGTTTCATATACGCTTAGGTGAACAGCTCAGGCAAGGATGGAAAAGAATTAAAAAATAATAATAATGCTGCCCTGGTTAACCTCACCCATATTCTTTTGCTGGTCTTGCATTTTGGGATTGCAATATTACCAGAGAACAACCCTAGAGTGTCAATTCAAAACATCATCTTCCTGTAATGCTGCCTTAGAGCTCTACAGAATAGCATTTCCTGCTGCACAGCTAAATATGTCTCCAAAGAAATCTTTACCTAGGAAATAGAAAATGCCCCAGTTTGTCCCTTTCTCTTTCACTCCTTTATCACTCATCAACAGCTAATACTGACTTTCTGTGAACTCATCATACCATTTACATGAGTACAAAGGAGTGAAATTCCCAGGGCACAGCTACAAAATAAAATTTAAGAAATTCTATGAGCTGGATATGGTGGCGCTGTAATTCCAGCAACTGGGGAGGCGGACACAGGAGGATTCTGAGTTCAAAGCCAGCCTCAGCAACTTAGGGAGATGCTGTCTTGGGTAGGGATGGGGGCCCTGGGATGTGGCTGGGTGGTTAAGCACCTTTGGGTCTCAATCCCTGCTAACTCCCCCACACACCCAAAAAAGACATTCTATGGAGCAAAAGAGTACAACTCAACTTCAGTAGTTGACAAACCTTCCCATCCTCCCAAATATATCAAGAAGGCTGCCACAATTTCTTTTTCAATTATATTCTAAAACCATCTGTCCTGGTTTTAAAGCACAAGCTGATCTTCACCTCATTATAGATGTTCAAACTGCCACTAGTTTTAGTTTTAAATATCAGAGAAGTGGCAAAATTCCTATGTTGGAGAATATATAAAGGGAAATTTATTCTACTTCTTACTGACTTAGACCCTTCTACAATGAATTTGCTGTTCTAACTGACAGGTGAGTGGTAACACAAATAGAGCATGGGTAGCACATTAAGGCACAGTTCAGGCTAAAACAATCTATACAATTTTCCTTACACATCTGGTTTTTGGAAATCCAAAATCAGAACAAAGAAACTATTAATTTCAGATTTACATTTGAAATTGCGCTAACCAATTAAGTATTTCCCTCCATAAAATTACTATTTATTTTAATTGTGTAAAAGCAGCAAAGTGATAAGGAACTTGAATGCCATAACATGAATATTCAAAACTAACTAGTACACACTCTATGCATTAAACCCAAGTGACTATTATGTACCTGCCAAAATAATTACAATGACAATCTAGCGCCATCATCATCTGATCCATTACCATGTTAACAGCATTCTGCTGAGCACTATACAATAATCTAAGAAAGGGTCCATATTCTCAAGAAATGAATAAATCTGAAGAAATAAGCCTGATAAGTGAAGCAGCAATAAAACACATCACAAGGGCTTAAATTAGTACAAACCACATTTTGAATATCAGTGTCTGATATTGAATCTTAAGGGCACAGCAAGAACAAAAATTTGGTAAGTCAAATATACATGTATGTGAGAGCCCTAAAAATTTGAGAAAACAAGGTTGGAAGTCACTCAGACTAAGAGAAAGGTTAGAGCAATCTCGAGTTTGCCATCACTATGACTGTATATAACTTACCTAACATGTTAAAAGAGGATATCAATTGCCATGAGAACCAAATGAAATACTGCATATGAAATTCTTTGTAGAATGTCCAGCACCTAGTCTCAAATACAGGCTATTATCATCACTGCTGTTAGACAATAGTAAAATCCGAGTGCCGGCAGAGGCGTTCAATTTATCTGATTATCCAGTCTAGATATCTATCTGATTAACTACATTCAGAATGTATGTAGTTCCAAGACCTGTACCATCAGCCTCACTTGGAAACATTAGAAACCTACACTCCAGGTTCCACCCCCAGACCAACTGAACCATAGAATCTGAACTATGAGCCCAGAAATCTGTTTTAATAGCACTCCAGATGATTGTGATAATCATTAGAAAATCACTACTTTAATCAAATACCCTAATTTTTACACATGAAGTGAAAACCTGAAGAGATTCTATCATCTGTTCAGAATAATCATTAAAACCATTTACTTAAGGTCTATTATATTATGCCAGGTTCCCTGCTGACCACTTTTGATATTTTTCATCTCCAGTTCCAACTACAGCTCAGCCAGGCCCCAACTGATAGAACAACTGAAGTTCAGAAAGGTAAAGCAATGTGTCAAAGGTTGCCCAATTATCAATTACCAAAACCAACATTCAAACCCAATCAAGTACGTGACCCCAAAATCCTTACTGAAGTTGTTGTGGCAGAACAATACTGAAGTACACCAAGACATCCTTGTTCTAAGACAGGATCTTTTCATTCTACCTTATCATCTTAGCTGTGATAATTTTACTATGCAATATAACCAGAAACTACCCACTTTAAGCAACTCCTAGGATAGAGGAGGTAAACTGATCTTCACCCCAACAAGAAAGAGAAAAATGACATACTATGAAAAGTCACAAGGTAGGAAGAAGTACAAGCCAAGATATGGAGAAATGGATATGTGGTAAGTAATTTTACCATCACATAAGTGTAAAAATCTTCTATTCAATCATCCAGCTTTCAATGCCCAAGAGCCAAGCTAGTTCTTTTAATACCGTTACTGGCTAAGATGGCTCCAGATAGATAAGCTCAGCGACAATAACAAGATCTTTGTTCTACGTAGTGGTCAATTAAAAAAAAAAAAAATTCTAAAAATTTTAAGGAAACATTTCTGGTAACTGTCTCCTTCACCCTTCAACTCCAAATTAACTTGACAAAGTTAAACAATATTCCTTCTCTATCCTCCAGTTGTCAATGGTAAAGAAAAAAGAACCTAAAGAATGCGGAAAACCAAAATCAATCATTTTCTACCTTCTCTCCGATGTTTCTTTACACAATATAAACTGTTTGCCAACATTCTATTAGGTACTAATTCACAGAGTATGTACCAACTTAAAACACCAATACAAGGAAACCAGTATTAGGATGTTACTGCACTAGTTCAAGGAGAAAACTGTAGCTATAGAAATGAAGTCATACATTCAAAATATTTATTTATTTATTCACTTATTTATTTATTTAGGTGCCAAGATCTAACCCAGGGGCACTTTACCACTAAGCCACATCCTCTGCCCTTTCTTTTAATTTTTGAGACAGGGTCTTGCTAAATTGCTTAGGGCCTCACTAAGTTGCTGAGGCTGGTTTTGAACTTGCAATCCTCCTGCCTCAAGCATGGGCCACCAAGTCCAACTCAAGATATATTTTAGAAAGAGATCAGAAAGTCTTGTTTAAAACAAAAACAAAATCAAAACTGGGAGGAGGAGGAGTCAAACACAGGAATTAAGGTGGACTCCTAAACTTACCATCTACTGTAACGGGTAAGAGGAGGAGGTGGGGGGATTGCAACAGAATAGCTGGTTTTATTTAGCAGGGGAAATCAAGAGTTCCATTCTAAGTATATTAAATTTAAGTACTTGTAAGACTGAGAGTCTGAATTTCAGAAAAGAGAAAGAGACGGTCAAAAAAAAATTTTTTTGAAATTATTTTGTTACATGGATAATGCTTGGGACTGAAGATCACCGGGGAAGAATACAGATAAGAGAAGGAAAAAAAGGAAGCGAAGGGAAGGAAAGGAATGGGAGGGAGGAGGGGAGGAGGGAAGAAGTGAGGTTGAGAACTAAACTCTGAAACACACTAACTTTCACAGGGTAAGCAGAGGAGGAAGACCGGAAATCCCTGTAGAAGTCAGTGGGGGGTGGGTATGCCTTCTTCTGATGTAATCAATTCTGATCAGTGCCTCCTTTATGGATCTGGGTCTACCCAATATTATACTCTTCTAAAAGTCACGTATCAGTTATACTTAATTTCTACTCTTCCGTCCCCCGTTATGTAACTTCTACTTCATTCTTTCACTTCTTTTTGAATAAACACAGGAATACTTAAAAGTTTAAAAGACAAAAGGCTAACAAAAGTCTACATTTTTTTTGGAGACAGACTGTGAGATACTTTTTTTTTTTTTAATACTGGGATTGAACCCATGGGCACTTAACCACTGAGCCACATCCCCAGTCCTTTTTTTATATTTTATTTAGAGACAAGGTCTTCCTGAGTTGCTTAGGGCCTCACACTAAGATGCTGAGGCTGGCTTTGAACTTGTTATCTCTCTGCCTCAGACTCCTAAGACTCTGGGATTACAGGCCACAATGCCTGGCTGACTGTGAGTGAAGTAAGATTCTCTACAGAACTGGCTTCAAAATAGTTTAGGTAGATGCCCATTGTAGCTGGGTTGTCATACACACATGGAGAGTTGACGGCACTATTCTCTCCACTTTTATGTTTTCCTACAATAAAATGTAAAAGAAGTTGACAAACACACCAGCCTATGAAAAACTTCCTGATTTTCATCAAGGATGAGCAAGAAGTACAATGAAGGATTCATGGATTTGACCCAGACATTCTAAAAGATTCAGAGCATACCAGACTTACAAATATGAAAGGGGTTCCCCCCCCCAAATTATAAGATATTTTTAAAAATGTCTCACAGCAACCCAACAACTACACAGCAATACAAAATTTTTCTTAACCTATCAACTTTAATTTTAATAAAATTTCATCATTTTAAAGATCTCTTACACTAGCTTGGGCAACTACACAAATATCCACATAACTGAGAAGGTATCAAAGTGTTCCTACAGTAGTTTAAGTATCACTCAACACTATACACATTCAATGAGATGTACTACTCAAGAGTTCTTAACCACTGAGACGTCAGGTACTGCTACTCTCTCTGGGTCATAACCCTATACATTAGTCAAAAAGGATACTGTGTTTGAGAAAGGAAATTCCATGGTAATCTTCATATAAATGACCTCAATATCAAGATGTGATTTTTCTAATCACATATTTTCCTTTTGCACAGTTCTAGAGATTGAATCCAGTGCAACCCACATGCTAGAGCTCTACCACTAAACTGGACCTATAGCCCATAATCTACATAATCTATAAATATCAAGTATTATTTTTCTCTGAACACTAGTCTGGCATGCAATTCGGAACTGTTGCTTTTCTGAAACCTGGCAGAGTTATCACATGGCTTAAATTTTTATTTAACATATACAAACACATTGTCACATACACATAATCATGCTTCTTGGTAATACAGAGAGAACCAAATCTCTACCCTTTTCTACTAAAAATAAAGGCTTCCCCTAGAAATGCTGAGGACTGAAATAATCCAAAAAGAGGAGAAATTTGGCATCATCAGCAATCATATTTAAGTTAATTTCCTGCTGGGCATGATGGCCCATGCCTTTAATCCTAGCAATTTGGGAAGCTGAGGCAAGAGAATCTCAAGTTCAAGGACAGCCTCAGCAACTTCACAAGCACCTATCTCAAAAAAATGAAACGATGGGGTACAGATGTAGCTCACTGGTAAAGCACCCCTGAGTTCAATCCCCAGAACTGGCTGGGGGCAGGGGTGGGGACTGTCTCAAGGGGAACAGGTATGACAAACATAGTAAGACTGGTTACCTAAAAGGCCAATCATCTCTCATTTTTTCCTGACATTTCCTAAGTCTTTCCCATTATCCGTTCCAACTAGGTTCTCGTTCCCAAAAAGTATTCATGAAAATCAAGGATGAACTAAAAACAGGAAGAGGCATCTTTCATTAAATTTACATGGCATCTTCCCACTCTGGGTTCAAAATTAAATAAAACCAGGAGTGGAAAACCAGAAAAGTCAAAGTCCTAATAAGAGAGAAGGCAAAATGCAAGCACAATCCAACTGCCATTATAAACCAAATTATGCCAAACACATTTCCTGGAAAATGTGTAAATTAAACAATGCAAAACGTTCATGGTTACTTTCAGTTTATGGGCTGAAAGTGGATAAACAGCAGCTAAGCCTTAAAAAAAATTCTTTAATTATTTTCAGATTAAACTTTCTTTGAACATTTGTTTTTGTTATTTGGTGTAGGTATAGGGCAGAGCAGGAATATAGTGCAACACGGGAACAGAAAGCAGATACCACTCAATAGAAGTGTCAAACCCTTCTCCCCAAAATTACTTCTCTCTTCTTGATTTTCTGTTCACACACATTCCTGTTGGTTTAAATTTATTTTTGTCCCCTGCCCGTCTTTCAAATCTACTCATTCTCACTTTGCCTCCCCATCATTTCTAATGCCTGATAGTCAAAATAGTACTTCATGCTAAATTTTCTTAAATATTTTCCAATATTCCAATCAAATGTAATCTCCTCCCCTTCTCTAAGAAGCTTATCTCATTTTTTAGAGTGCATACCTATTTCTTTCCTGTATTTATCACATATAATTACTTTACATATCTGAATTAGCATCCTTAGTCAAAATTTAACTCTAACACATTATTCTCAAAGTCCAGCATCAATCAGGCAATAGGCATTTACTGGGGGAAAAAAAAGGGGGAGTTCAACCCCCTTTGATACAAGTAATTGCCATAAAAATTTCTGGTATGCGGGGTGGGGTCGGGGTGGGGGGGTAAAAATAATAACAGAATGTGTGACAGATACCATTGCCCTGTGTACATGCATGAACGCACAGATGGTGTGACTCTACGTTGTGTACAACCAGTGAAACAATAGCTGTACTCCATTTGTGTTCAATGAATCAAAAAGTAAATAAAGAGTAAGATCTGGACATAAAAAAAAAATTTCTGGTATGCATTTAATCTGACAATGTAGCTTCTACCTTCGTGTTCTGAAGTTTCACAAGAATAATCTTTTGGTGAGTAGACTGAGGTGAAAAGGTGCCCAAAGTTTGTTATCATCAGCTTCCAAGCCTCTCTAACTGCTCTCAGTGAACAGTGGTAAACTGTAGCTGAGATTAGTTAAGTGATCTGCTCTAGGTCATTCAAGCTAGCCACAAATAAAAGCAAATTTCCTAACCCTGGCCTTAATTTTAAGAGAACAGTGTTCCCACACATGCAAGGTAAATAATTTCCAGCTTGTCTAGCTGTTTGGATGTGCATTTGGCTAAGAATTCAAAGTATTTTTAAAATATTAAGTCTAATACAAAATTGAAATAGTATTCTTTGCCTGATCTGAAGGGCACGCCCTATAAGAACTGAAGTCAAAGAATCACCCATCAATGCAAGTATAATTCCCATTATGACAAGTCAAGAAGCAACAGACATATAAAACACACACAAACTTCGTCTCTAAGGAAGGTCTCTAAGATATTAATTCATTAAACTTAATCTTACTCAACTGCCCTCAGTACCTTAAGAATCAATCATAAAAGGCACCAAAAGTAAAAAGTATTACCATTAAAAATTTCTAACTTGCTATAAATCTTAAGTTTTAAGGGAGAAACTAGAGCCAATTCATTAAAAGGGAAGGCAGAGAAATGGAAAACTAGAAGTACTGCTCTACTGCTATATTCCCCACATTGCAGACCAATACAAGAAACTAATATATACGAACTAAATAAATTAAAAATTAGCCTTTACTGAAGTGAAATCATGGTATATTCGACTCTCCATATCCACAGCTTCCTCATCTATAGATTCAAATAAGAACAGATTAAAAATATTCAAGGGCTGGGGATATAGCTCAGTTGGTAGAGTGCTTGCCTCACAAGCACAAGGCCCTGGGTTCAATACCCAGCACCACAAAAAAAAAAAAAAAAAAAAAAAAAAAACAAGAAAAAAAGAAAACACATCTGTATTGGATATAGGCTTTTGGGGGTCATCATTCCCTACATAACACAACATTACAGCTATTTACATAGCAAACATATTGCATTATGTATAATTAATCATCTAGATACAATTTAAAGTACATAGAACCTTGGGAGGCTGAGGCAGGAGAATCACAAGGTTTGAGGTCAGCCTTAGCAACTTAGTGAGAACCTCAGTGGCTTAGAAAGACCGTCTCAAAGAACAACAACTAATAAAGAAGGAAGGGGGAACTGCACTTGTGAATCAGTGGTACAACAATCACCGAGGCACTGTGTGAGGCACTGGGTTCAATTCTCAGCACTAAATACAAATAAAAATCTGGAGTAGCTCAGTTGGTAGAGTGCTTGACTCACATGCACAAGGCCCTGGGCTGAATCCCCAGCATCACATAAAAAAATAAAGGCATTGTATCTATCTATCTATCTATCTATAAATAAATAAATAAATAAATAAATAAATAATAAAGTTCCATGGACAAGTAAAAAAATATTTTAAAAAAAGGGGAAAGTGGAAACATTCCTGAGGTAGCTCAGTGACAAAGAGCTTCTGGGTTCAATCCCCAGTAACAACAATTAAATAAAAACTAAGATAAATAAAGTGCATGGGAGGATATATGAGGGTTACATGTAAATATTACACCATTTATAAGGAATCTGGGCATCCTCAGACTTTATGCAGTGGGTAGTGCTACACCAGAACCAATCCCCCATGGAAACCAAGGGATAGGTGTACTGCTGTTATCCTCATATCCATATAATATTTGGCCAAATTTTAAATGACCAGAAGAAGCCTGGCATGGTGGCACACACCTGTAATCCTAGCAACTCAGGAGGTTGAGGCAGAAGGTTCACGAGTTCAAAGCCAGCCTCAATCAGCAAGGCACTCAGCAACTTAGCGAGACCTGTCTCTAAATAAAATATAGAAAAGGGCTGGGGATGTGGCTCAGTGATTAAGCACCCTGGGTTTGATCCCTGGTACCCCCCCCCAAAAAAAAACAATTAAATGGCCCAAGAATCTAGACATTTCTCTGAAGGTATGAAAATGGTCAAGAAGTACCTGAAAACATGATCAACATCATTAGTCATTAGTGAAATCAAAACCAAAACTACTGGGAGATCTCACTTCACAATCACTAGCATGGCTAGAATTTAAAATATAGAAAAAAAAAAGTACTGGCAAAGATGTGGAGAAATTGGTATCTTCATATACTACTAGTAGGAATATAAATTGGCACAGATGCTTTGAAAAAAAAGTTCCTCAAAAATTTGTATAGTTACTATACAATCCAGCATTTCCACTCCTTTCTTTTTTTTGAAATCACAAATAGAACAAAAGTCTATACATCCTATGTGTGTTCCTACACATATATGCTATTACAAATTAATGACTTGTAAGAGATTTTCAATTAACTGAAGATTAACAATTATAACATGCTGTAATAAAAATTATGTGGCGGTAGTATCTTTTTCACAATCTCTTATCGAACTGTACTCAATCTTATTGTGACCATATGAGATGATGAATGTGTACCTTATGAGATGAAATGAGGTGAACAACAGACATTGTGACATAGCTTAAAGCTACTCCTACTGATTTTCCCATGATATGAAAAGCTAATCATCTGACTGTCAAAAACAGAAACATGAGAAAGTGAAACTTCAGAAAGGTATACTACTGTATATGCCCCATTTTTTTTTTCATTCATTTTCCAAAGGGCATGTGATGGCCAACATCTGGTGAGGAATAAATGGTTTTATTTAGGAAAAGAATCAGATTGTGGCTGACATTTGTACAACTCTGCAAATATACTTAAATCAATGAACTACATGTACTTATAATGAGTGAATTATATAGCATATGAACTTACTTTAATAAAGTTGTTTTTAAAACCACATAATGGGGCAGTGGTAGAGCACTTGCCTAGCATGTGTGAGGCACTGGGTTCGAGTCTCAGCACCACATTTAAATAAATGAATAAAACAAAGGTCTATCAACATCTAAAAAACTAAAAAAACAAACAAACAAAAAACACATAATGACTCTTATCCACCCTAAATCTATTTAAAATAATAAGATCAAATAGAGCCTTACTCAGTGTGTATAGACATATAATGTTCACCCCAACTCCCCTTACATATTAATCATTTTGAAGTATTTTCATTGCCACAAGGCTGAGAATGTTCGCCATCATTTTTTAATATTTTTTAACTTGCTGATGGACATTATCTTATTTATCTATAGGCAGTGCTGAGAATCAAATCCTGTACCTCAGACATGCTAGGCAAGTGCTCTACCACTGAGCCACAACCCCAGCCCCTCCACCTTCATTTTATATGCTTTGTCTAACCAGCATTTGGAACCAGGTTAGGAATGAAAATCCTTTAACAAATGGTCCAGCAGGAGACTGCACTGAGGAAGGAAGGGTGAGCTGTCCAAATCGTCATCTTCACTAATAAAATTGTTTGACAATCAAAAATTATCTTTGTAGCTCAAGAAAAATTAAAAGCAAACCTAGCCCTTACAACCAATAGAGTAACCCACAAAAATCATGATTTTTTCCATTAATTATATGTTTTATCCTACTATCCTTTTTCACTCTGCAGAGTTTTAAATAATCCAGATGAAATAAATGGCATTCTTTTCTTGCTTTAAATCAAGGGTTTTCAAATCCTGACTTTGCACCAAGAATCACCTAGAGGGCTTTCTTATTGAAAGAGATTGTTGACCAGGCACGGTGGCTCACACCTGTAATCCCAGGGAGCCCAAGAGGCCAAGGCAGGAAGACCACCAAGTTCAAAGCCAGCAGCAACTTAGACCCTGATTCAAAATTTTAAAAATTTTAAAAGGCTGGGGATGTGGCTCAGTGGTTAAGCACCTCAGGGTTCAGTCCTCAGTCTCCGGTGCCCCTACCCTCCCTCACCAAAAAAAAAAAAAAACCCAAAACAAAAAACACCAGAATGTTAGGCTCCACTCCATTCCTTTGCCCAGAGCCTCTGTTTCAGTAGGTTTGGGGTATGGCCATAATTTGCATTTCTTACAAGCTCCTGGGTAATGCGTGTTGGTTGATTCTGCTGATCTGTGGACTATACTTTGAGAATATCCAGGGGAAAAAAAGACAACTGTAAAGCTTTAGATAAAATTTTAAAAATCTGCATAATTATTACACTTTGATGAATATTTGTGATAGAGAGTAAAGGACTGAAATTAGGTTTTGCTTGTGATATTATTAACAAAAACAACAAACATTTGCTTGGAGTTACACCATGTATATCAATATCTAGTTGAAAAGCTTCAATGTTTACCTTCTCAAAATTTATGACTCTGCTACAAAATAAAAGGTAGCCACACTCATTATTATCTTTTTTCCCTTTTTTGGTGGTGGAGTTGAACCCAGAGCCTCATGCACGTTAAGCAAGCACTCAACCACTTCACTACATCCCCAGTCCCACAAATGTAACTCTTCTAATTTATTTTTATTATTTACTTATTTAGGTACTGGGAATTAAACCCAACACGCTATCCATGCTAAGCAAGCCTCAACTGTTGAGTTACACCCCATCCCAGTGTTGTCTACAGGTAACAAATGATAACAGTTTTCACTACAACTGTATTTTTACAGAAACATCAAAGAAGAATGTAGGGGCTTACACATAAAAGAATACATAATTTTAGATAGCTCTGGAATAAAATGTATTATGTTTGAGTGTTACCATAATGAGCTAAGTATCTGCAAAACGATTTAACTGCTTGTCTTCTGCCTTTTCCCATTCTCAAGTGCATAAATGTGTAAGATCCACTTCACAGTATCAACTTTATTATGTTGGAATCCTGAGAAAAACATTCCTATTGCTTAAATGATAACATTCTTATCTCCAGTCCCCAAACAGACGATATACATCACCTTATCCAATGTGTTTCTTTAAGCAGCCTCCCTACTGCCCTACCAAAATTCACCAATGACCACAGGAACTCTCCAATCCAGCCATTAATCATGTGACATACCTAGATCAAAGTCACTGATCACTAATAACATATCATTTTCCTACTGAATGGCTCAAGACCCTTTTCAAATAAGTGTTCAGGGGCAGGGGCTGGAGTTAAGTGGTAGGGTAGAACGCTTGCCTAGCTCGGGTGAGGTTCTAGATGGATCACAAAAGTAAATTAATTATCTTGGGGAAAGGAACAGGACTGAGAAGATTCACACTAGTAATTTTATCGTTTTGAACCCCTAATCAAAACTCTACATGTTAAATGTCAAGGATGCATAATCAATCAGAAATTCAGATACAGTATTTTCAGAACATCACGATTCTTCATGTTTATAAAAACAGATAACATATGTAGTTTTTAAAGTATTGGTATTTTTCTTTACAAGACTAACCTGTGTACGGACTGAACAGATATTAAATTGAAAACAATTTCTCTGGTTCCCAGGACTGAAAATCCTTTTGCCTTCCCACTATGAATCCACGATACAAGGTGAAACAAATATATGAAACCAAACAGATCTTGAAATAGGGAACATATACATTTAAAATCAGGCTATCCCACCGAACAGTCTAAAAGAAATCATGCCACTAGGAATCATTTCACAGAACCCATGATTTAGCTAATCTTCAAAGACAAGAAAAAAGCCAAAGTACCTCTCTCTTTATTTGGGATTATCTACACATCTAAATCAAGGTCCCTGAAGAGACCAAGAATTTAAGCCTAATAACTTCTGTGCAATACTGATAAGTTCACAAGGAATCTCTTTTACACTGAGGTCAAAATATTCCATTGGGCTTAGTGTGGAAATATGGGGTGCAAATTAAGAGATGGAAGGCCATTTTCAACTTGGACTCCAAGAAGAAGAATGAAATACAATTATAGTCGTGGTTCTTTGTTGTTAGGATTTTCTTTAACTACATTAAAAGTGAGGGAAAAAATAAAGTAAGTTTTTTGTTGTCCTTGTTTGTTTTTGGTACTGGGATGAAAACGCAGGGGAGGCACTTAACCACTGAGCCACATCACCAGCCACTCTACCCACTCCCACTTTTTTTTTGGCTGGAACTGGCTTTGAATTCGTGATCCTTCTGCCTCAGCCTCCTGAGTCACTGGAATTATAGGCATGTGGCACAGAGCCCAGCAGGATTAAGTTTTTTATTAAAAAAAAAAAATTAATTTCTAGTCCTCTCCAGACCTTTTGCAGAATGATCATGTTCTCCCAGCCTCATTAAAATTTGAATGAAAACACAAACTTTCTTTAGATCATCAAGTAAAAGGTTCTCAACAGTTTCACCCTCTTTTCAAAGGATGATTATTAAAGATGAGTTAAAGAAAAACAAAACAAACTGACCCATTGCAAGTACATCATATCAAAGCAGTGTAGAATTTATGTATAATCTGTTTCTGCAGTTGGGCTGAAAAGACCAACGAAAGAGACAAAATAGGAAAGAACTATGTGAGAAAGAAAAGGGTGAAAGTTGATAAGCAGGTTGAATAAGGCTGCTAAGGTAGCTACAACAGCAATAAAAGTACTGTTATTCAGAATGGGGATAACAAAGGACTACTAGACTAATAAATCAAGCTATAAACAGTTGTCTCACAGGACACAGAAATATAAAGAAGTAGGTAACACGAAGCGTCCATCAAGGTTGGGGACATGGCTCAGTTGGTAGAATGCTTGCCTTGCAAGCACAAGGCCCTGGGTTCAATCCCTAGCACCACAAAAAAAGAAAGAGAGAGAGAGAGAGAGAGAGAAAGAAAAATGTCCATCCGATCTAGAAATGGTAAAAATAGTGTCTGACATATTCTTGAACAGTTATCAAGAGAACACGGTCATAAGGAGGTAAGGTGTTGCAAAAACCAAGCACCAATCTTTTAGGAATAAAAACCTTCCTATACATTTGCTATTGTCTAAGGAGGGGTGAATTCTCTTTTTAAGCCAAGTACAAACAACTCTTTGGAAGAGTTATTGAAAAGGAATATAGAAGTAAGTCTGTGGAGCTGGGGTTGTGGCTCAGTGGTAGAGCACTTGTCTTGCATGTATGAGGCACTGGGTTCAATCCTCAGCCACATAAAAATAAGTAAGTAAAATGAAGGTACTATGTACAACTAAAAAGAAAATTTAGGGAAAAAAAAAAAAAGAAGAAGTCTGTGCTGCATTTGTAATTTTAGTTCCTAGTTGGCCACCAAGTTGCAAGACCACAAGGCAACTAAATTCATCTACGCCTTAGTTTTGTCATCTGTAAAACAAAGAGCAACTCACTTACCATCTAAGGCCTCTTAAAACTGCTAATAAAATTTCATGCCTCTCAGGATTATTATTTCTACAGAAGAGAAAAGGCTATTTACACTAAAACAATATTAGTTTTCCTGCCATAGATCTATCAACTCAAAAGAAAACATGGCTAATTTCTTTTTTTTTTTTTTTTCTTGAGACCAGGTCTCAGCTATGTTGCCCAGGCTGGCCTTAATTGGCCTAAGATCAAGCGATCCTTACACCACCGTCTCCAGAGGATAGGGACTACTTGTGCACTCCACCATGCCTGGTTTCATGAAATAAAGTTTACCAAAGGCAAGAGCTCACAGAATTCTTTTTCTAAGAGCAAAGTAATCCTACCACCTGATCCTCAAGTTTCCTTGTTTAACATTTTAAAGATGTTCAAAGCCACTATCAGGAATTCCACAGATTATGTGAGAATTTAAGTTGCCAGGGTAGTTTTAATTTAAAATATCATTTGTCCTGTCATTATTTTTGCAACATAATGGAGAGAAGGATAGGAGGAAGTACACATGTATACTGTGAACTGCCTTTAAAAAAAATGGTAACTTGTAGCTTGTATTCACATTTTTAAAGTAAAAAAGAGACCAGATAAATGATGCAAATTAGTAATTTTGCTATTGGCCAGCAATAGCAATAAAAATATATTTTGCCAGCAATCAAAATATCTGAGATAGACCATACTCAAAGTCCAAAATACTCAAGAACATCCTTACAAAATAGACTAAATGAATACAAAGAAAACTGAACAACCAATATACATATACTTAAGGAAAAGACAATATAATATTTGCAAATTAACGTGTAGGTTTAATGCAATTTCGAAAGTTCCAAGGGGAAGTCATATAAAAATAAATGGTACTGGGACATCATCAGCTTCCTCAAATCATTAAACAAAAAAATGTCTTGATGAATTAAAAGGCTAAGTGCTAAAAGTAAGACCACTAAAAATACCTACAAGGATGAAAGATTTCAAGTACTTAAATTGATAAAAAGAGCTCAAAAGAAAAGATCACCAGACAAAAATTATATACATAATATAACTTGTAATTTTTATCCAAGTTTGACTCCAAAATATTTTAATGCAGGACTATTATATATCTGCTTCATCAAAGAATCATAAGAAAGACTACTTTAAAAACATGAGCTGGGCGTGGTGGCGCATGCCTGTAATCCCAGCACTTGGGAGGCTGAGGCAGGAGGATTGTGAGTTCAAAGCCAGCCTCAGCAACTTAGTGAGGCCCTAAGCAACTCAGTGAGATCCTGTCTCTAAATAAAATACAAAACAGGGCTGGGGATGTGGCTCAGTGGTGGAGTGCCCCTGGCTTCAATCCCCAGTACAAAAAAAATAAAAAATAAAAAATAAAAAACATGAAGCCAGGCATGTTGGCACATGCCTTTAATCCAGTAACTCAGGAAGCTGAAGCAGTAGGATCACAAGTTCAAGGCTGGCACAGGGCAACCTAGCAAGACCATGTCTCAAAATTAAAAAAGGGAGGCTGGGGTGTCGCTCAATGACCAAGGGTTCAACCCCCACTAGCACGATCGATCGATCGATCGATAGATAGATAGATAGATAAAATGTTCCACTGCAATAATTTCTAAATGCAAATTTAAGTAAATGTGATCTTCCCCGCCAATTTAATGAACATTTTTAGAGTCATTTTCTATGCTAATTGGAGAACTGTTAAAAGAACAAGCTGATACACTGACATCTACTAGTGGTATGAACACAACTGAGAATCTTTTTGGAAAGCAAACTAATAAGAAATACCTGCAGTCTTTTGAATTGTTCACACCCTATTTTCCTTACAGATTTTGAGACCTTAATAAGGGAAAGTTGTACGCACAAACATCATTCAAAAAGTATATAAAAAGATTTAAAAACAATACAACATATTGTAAAGGAACTCATACCTTATTTTTCAAACTATGCTCAATCCAATGGATTTCTATAAAAATACAACTCCTGAAGAACACTGATATGATGTACATGTGCACATGGCTATGATATACACAAACTACAAAGTCCTCAAAGGTCAAGTAACAAACTAAAAACATAGGACATTCTAGATGAAATGAAGGGGGAAAAACAGAAGTGAGAATATTCATTTCAGAGCTAATAACCATATATGTGCTTATATTAAATTTTAATAGCAATTATATGAGGCTGTTTTCCCAGTACAAGAAATAAGAAAACTTGAGGTCCTGATTTGTTCCATGACCTGCTTAGGACCACAGAGTTAGTAAAAATAATGCTAGAACTTGAAGTCTGGTTCCAAATCAAATGCTTTCTACAGAGTAAACCCTCAGTGTTGGTGGTTCCAGGATATCAAAATCCACGACTCTCATATATATCTTTTTTTTTTTTTTTGTGGTGCTGGAGATTGAACCTAGGGCCTTGTGCGTGCGAGGCAAACACTCTACCAACTGAGCTATATCCCAGCCCCCTGTATCTTACATACATTTTCCCATATACTTTAAAATCATCTGTTAGGTGACTTAGAATGTCTATCATATAAATGCTATGTAAATTGTTACACTGTAATGTTTAAGGGATTGACAAGAAAAAGTCCATACAAACATAATTTTTCCCCAAATATTTTCACCTCCAATTGGAATTCTCAGATGCAGAGGGCCAATTGTATTATCCCAAAGGAAGATAATGTTTTCCACAATGACATTACAACAGATCAAATAATATTACAACACACTCAGATTCACATGTGGTTCTTTGCTTTTTGCAAGGGGGTTTTATGACTTTGTCATCAGGAAGGAAACAGCAAAAAAAAAATTTTTAATTAGTTTAAGGAAGGATAAAATTATAGTGCTATAATTTGAAAGGAAGAAAAGTCTACTCTCTAAGTTCTGTGTACTTTCAAAATCTTCATTATTTTTATTAGCACATACAGATTCCTATGATGTGCCAAACTCAAGGATAATCAAGAAATGTTTATTGAATAAATGAGCAAACACTAATTTAAAACAGAAAAAGAAATTTCAGATTCACACCTCAGTACAAAAAAGCCTGTATCAACAAAATTTTGATAGGCAACTAAATGCACTTTCATATCTGAACCAAGGAAAGCTAAACCAACTCTGTCGATTCCTGGGACCCTCTAAGTGAATTCTTAATACAAAAATACATATTCAGCATTCTTTCTAACCATTTATGAAAATAAAGCACATTTAAAAACTTTAAAAATAGCCATGAACTGGAGAATAGGTTGCCAGGTATATAATCTTATATGACAACTTGCTTTACAGGAACACCATCTAAAAATTATAAATGTCCCCTCAGAAAAAAACTGTACCCAGAAGACACTACATAGCAAAAGATTTATCCCAAGAAAGAAATGGAATTAAGACCCTTTAGAGTAGCTGCTGATGACAATTTTACTTTTGCAGAACTCTCCTGGGAAAGGAATAATAATGAAACTGCTCTTTGGGTTCTAAGTGCAAAGAGAGAATGTTAACTTCAAAGGCCAAACTTTTATTGTTGCCTTTTCCTATACAAAATGAAAGATACTGGTAACTCTTCAGTTCATTTCTGATTATTTGGGTGTCACATAGAAGGTGATGAATAAAGTATCGAGGTAAACAGTCGTTTGCCTAAATTTTACCAGAAGTTGGATATTCTAAATTGGGAATTTGATTCTTAACATAAGGAGGAGATCAAACTATGAGGTGATAAAAGAGAGGATTTAGCTAAAAATATATTTCAAATATAGATACCATGACTTAGCCCGTTTTATTTTCTATGATTTTTTTAGGAAGACAAATCTACCCAGTTCTATCACCAACTTTCTATTTCTACTTAAGCTGCTTCACAACGTAGTATATGGAAATAATAATAAATTCCCCAAACTTTCATCATGACTTTTGAAAAAGTTAAGCACTATCTATAAAAACTATCTTTCCTGAAGAACATTTTTACACTTTGCCTAAACACAACCTTTTCTCAGGGGCTAATAAAACAACTACTTAGCTCTGAAATTTCATGCACTAAATAGTCAATCTAGAATTGCTTACTAAACCCCTTCTGTTATAATTAGGTAAACAAAACTCACTTGTAGCATCTAAAATAATAAGCTCTAGCTGGGTGTGGTGGCGCACGCCTGTAATCCAAGCAACTTGGGAGGCTGAGTCAGGAGGATCCCAAGTTCAAAGCCAGCCTTAGCAACTTAGCGAGGCCCTTAGCAACTCAGTGAGATCCTGTCTCTAAATAAAATACAAAATAGGGCTGGGGATGTGGCTCAGTGGCCGAGTGTCCCTGAGTTCAATCCCTGGTTCCAAAAAATAAAAAGCTCTAAATGAAATGATAGCAGTGATGCTCCATCCATATTAGCTTCTCTAAAATCTTTTCACTCATTCTTTCTTTATTCTAGCATCTCCTAAAGAGACAGCATTCTTACATGGAAACTCTCTGTAAGCACTTAGTGTGAGAATCAATTATGAAAAGCACTAAAATAAATGCATCATTAATCCACAAGCTTCTATGAATTCCACTATGTCATACCTGAATAAGCTTTTAGTTTTCACAGGAACTTTTACATAATTTGATCCTCTAAACACCACAGGAAACAAGGCAAGCCATGAAACCATATTATCATCTCTGTTTTACAGACAGGGAAACTTTTTTTTTTTTTTAAAGTTGTAGATGGAACTACAACTTTACATTGCCTTTCTATTTTCTTTTTTTTTTTTTTTTTTTTAAATGTGGCTGAGAATGGAATACAGTGCCTCACACATACTAGGCAAGGTCTCTACCACCGAGCCACAACCCCAGTCGAGGGAAACCATTTTTAAAAGTTTACATGGTTTAATCAAGGTCATAAAGTAACTAACTGGCCAAGTTGGTTCCTAATCTTATGACAGTCCAGGCTTCTTTCCTCTACACTGATGCTAAAATCATAGTAAAAAATCTCTATCACAGATATCTGACAGCTCTAAGGGGATTTGCATCTTCACGTTCCTTTTTTTTTTTTTTTTTAATAGCGAATTAACTAAGATGTTGCTTCACATTCTGATAACCTTGAAAAGCCATACTTCCTGGATGCAAAAATATGATTCACTTTAAAAAAAATATGCTCAAATGCAAGTACAAAATGAACATGCATTTTTATACTGGTGGTTTAGAATTGCTGAACATATTTTAAAGAGAAGGTGAAAATTTCAACTGATAAGATACTATGTAATCACATTATCTCATTTAACCTACTTAATAAATATTTCAAGTGTGTATAAAAAATCAAAAACTTGAGCCACTATGGGGTAAAAACACTGTGGGGTAAAATTTAACCATTATTCATATCAGGCACTAGCTGGTAGTAGAAGGCTATATGGCAGTATTTCCTCTATTACAGTACAACAATAAAACAATATTCAAATCACAAGGCAAAACCTTTGACAGAAAGCCTCAGGAATCTGTATTTTTAAAAATACTAGGGTGAAGGGCTGGGAATATAGTTCAGTTGGTAGGGTGCTTGCCTCTCATGTACAGGGCCCTGGCTTCAACCCTCAGTACCACAATAAAATAAAAGTAGTAGGGTGATTCTGAGTACAAATTAAGGACATGAGTTTAGGGGAGAAATAACCCTGTCATTGGTAGCTGTGTAACTTAAGAATTACATGTCTTGATCCCTGGTTTTCTCAATAGTAAAATGAGGTTGGTAGGTACATAATCTTCCTACTCCAGAGAAAAGTTCTAAAGCGCTGAAGGGGATTGGTTTATAAAAAGTGCTTAGCACACAGTTTTCAAACAGCAAAAATTCATACTTTCTAAGATTAGCACTCTAAACCAATATTTAACATAAGGTTTTTTTATACAGCACACACAAGAATGGGCTAAAAAATTAAAAGAATGGGCTAAAAATTAAAAGCCTGTTCTACCCAAATCACCTTAATTACTGATACTCCCCCTATCCTCCCAAATTTAATCAACTGCCAAATTCAATAAATTCTTCTCTTTCTCTACTCTAGCCTTCATTTCATTTGACATGCTTCTACAGAAGGCCAGCCACAAAACCTATCTCAACTATTCACTTCTGCCACTACAGTATTAAAAAGCTATACAGACAATATATTTAAATGAATGTGACTGTATTATAAAAAACAAAAAACAACAACAACCAAAACAAACACTTCATTTACAAGAACCAATTTCTATCTGCATTTGGCCTACAAGGTATAGTTTGCTGACTGATAATTCACCCAACTAACACCAAACTCCTAAATTCCATCATAAACTCCATGATTTCTGATCAAAAGTCCCCTTCCTTACAAAACAGAGCTCATAAATCCTAGGCCTGATACTCAAGGGCTTCCTCTACTTTCATCTAATTGTGTATGGTATCTTCCCTCCTCATCCCCACCACCCTACTACATTCCAAATTGCATTCCATAAATGTAGCTCCTTTGGTTGCTTTTTGTTGTTGTTCTGATACTGGGGATTGAAAAAGGGGTGTTTACCACCAAGCTACATCCCCAGACCTTCTTATTTTCAGATAAAATAAATATGAAGTTCTCACTAACTGCTGGGGCTGGCCTTGAAGCTGGAATCCTCCTGCCTCAGCCTCCCAAGCCACGGGGATTACAGACCTACACCACCATTCCTGGAGACTATATATCCAATCTTTTGCTCAACTTGTATATGTCCTTTCCTTTTGCCCCTTCCTTTTTTTTTCCCTCTAAAGGCATTCAGCTAGATTGCTTCTCCCATTCCCAATACATAACTAAATCCTATCTATCCTTCAAGAATTCTTTCCCTTTTCTGAGAAACTCTTTCATTGCACATTATTTCTATTTTTTATGGTGATTGTTTTGTATCTCTCAAACCCCAGTGAATGATATAAATCTTAGCTCTCCTTACCCAGTGAATGGAATCTGAGTCATCTCTATTTCCCACAGCACTTTTATACTTACTTGATAAGAAATAAATACAATCTAGCTATTGCAAATTGAGCAGCTATAAACATTGATGTGGCTGCATCACTGAATCTGATTTTAAGTCCTTTGGGTACAGGCCAAGGAGTGGGATAGCTGGGTCAAATGGTGGATCCATTCCAAGTTTTCTAAGGAATCTCCACACTGCTTTCCAGAGTGGCTGCACCAACTTGCAATCCCACCAGCAATATCTGAGTGTACCCTTTACCCCACATCCTCACCAACACCTTTTGTTGCCTGTATTCTTAATCAACCTAGATGCCCTTCAATAGATGAATGGATAAAGAAACTGGTATATATACAAAATGGAATATTACTCAGCCATAAAAAAGAACAAAATTATGGCATTCGCAAGTAAACGGATGATGTTGGAGACTGTCATGCTAAGTGAGATTAGCCAATCCCAAAAATCCAAAGGCTGAATGATCTCTCTGATAAGTGAATGATGATGCATAATGCGAGGTGGAAGGGAAGCAAGAATGGAGGAAGGATAGATAGATAGAGGGAAGGGAGGGGTGGGGTCGGGGTGGGGGGTAAGAATAATAACAGAATGAGACAGACATCATTGCCCTGTGTACATGTATGAACACACAGATGGTGTGACTCTACTTTGTGTACAACCAGAGAAACAATAGCTGTACTCCATTTGTGTTCAATGGATCAAAATTAAATTGAAAAAAAAAAAAGAAAGAAATACACTGCTTCAAAGAAAACGTTTCTGCAATTAAAAATCTTTATGTAACAACACTTTTAAGAAACTAAGGCTGAGGCCCTCTTACTTTGTATAATATTGCCGAAAAAATAATGACACTGGCTCAACAAATCATACTGTCAAAAATTAATCTTACAGGGTGCAGTGGCACACACCTGTAATCCCAATGGCTCAGGAGGCTGATGCAGGAGGAATGCAAGTTCAAAGACAGTCTCAGCAACTTGGCAAGGGACTAAGCAATTTAGTGAGACTGTCTGTAAATAAAACTGACCCTATCTCTAAATAAATAAAGGAACTATAGCTCAGTGGTTAACCATCCCTGGGTTCAATCCCAGTACCAAAAATAAATAAATAAATGTGTGTTAACACCAGCCTACTTAGTGAGACTAGGAATAATTACGAGCACATAAGTAATTCAATTACCGTATGACTTTCATAATTTGAGAACAGTTTTTTAAGTTGACTCAACAAACTGTTGAGTATCTTCTGCATCCAGCATTATGAATATTAAAAAAAAGACAAAGATGGTCCCTCATAGAAGTACAGTATGATATAGATCTCACAGAAGTGTAATTTAGCAACATACTACATGCTAATTTTCCAGCTAATTTTGAAAAAAGGAAAGCTCAATATTATTTCCAAAAATTATTTTAAGCATAAAGTATTCAATTAACAATCAATAATTAAGTTTCCATCAAATTAAAAAGACCAGGATCTGACAAGCCTCAGGGCTCTCTGACCTCATTTCCTACAACTTGTTCTACACATGGATCACCATGTAGGCTCCTGCCACCCAGGTATTTCTGCCGAAAATCCAACAAACTGAGCACAATGCCACCATAAGACCTAATTGTTCTGTTCTCTTCACTGGGCTCTTCCTAAGATCTTTTAGTCTTCCTGCATTGCTTCATACAGATTGCCTTTTTGGAGAGGCTTTCCCTAACCACTCTATTTTAAAATAACTTCTCCATAACAATCACTTTCAATCTCCTTACTCTCTTTTTATACCACCTGTTAAGAGATGAGAATCAACAAAGAAGAAAATGTCAGCTGAAAGAGGAGAAAGAGGCTCAGAAAATCTGGTCTTACAGGGACTTCAAGGTGGGAGAAAACACAGGCCCAGGAGTAATTGTTTTAAGTCAAGGAAGGTAGGATGGCAAAACAAAAAAATTTGAACAATACAAGAGACTACAACCTCCAAATACCTCAATATGTAAGGGCTTTAAAGAGAAAATGCCACATATTCCCAGCTGGATTTTTGGGTTTTGTTTTGTTTTTGTGGTGCTGGGGACTGAATCCAGGGCTTTGTACATTCAAGGCAAGTACTCTACCAACTGAGCTATATCCCCAGCCCTCCCAGCTGTTTTAGTGCCCGGTTCTTTATGCAACTATACTCCCTCTAAATCATATGCTATTTTTGAAGCCATTCCCACTACCTTTAAAAGGGTTAATTTTCACAGCAGAGACTAATTAACCTACCCAAATTTAAAAAAAAACAAACTTGGAATGAACCCACCATTTGACCCGGCTATCCCACTCCTCAGTTTATACCCAAAGGACTTAAAGTCAGCATACTACAGTGATGCAGCCATATCAATGTTCATAACCGCTCAATTCACAATAGCTAGATTGTGGAACCAACTTAGATGCCCTTTAATAGATGAATGGATAAAGAAACTGTGGCATATATACACAGTGCAATATTAAAATTATGGCATTTGCTGGTAAATGGGTGGAGTTGGATGGAGAGTATCATGCTAAGAGAAATAAGCCAAGCCCAAAAAAACAAAGGTCGAATGTTTTCCCTGATAAATGGATGATAATACAAAATGGGGGGGGGGGGGGGGACAAGAGAAGAATATAAGAACTTTGGATGGTACAGAGGACAATGGAATGGAATGGGGTGGGGGAAGATAATAGACTGAGACAGTATTACCCCATGTATACGTAAGACTACATGAATCGTGTGAATCTACATTGTGTACAACCATAGAAATGAAAGTTGTACCCCATTTGTGCATTTAAAAAAAAAAAGAAAAGGATATCTAGTTTTGGTGGAAGCCTAAGTAGGAAAGGGAAAAGACAAAGTAAAACAAAGCAGTGGCTAATAGCCTTCTCTCAATACAAATTTAACCAAGAAATGGGCTGAGTAGCATGCCCATGTTTGAACCATATGTACCTGAAAATGAAGGGGAGGGGTGGACAGGAATGCCGATTCTGATTTGTCCTTCAGGGAGATCTTCCCTCTTGGAACCGAACTTTAAGAATTTCTAACTTTAATTGTTCTTACCCCAATTTAGAGAGGAAGGCAAATTTCAACTTTAAAGGTACAGTCTGACTCACCAATTCATCTTCACTATAAACCCTTAAACGCTCTGAAATCAGGTAAAGAATATTATTTTCTTATGAGTGGTGACAAAGAAATAGGGTGCAATCAGACCAAAGAAGGCACACAATCATAGCAGAAGTAACCCATATAATTTGGTTTATAAAATACATTCAAGATTTAATCTCTCAATTTTAGTTTCTTTATAAAATAAAGCACAAAATTTACAACATAAGGAGAAAATGTTATGAAATTTTAGTGAAATAGTCATATAAAGGGTATTCACTATGAAAGCTGACATTAGTATCTATTCCCCTCCAAAGACATACACAGAAAGCTAATATGGTGATTTCTTAACCAGAGGTGATTCTGCACCCTAAGGCACACATGACAATGTCTGGAAACATACTTAATCATCTAAAATAAGAGGGGTATGCCACTGACATTTAAAGGATAGAGACCAGAGAGGCTACAAAATATCACAGTGCACAGAATAGCTCCCCACAAGAATTATCTAGCACAAATGTCAATGATGCCTCTGTTACTAGAAATTCTGCCTCAACAAATTCATTTCAGGAAAACCATAAAAATATGGAAAAGGAGGGGAAACAACAGTGATCTATTTAGTTTTTACGGCCTATAAGAAGCCTATGTAGAGCCGGGCATGGTGGCATGCACTTGGGAGGCTGAGGCAGGAAGATCTCGAGTTCAAAGTCAGCCTCAGCAACTTAGCAAGACCCTAAGCAACTAAGTGAGACCCTGTCTCTAAATAAAATAAAAAATAGGGCTGGGGATGTGGCTCAGTGGTGGAGTGCCCCTGGGTTCAATCCCCAGTATCAAAAAAAAAAAAAAAAGAAAAAAGAAAAAAAAAAAGGAAGCAGCCTATGTAGGCTTAGGGTTATGACTCAGTGCTACAGCAGTTGCCTAGTGTGTGTGGGGCACTGGGTTCAATCCTCGGCACCACATAAAATAAATAAAATAAAGATTGTGTATCTGTCTACAATTATTATTTTTTTTTTTTTTTAAAAAAAGCCTATGTAAAAGATTCTAAAACCAATCATCCTATCTTATGGAAACTATTACTCAAATGACAAAAACAGGGCTGAAGATGTAGCTCAGTGGTAGTGTGTGCTCCGCATGCACAAGGCCCTAGTTTCCATCCCTAGTACCACAAAATAAACAAACCAAAAAATCCAGTAAATCTTAGGTAGAAAATCTTGTTAAATGACACCAAAAAAAGCTTTTCCTCCTCCCAAGTATTTGAAAAATATGCAGATAGTTTCATTAGGAGCCTATTAAATTCATTTTTCTAAATAATAGTAATAACATTCAAGCTTGAAGTTGATATGGCATACTCATGTGTCAACAAAAGCATAGTAGTGATATAACTTTGAGAAAATAACCTCAGGGTTGAAAAACAGTCACCAAAATGATAGTTATCTTCTGACCTCAGAACCCATTTTAAAAGAATAAACATAAGACAGATACAGGGCACATGCCTGTAATTCTCGGCAGTCTGAGGCAGGATCACAAGTTTGAGGCTAGTCTCAGTAACTCAGCAAGGCATTAAACAATTTAACCAAACCCTGTCTGAAAATAAAAACTAAAAGGGGCTGGGCGCAGGGGCGCATGCCTGTAATCCCAGCACTTGGGAGGCTGAGGCAGGAGGATCGCGAGTTCAAAACCAGCCTCAGCAACTTAGCGAGGCCCTAAGCAACTTGGTGAGACCCTGTCTCTAAATAAAATACAAAATAGGGCTGGGGATGTGGCTCAGTGATCAAGTGTCCCTGGGTTCAATCCCCAGTACCAATAAATAAATAAATAAAGAAATAAAGAAAGAAAGAAAGAAAGAAAGGTATTGTGTCCACCTACAACTAAAAATACATATAAGAAAACTGAAAATAAATGATAAAACAGAACACTTTGTATCTAAGAAGAAAAGGAAAATTAGAAATGAAAGAACAGAAATAAAGAGTAAAGCAACATTGATGGGAAGAACTGAAAAGAATACTAAGCAGAATTTCTTGTCAATAAATTTGAAAATCTAGGCAAAATGGGCCATTGTCTAGAAAAATATATCACTAAAACTGGCTAATAGAGAGTTTAAAAACTTTTAAAAAATAATAACCACAAAAGAATTTTTAGGATGTAAGCAAGAGACAGGCATGGTGGTACATGCCTATAGACCAAGCTAGTTCAGAGGCTGAGGACAGAAGGATTGTTCAAGCTTGAGTCTGAGGATCAGCCCGCACAACAGAGCAAAACCTAGTCTCTCCCACCATTAATATATACAAAAGGGGGGTAGTGGGGGGGGAGGAAGGAAGGAAGGAACAGAGGGAGGTAGGGAGGGAGGAAGAAAGGACAAATGAAACACTGAAAAAGTGGCAACTGGTTCAGACCTTTTCTCTTTTCCTTTTTTTTTTTTTTTTAGTTGTCAATGGACCTTTATTTATTAATATGTGGTACTGAGAATGGAACACAGTGCCTCACACATGCTAAGCAAGCACTTTATCTCTGAGCTACATACAACCCCAGCCCTGGTTCAGCCTTTTAACAGTCAAGTTCTATTAAAATGTCAGAGCTAATCCCAAGCATACTAAAGACAGGATTATTTACCTACTCAATCTATGGGGCTGCCATAACCATACCTAGTCAAAAAATAAATGACAGGTCATTCCTAGTTATAAACATGGGAAAAAGAGGTAACCACCAAAAAATAAATTAAATGGAAAAAAACTCACAAAATCACCTTTGACATATTTAAAAGAATATTTCAGGTCATCCAGATAATCAATACTTTATAGTATTTACGCTAGGAACTCCACATGCTGCAATGTAAACTAGAGCAAACATGGGTTTTTGTTTTCCATGTTTTTCAATGCTGTGTCTCTGGTGTCCTCATTCATAACAGTAACAATACTGATTGAATGAATTCAAGGTTTAATCAACATCAGCAAATCTATTAAAGATTCTGGGGAGGGCGAGGTTGTGGCTCAGTGGTAGAGCACTTGCCTAGTACATGTGAGGCACTGGGTTTGAGCCTCAGCAGCATTACATAAAATAAAGCTTCTGGGGAGAGGTGGGTGAGTGTGTGTGTGTGGTGTGTGTGTGTAGGAGATAAAATATATATAAATATTAATATAAAATATTTATACACTTATAAAAATATCTCCATAAATCTGAAAAGGCATTGATTAAATTCAGTACTCAGTCACAGCAAAAATAAGTTAGAAATTAAAAGAACTACATCTGATCTAACAATATCTATCACAAACCTACAGTACAAGTCATATTCAGTGGCAAAACCTAACTTTTCTGATTAAATTCAGGAACCAGACAAGAAAGTCCCCTACTTCTGTACTATTCACCAGTGCACCGAAGAGTTCCAGTGTATGCGAACAGACAAGAGAAATACTAAGGGATACGGATGTGGCTCAGTGTGGCAGAGCACTTGCCTAACAGAATGAAGCGTTGAGTTTGATCCCAGTACCACCATCACCATCAAAAAAAAAAAAAAAAATTACAAAGCCAAAAGTTTAACAAAAAGTAACAAAAATATCCCTATCTCCCTATCTATTGCTAGTTGACTAGCCAATTAGTAAAATCAATGGAAATAAAGAACTGTCAAGTGTACTAAAATTCAGATAACACCAAACACAAAATCATCATATAAACACAAACAGTTTTCCCATATAGCAACAAGAAATAATCTCATTCCTAATAGGATTAAAATCTTTAAGATACAAATAAACCTAAGAGATACAAAAGGAAAAACTAGACAAAGAAGAGTGTGTATTTTATTCCAGACACAAAGGACACCAAAAGAAAAATACAACTCTGAAGACCTAATGTCAAGAGGTAATATTTCCAAACTAAGGTACACATTCAGAGCAATCTCAGTCCAAATCTCAAAACGACTTAAAGGAAGCTGATAAACTAATTCTAAAATTCAAATGGATGGGCTGGGGACATAGCTCAGTTGATAGAGTGCTTGGCTCACAAGCACAAGGCCCTGGGTTCAATCCCCAGCACCACAAAAAAATAAAATAAAAAAAAAATTAAATTCATATGGAAGAAAACGATGACAAATAGAACCCTCAAAAGTATATGAAATTTTAAGTACTGCGTACGACCACAGAAATGAAAGGTTATACCCCATTTGTGTACAATGAATCAAAATGCAATCTGCAAAAATAAAAATTTTAAAAAAATTTTTTAAATAAAAACAAATTAATGATTGAAAGAAAATTTTAAGTACAAGGAGAGTTACCCTATTAAAGTTATGATAAATAATACATATTACAAACTACAGAATACATACACATTTCAAGTGTTAGTAATTCAAACAGTGTAGAATGTTGCAAAAATAATAGATCAACAAAACAAAACAAAAAAATGACACATGAATTTAGGTTACAATAAACGTGACACTTCTAATCAGAGAAGAATGACCTACTCAATATATCATCTGAGAACTCATTATTCATTGCGGGAGGGGGGAATAAGTTAAAATCTTACTTCAAACCATACCAAAAACAAAGAGCTAAACGTGAAAGTTACCCATTATTTTGGTCACTCTCCTTCAATAAAAAGCCCCTTTACTCCAAAAAATTCCATTTCTTTAGTTCTCCTTTCCAAACACTGACATCTCTTCTAGCATGTCCTATTTCTATCAATATTCTGCCAATTTTCTAGGATCAAAATTTCAGTCATGTCACCACATTTCCTACAGTGTATAATCATGGAAATGATTAAAATTTGGAATCAAGACCTTTATTATGGGCTGGGATTGTGGCTCAGTGGTACAGCATCTTGCCTAGCATGTGTGAGGCACTGGGTTCAATCAGCACCACATAAAATAAATAACTAAAAAAATTAAAAAAAAAATACCTCTATTACAACCTTGATTCTTACAATAATCTTTAACATAGCATACTTGATCTGTCTCTAGGTTTCTTACATATATATGACAAATTTGTGCTTTTTTCCAAGTGAACTCAAATTCTCTTACTTCATAAATCTTGCATCTAAATCACTCTTTCCATCCTATGTCTACTGCCCTTGATTCAAGACCTTTATCTACAGTTAGGCTATCACAATAGCCTCCTTGCCTTCAGTTTTTTTTTTTCCTTTTTTAATTTTAATATTTATCATGTATTTACTGGTTCTACTGTTTATCCATAATAATTGTGGGGGAAATCTGTCTTTAGTCTTGCCCTGCTGCAAAGCATTTGAGAACATGCAATCCATTCAATCCACAATAGCATCAAATGACTATTTTATGAGCACTTCGTTCAATTTCACTTCTATGATTCTTCATTATTCTCAGAATAAAATGCAAATTGCACTAGCCTCACATTCAAAAACAATGTAACCCCAAATTACCCTTCCAACTTTATCTTCCTCTTTCTTGAAACTCATACCTTTGACAAATAGTTCTTTTCATTGAAATATGATTCAACATACTCACTCTGAGTTCCCTCATCCTTGGACCTGAAACATGGTATGTCTTCTTGGAAACCTAAGAATCATCCTTGATCTAAACTCAAGTTCCTTCTCTTCTCAGGTCTTCTCACCTCAGCCCAACAAAATCACTCCTTCCAATATTTCAGTATTTAATTCCTAAATCACGCACCTAATACTAAGCAGACCAATGCCTATCTTTGGTGCTTCATTTTCCAATTCAATGCCAGGGGTCGAGTAATATAAATTATTCCCTAAAGACAAGAACCAAGTCCTCAATTCTTAAGATCTTCATTGTTCCTTATTTAACTACCCTTCAGAGGCAAGGTTAATCATGATAAATGATTCTAAAAGGCTAGTGTCCCAAGTAATTATAGCACCTTGAAAGTTGTTTAATTTATTACTATTTTGCTCACAGAATTCTGGAACTCCTTTTCTGGAATGGCCTCAGGAACATTTTTACTATCTTCAATAATGACAAATCTTAGTTCCTATTCAGATCATCAACTAAGATGACTCCTCTGATCATTGCTGAAGGACAGACTATCAAAAGAATGAACCTAAGCTACATAGCTTTTAGGCCGGTCTGCTAAGAAACACTGAAGTGTAATTCTGTGCTTTACCTTTCTATAAATTCATCAGCCAATTTACCATTAATGGATGAGATTAGGGACATTTAACTTACCAAGTATACATCACACTAGAGTAAACCTTGAAAGTTTAAACGATTTAAATGCTTTAGATGTTAATGGAAACAACCTCTCACACTACACATACACACACACAACTAAGTGTATGCGTACATCTCTATCTATATAGAGTCTTGAATGTACACTGCCTAAAATTTTCAAAGTAACTTCTTACCTTTCAACTCTGGGATCTGAGACCTGCTTACTATCAAGCTAACATTAAGAAAAAATTAGGAGAATTCTTAATTGGGAGGACAATCACTGCACTAAGCAATCTTCATGGAAATACAAAATCAGTTTTTCTACTTAATACTTCTAAACAAAACTACTCTTATGAATGTTTGAGGCTTTGCATAAGAGATCGATTTCATGTACAGATGGGCAGAAGCAAAATAAGTTTTAAGCAAGATTCTTTTATCCCCCATCCTACAAAAAGAAGATTGGTTTGTTTTGCCAGCCTTCTGAATAAGGATCTTGCAAAATCACTATGCATTCTTTGGTATGCCCAAAGAATACTTGCTGGAGAAAACTGTTCGGTGAGTGCCAGTTCAGAAAGAAAAACATTTTCACCCAGTTGGACATCTAGAAAAACAGGTTGCAGCAACTCAGTTGAAAACTCTGAGCACATTTTTAGAAAAAACACCCAAAAAATCTTTTCATTCTCATGTAAAATGTATGAAAGGCAACTAAATAAATCAATGAAGGATTCAACTATGCTAACTTCATGCACCTAAAAAGCAATAACTGAAATTCTTTGATATTTGATAGTACCAAATGGTATTAGGAACCCTGTGTGTTCTATGTAAACGAACTTAATCATCTGCCATAGTTTTTGTTTTGTAAACCCAACAGCCTCTTGAGTGGAGGTATGTCATAGTTTTCAACTGATTATTTCTGGAAAAAAATATAAAACTGTATGGTTTTGCTTCTTAACAGGAATGAAATAAAACATTTTTTTTTAAATAAGGAGATTTCAAAAACAAAAAATTTCAACAGCTTTATAAGTTAAAAAAAAAAAAAATACCCATTCTGCAAAGGTTTTACTCTCTCACCACACCCCCCCCAAGGCCATTCAAAACAACATAATCTTAAACTCAGATATTTTTCATTGCCATAAGAGGAAAAAAAGGGAGGCAGGATAAAACAACAGTTACAATAAGCAAACACAATGACACCAGGTTGCCTCATGAGAGAAACAAGTGATCTGACTCCCTATGGAAATGCAAGCAACATGAACCACTCAGCATACTTCAGAAAAGCAGAGGGCATGCCCCACAGTGAAAATAGCCTTTCTGAGCCTGGCCTGGTCCCATAATTACAAAACAAACATTTCTGAAAAAAGGTTCCTGACGTATAAATAAGAAACTTAAGTCTAGGAAGACAAAATTAAAATTAACAACAGTAGTCCAGATTTTCCCCACTGTTCTCCCTCTTTAGTAATAACTTCACAAATGCTAAGGAAAACAAAATCTCTGGTTCATCCAACAGGTTTTCAGATGTATTCAAAATAAATCAATAGAAATAAGATACCAAATAAGATACTAAAAACCTCCTACCCAGGCACTCACAGAGAGCCTTTCAGTTCATATCTGTAGTCTTGGGTCTCAACTATAAAATGGGGATATCACAATCATATTGAGTGTTTTAAAGATTAAATAAGACACTAAATTTAACCAAACATATAAAGGTGGGACCAATAAACAATTTCCTTTTTTGACCTTTGAGGGAAAAAAAAAAAAAATCACTCCAACCCTGACCTAGTAAAATGCTCCTCCCCAACCCAATCTCTACTACACACAAGTGTGCGGGCATGCGCACACACACACCCCATGCATGTGTGGACACACACAAAAGTAAAGGGTATTACAGGCTTAAGAGTATATTTAGTTAAGATACACAGCCCATTATGCCTTTTCCTCAAAATGTGTTATACTTTGTATCAGCCTCTTGAATATAAAGCTAAGTATCTTTATTTTACATGTTTGACAGTGTTTTCATCAATCAAATCTGAAGGACAATTTGATTCGTCTCCAAGAATATAGCTAGGGTTTATGCCCAGGCTATACATAAACAGCCTACATTAATACTTTGATCTCTTATTAAGCATATAATCTTAGGCAAGTTACATTTCCGTTCCTCAGTCCAAGACTATAAATTGTAACATTTACCTCATGAAATTATTAAAGATTATATTAAAAAAATTAAGACAATGCCTACCCCCCAAAAAGGTAACAAACGTAGGTTATGATTAGTTCCCTTATCAACATGTTTCAACTCTATTGTCTGATTTAAGTTAATTAAAAATGTTTCTTAGCTCAATTTTAGTCAAAATTCTCCTGGGTTTCTAGTCACCCAGGTTTCAGACTAATCTGGTCTCAAAGGTCCTGAATTCTTGCCTCCTCCAGTTTTTAACCTTGCTGGAATGTATCTCCCAAGTTCCAGAAGAACAAATGAAAAACAAAGATTAAAGAAGAGAGTAAGGAAATGGTATACATACAGTATCATTCAATTCCCTGGCACATGCCCTATATTCTACTAGGCAAAACAACTTAAAGAAAATGATTTTAAAATGAATAAAATATAATGTGTTTGCCTATTGCCATTCCCCCATTTCTTCCTTTCCACCAAAATTAAGTATCTCCACAAGTCCTGTTACCTAAGTTCTGAATACATTCTATATGACTACAACGCTATTGAATAGGTTCCCAAAATTAGCCCATATTTATAAAATAACAGTGCCATGCATGGTGGTGCACATCTGTAACCCCAGCAACTCATGAGGCTGAGGCAGGAGAATCACAAGTTCAAGGCCAACCTCAGCAACTAAGAAGTCCTAGGTAACTTAGTGAGGCCTTAGGTAACATAGTGAAACCCTGTCTCAAAAAAATAGAAAGGGTTGGGGATGTAGCTCAATGGTTCAGTAGTAAAGAGCCCATGGTACCTTAAAAAATAAGCACCTAACAACTTTTTAGTATGGTTCCTTATTTAAAAGGGCACAGTGTTTGCATATAACTCATATACTTTATATCACCTCTAAATGACTTATAATACCTAATACAGTATAAATGTAAACAGCTGTTACACAGGGTATTGAGGGAATGACAAGAAAAAATATGTACATTTTCTGCACACATACATTTTTCCCCCAGTTTTTTGATCCTCAGATGCTGAATCCATGGATGTGGAACACTTAGATACTGACGGCCATTTGTACTGTTTGAGAAATTTTCATCAGATTTAATTTCAAAACAATTTTATTCAACACCTTAGTAAAAATCCTTCATAAGCATACAAATGCCCTTTGTCCCAAAAGCCCAAATTTACAGAAATTCAATGCTTTCTTTATATTAAATATATGAGCATAATTTTCCCAACATAATGGGAAACCAGCAAATAAGCAGTGTTCTGGTAGACATGAAAGAACATGACCTTAGGCATGAATTTCGGCCCAGACTGCAAAATAATCTGGTCCATTTCGTCTATGTGTAGGGACAGAGTGGGAAAACTAAAGTGCTACTCTCATTTGTGACAGAACACAGTCCCAAGCTTTTCGTTTTCTAGTTGAGTTAAAACAATTTATTTTATCATGTTGGTAGAACCTCATAAGAGAGAGAGTGCTTGCCTCACATGCACAGGCCCTGGGTTCAATCCCCAGCACCACGGGGAAAAAAAAAAAAAGAAATGTTTAAAAATACAGAAATGCTCACTACCCTCAATAATCTCCTCCATCTCCCATCTGTTCCTTCTCCATCTCAACGTATCAATAGAATCTATTCACCCACCTGCCACCCACACACAAAAAAATCTGATAATCACTCATTGCCAAGTCAGTATCTCTCTTTCTCCACCCCACTACTCCACTCACTGCATCCAATCTATCATAAGTTCTAGTCATTTCTACATTCAGTAACCAATCTCTTTCCTGTCAAAGGCTAGGTCCACCATGCTTTCATCTGACTTACTATAAAAATCTAGGTAGTTAAGGCTTACTAGTTAGCCTAAACGCACCTCTACCCCATTCTTCACACAATAAGAAAGATCTTGGGGAGGAGGGACAATGTGTAAGCCCCGTCAGTGGCTTCAAAATAAAATCCTAAACTTGGTATGATCTATAAGGCAGCTGGATTATCTGTCAATTACTTACCTCTCTGGCCTCATTTCTCACTATTCTTTTTTTTTGTTATTTTTAGATATACATGACAGCAGTGTATTTTGACAAATTATACATACATGAAGTATAACTTATTCTAATTAGGATCCTATTTTTGCAGACTGTTCTCCTTTTAAACAAACTGCATCTTGTTCTGAAGGGCCAAGCACGCTCCATTTTCAGGGTGTTTCCTGAATCTACAGCAAATTCTCCTCTTTCCCATCAATTTTTTTCTCATCCTTAAGGTCTCAATGTACACGTCACTTCATCAAGAGACTCGTTATCACTGGGGCAGTGGATGCTGGTAATCCCAGCAACTTGAGAGGCTGAGGCAGGAGGATCACAAGGTCAAAGACCACCTCACCAACTTAGCAAGACCCTATCTCAAAATAAAATAAAAAGGGCCAGGGATGTGGTTTACTGGTTAAGCACTCCTGGGTTCAATCTCCAGAACCCCCAACCCCCAAAGAGGAGACTCATAATCACATCCCATGTTGACTAAAAATACCTGAAATAAACATTCACAGCACTCTGAACTTTTTGTTTCTGTGACACCCACAACTATAAATATGTCATCTACATGATTACTTGCTTAAATATTTTGTTTAGTCTATATTCCCTATAAGGGCAGAGCAAAGATCATGACACTCTTACTCACCACTGTATCGCTAGCACCACAACATACAGTCAGTAGTGTAGATCTAATAAATGAATTAATCAAATTCAAAGTCTTCCAACATAAGGCTCTGGGGTCTCTGTGTTCATCTTCTGTCTGTAGAGGATGACCTCAATTTACTGATTTTTAACATTTACTGAAACTTTTAAGAAATACAGAAACCTTCATTTCTAAAACCTTAGTATGAGCCTGGACCCTCCTGAGTTATTAAGAGTGGTTCTGAGGGTCAGGGAAATAGCTCAGTTGGTAGAGTGCCTGCCTCGCAAGCACAAGGCCCTGGGTTCAATCCCCAGCACCGCCAAAAAAAAAAAAAAAAAAAAGAGTGGTTCTGAAATGCTTCTGTTAATCATCTATTCCTATAGTCACCCAGATTTGAAACTTCAATTAAATATGATGATCGCTCCCTTCATTCGCAACCCACACCCATCCCTATTATTAAATCCCATTAAATTTACCTCTATGTCACTTCTGAAATTCTCTCTTTACATTATCACCCTAACCCATACCCTGCCATGTCTCCAACACAGCCCACTCTAGCCACCAAAAGTTCACGCCTTTTTAAACTGTCTTGCTTTGTACCCCGACAGACCACAACCAAAAGCAAACGAAAAGCTCAGTCACCGTTCCAACCTCATTTCTAGTATCTTTTCTTTCCAATCCCATTAACCAGTTATTTCCCCCTCTTTCATTCATTATCAACCAGCAGTAACCTTATACTACTATGTGCCAGGCACTGTACTAGTCATCCGTCTCACCATGTTGCCATTTCCTATAAACTCCACGAGGACATCTGACAGTTTTTTCACCTATGCCATTAAGTCTTACGCATTCATTCATTTAATGAGTACTTATCACATGACCACCTTAATATTATCATAAAATAGTACTTTCTATTTTAGCGAATGAAAATCAGCTGGGTGCAGTGGCGAGCTCCTGTAATCCCAGCGGCTCTGGAGGCTGAGGCAAGAGGATCTCAGGTTCAAAGCCAGCCTCAGCAATGGTGAGGCCCTAAGCAACTCAGTGAGATCCTGCCTCTAAATAAAATATAAAAGAAGACTGGCGAGGTGGCTCAGTGGTTGAGTGCCCCCGAGTTCAATCCCCCATACCAAAAGTAAATAAATAAATAAAAGGCAACAGAAAACATTTGAAGCAACTACATCTGCAACAAATAGGTATCCCCCAAATTTCTGTTGCCTACCTTCCTTCAGAATCCCATAAAAAGCACTAAGAATAATTTTGCTAGCTACTGTATCTTCTCAGGAATAAAATGCTAAGAGTATAGAAGGGGGGGGCCTAATTTTTTGGGTCAAATGCAGGTTAGCAGAAAAACAAGGAGCATTAAATCAAAAGTGTTCAACAAATGAAAGCTTCCTCATTTCTGAAGTAAATTCTGTAAGAAAATAATAATCGAGTTATTCCCATATTTGTATCCTACATACCAACAAGCACAATAATCACTTCAACAGACTATGAAAAATAAACTAGGGGAGTTGGAGTTGTGGCTCAGTGGTAGAGCACTTGCCTGGCATGTGTGAGGCCCTAGGTTCAATTCTCAGCACCACATATAAATAAAAATAAAAAAGATCCATTGACAACTGAAGAAAAATATTTAAAAACTAAGAAAATAAACTAGGGCTGGTGTTGTGGCTCATTGGTAGAGTGCCTGCCTAGCATGTGTGAGGCACTGGGTTCAATCCTCAGCACCACATAAAAAGAATTAAGTAAAATAAAGGTACTGTCTCCATCTACAACTAAAACAAATGTATTTTAAAAAATAAGAAATAAAAGATAAAGAAACTAGTCATAAGTCAAGAAACTTTTTTTTTCAAGCTATATCAGTGACTTCTAGGACATTTGCCTAAGCTTCTCAAGATGACAAAAATGATGATGAGAACAACTCTATCAATGCAGTTTGAGTTCTAAACATCATCTAGTTCAATTCCCTCATTTTAATTATGAAAAGGCTTCATGGTAATCCTCTGTCTGGTTTACAGCACAGAAGGGTTAAGCAGAGAACATGATTCATGTTTCTCTTACCCTACCACTCTGTGAAAGAGTTAAGAAAATGACAAATAATTTGACTGTCACTCTGGCAAATTCTTCTCTGTGCCCTTAATAAATTCATGCAGGAGCTATAATTTGGAGCATTCAAGTTCCTAAAAAGCAAAACCTACAAACATGTTAGTAATGTGTTATGTTGTAAATCTTCATTAACTCTGAGAGGATAAAGTTACCCAAAACAGGAAAAGTCAAGTCACTGAAATCAAGATGGTCAAAATTCAAATAAGTGCTTTAGTATCACTGAGGATTTAAATTTCATTTTCAACCAACCTTGATTTAGAATAGACTTCAGAAAGCTAGTAGACAAATAAAATAGGTCAGCATAAATAAATCAGAAATTAAAGCATGAAAATAAAACATGAATAGGGAAACAAAATGAATTCAGGAACGAAGCTTTTAAAATGGTACAACAAAGAAACCTACAAGGTTGGCTTTAAACTTCCCAATCCAACAGAAAAAGAGAAACTTAGTGAACACAAGTTATAGCATCTAGGTAATAAAAACAGACCAAAAGTGTAGAGAACAATTATTCTTGTTTGTTTACCTCTCTCCCTGTGATCCTCAAAAAGAAACCGCTGTGTAGCTGGACATAGTAGTAAAGGTTGTAATCCCAGCAACTTGGGAAGCGGACGCAGGAGGACATTATAAAGCCAGCCTCAGCAATTTAGCAAGGTCCTAAGCAACTTAGCAAAATCCAGTCTCAAAATTAAAAAAAAAAAAAAAAAAAAAAGGGGGGGGAGGGGACCCCGAGTGAACCCCCCCCTAGGTTCTAACCCAACAAAAAAAAAAAAAAAGGGGGGGGGGGCACTGAGAAGAACATCAACAAATCAACTTCAATTAAATGTTTTCTGGAATTATTTTTATACCATCCTTCAAGATACTTCAATCTAGGCTGGGGATATGGCTCAGTTGGTAGAGTGCTTGCCTTGCATGTACAAGGCCCTGGGTTCAATCCCCAGAACCACACACACACAAAAAAAGATACTTAAATCTACAGTAACAGTTCAAAGGGAAAAAGAAAGCAAACAGGGACAGGGATGTAGCTCAGTGGTAAAGTGCTTGCCTTGCCCTAGTTTAGATCCCCAACCCCCCCCACACACACACACGTGTGTGCAGGGTGGGCTTTGGAGGGGAAGGTCTATAATATGATCCCCATTGCAAATTGTTTTAACAAGAGGTACTTATTATGGAAGTTTATAAGCACAGGACCCATAAAATGAAAAACAAGTTTAGCAAAATCAGAAATGGCCCCTAGGACTGAGAATAAAATAGAGAAAAAACTCTCAGAGGGGGGAAAAAGAACCTAAAGTGAAGAGGAGACAACAAGCACACACGCCAACACACACTCTGAACAGGGATATCACTTCTAGATTTAAGAATTAAATATTAAGGTATTTATTAAAATTCAGCTTCTATCCCATAATCAAGGAAATGATTCGTAAATCCCTGCACCGTCCAGTGATGTTAGTAACAATAATTTAAGTCACAATCAAAAGAGTACAAGACAGGCACAGTGGCACACGCCTGTAATCCCAGCACTTGGGAGGCTGAGACAGGAGAATCGCAAGTTCAAAGACAGCCTCAGCAACTTAGTGAGGCCCTAAGCAACTCAGTGAGACCCTGTCTCTAAACTACAAAATAGGGCTGGGGATGTGGCGCAGTGGTGGAGTGCCCCTGGGTTCAATCCCCAGTACCAAAAAAAAAAAAGTACAGAATTTTCAAAGCAGTTGTATGTCCACTGTACCAAGATAGAAAGATGTATGAAACATTTTGGGAATATTTTGCAAAAGAGCTAAACAAAAGTTTAAGAGTTTAAAACCTAACAAAATCAGTTAACAACAAAAAAATTAACCAAAAAAGGGAAAGATCTTCTCTAACCTGTCTCATTTAGCAATATATAGTTTACTGCTAAGTACAGTACAATGACAAACACACAATTTGCCAAAAATTCAACAACACATAAAATAATCATTCTACTACTGTTAGCATGTGCCAAGAAGTTACAAGAAATCAGCATTAGAGATCAGTTTTTCCTTTAAGAGGTAAAGAAAAAAAAAAATTGTATCTTGGTGAAGGACTCATAATTTTCAGAAATTACATCCACTTGTAATTTAAGCAACTTTATTTAAGAAAACTCATTCCAACGTTCTCCTGTACAAAATATTTTCATCATGGCTGCCTAGACTATATCCAGCCTACTATACCTACAGAAACAGAATAAAATATAGACAAGTTGCTGTCTACTCATTGTAGGACTCAACAATTTCATAGTGGTTATGAGACAGATCAGAAAGAAAAGGATTCTAAGTATCAGAAAAACAACGTACTTTTCCTTCTTTTTTAATTTATCTGCTTTAATTTATCTGCTCAGTTATTGAAAAGTTCTAAAATATTGGCAAGATCAACTGGGTGCATGCCTGTAATCCCATAAATTCCATGAGGCTGAAGCAGGAAGATCATGAATTCAAAGCCAGCCTCAGCAACAGTGAGGCACTAAAGCAACTCAGTGAGACCCTGTCTCTAAATAAAACATAAATAGGGCTGGGGGATGTGGCTCAGTGGTCAAGTGCCCCTGAGTTAAATCCCCAGTGCCCTCCCCACCAAAAAAATAAAGGGAAGATCAACTTAAACCTGACTAAATAAATAATCTGCTAATGGGGATGGGGGTAGGAATAGAAGTTCACTGGATTAGACAAAGGAAGGGGGGGATGAGAATAAGAAAGACAGTAAAATGAACAGGACATAACTTTCTTATATTCATGTATGAATATACAACCAATGAAACTCTATATCACGTACAACCCCAAGAATGGGATCCCTAATTAGATTGTTATACTCCATGTATGTTTAATATGTCAAAATACACTCTACTGTCATGTGTATCTAAAAAGAATTTTTAAAAAAAAATTTTTTTAAGATGTGATAGACCTTTATTTAATTCATTTATTTATATATGGTGCTGAGAATCAAACCCGGTGCCTCATGCATGCTAGGCAAGCACACACTGAGCAACCACTGAGCCATAACCCCAGTCCTAACAAGAATTTTTAAAAAGCCAACCTGGTAATCCTGCTCAACAAAAACTTAAAAATATTTGTGCTTTACTGGTGGTTTTAATTTAAATACAGTTATAATGTGCAAAAAAAAATATTTACTTGACAGCACTTTCAGTGCCCAAATTTTGCTTCCTTTTCCATGATTTGAAGCTTGGAAATTTAACATTTTAAAAGAGTATGTAGATGACTTAATTTCAAGAGGATTCAATCAATCCCAAAAAGTTTCCCAAAATGATCCCCTGGCTGGCCTTGTAGTTCTCACCCTTCCTACCAACACATTATTATTTGAGAATATTACTCAGAACCAAATAGTGAATGGACTAAGAGGCTTTTTTCAAGTCACCAGAAAACCCTTTGGAGTAAGTTTTCTTGGGTATTTTGATTTCACTGCCTTAGAACACCTACCCACAGCATTACCAAAACTTACTGTTTTCAACGCAATGTTCTCTGAACATAAGCATATATAGAGTCAAGTCTTTTTGTTGAATACAGAGAATACGTACAACTTACGATGCTTCAATTGCATGTGTTTGTTATAATTTTAAATACGAAGTTCACCAATATATTTTTAAAGTGGTAAATAATGCAGTAAAGTCAGTGGGGATAATGCCACAAATATTGGCAAGCTGATTTAAGCTGCTAACCCATTTAAAGAAAGATAAGCTATCTTACAGAAGTAGCCAACCTCTGAAACATCTGCTTCAAATGTGAACATAAGTAAATTTACAAGTTTACTTATCTGTTGAGTACAGCAAACTAACAAATGATAACAGAACTAGGTCTTCAATGTAGAAATTCTGCAAAAATTACCTGGACTATTACCTTCAAAACAGAAACATAAAGTTTCATTTCAAATATACAAAGTCATACATGTGAATAATATAAACAAACCCAAGAAATCAAGGTAATTTACTGGTTAAAAGCACTGCTATCTCAACCCAAACTCACCAGATAAAATCTTAAGTCATCTTTCTACTACTGGTGAGGAAAAACATTTTTCCAACATATCCACCCATTTCAGCCTTCTCCAGTATTCCAGACATTACAACATTTCTTCCAAAAGGGAAACGAAGCCGGGCGTGGTGGCGCACGCCTGTAATCCAAGTGACTTGGGAGGCTGAGTCAGGAGGATCGTGAGTTCAAAGCCAGCCTCAGCAACTTAGCGAAGCCCTAAGCAACTCAGTGAGACCCTGTCTCTAAATAAAATACAAAATAGGGCTGGGGATGTGGCTCAGTGGTGGAGTGCCCCTGAGTTCAATCCCTGGTTCCAAAAAAAAAGGGAAATGAGGAGAATCTACGAGTCAACTATGCTGTCCATCTTTCCCAACTTAAGTTCCGTCTCTCACAAATCTAAGGCTAGGTAGTAAATGTAGTTTTACTTATTTTTAAGTATAATATACACTTCCTTATTTAAGTACGTGAAGAACTGAAAGAGCAAGAATCTCTGGATCCATCATGCCAATATGGCCAGTCAGCCATAAATAGTTTATATACAATTTTCTCAAATCAACAAATTTGGAAATACCAGTAAAAATGTCTCCCAAATATGTCAATATATTAACTTCGCTGAAAAAGTACGAATCTTAAAAAAGACAAAAAAAAAAAAAAAGAGAAAAAAGGCATCCTTTCCCCTTCAGGAAGAAAAATCAAGGTCAAAGTGGATTGTGTTCAGAAGCAATATAAAATATTCTTAAGCACTTTCTAATTATTAGTCCTTGAAGTGTTAATTGTTAAACACATATTTCGTCTTGTCTGTTTCTTCATATAATCCTTGGGATGTCCAAAGTGATAGCATGGTTTTCTATACTAATAAATTGAATTGATGGCTGGCAGCCCCTAGGTAGCTTCAGGATGGGGGCTAGTCATTGGAAAGATGAAGGTGGGGATTAGAGTTGAAACTTTCAGTCCCATCCCCCAACCTCTGGAGTAGGGAGAATAACTGAAGGTTAAGTTGTTCATCAACAGCAAAAGATGTAATTAACCATGCCTATGTAATCAAGCTTTCATAAAAGATTTAAAAGGACAGATTCAGAGAGGTTCAGGACACCCAGGCACACCCAGGGAGGGCAGGAAAGCTTTTCAAACCCTTCTTCCACTCTCTGCATATCTTTATCTGTATCCTTTGTTAATTCCATTGATTTAAAAACAAACAAAAAAACTGGTAAAGGTAAGATAGCATTTCCCTGAGTTCCATGAACCATTCAAGCAAAACAACTGAATCTGGATGGGGGTTTTAGGAACCTGATTTATAGAAGGATAGTCAGAACAGGGGGAAAAAAACCTGGAGCTTGAAATTGGCACCTGAAATGGAGTCTTGAGGACTGGGCCCTCAACTTGCAGGATCTAACACAATCTCCAGGTATACAGTGTCAGAATTGCATTTAATTAGAGGACAACCACCTGGGTCCACTAAAATTGCTTGCAGGTAAGGAGAGAAGTCCTGACACTTTTGAAGTCACTGAGTTCTGTGTTGACTGTTACAGTTAGAACACAGGAAAAAATACTTTTCCAACATTAAGAAATCTAATATGGAAGGTGAGGAACAGTATGGGCATATAGGTGGTTGGTCATAAGGTAATGTGTCATGCTGGATAATGTTATGTATGGAACTGAGTTATTCTACTCATATACATATTTTGAGTGTTCCAGAATAAAAATAGAGCAGTTCTTAAAAAAAGAAAGGAAGAAAAGACAATCTTAAGATTAGGTATACTCTGTGCTGAAAGTTTGATTAAAGGCCACTACATATTCCACCAAAGCTAACTAAGTCAACATTTGTGACTACTTAATAAAAACAACAAAATCTCAACATTCAAGCCTTTAACTTACCAAAATGCTCTACATATAGTTTCAAAAGAATTCTAATCACACTGAAGGAAGTACTGGTATGTTACAAGTGTCTTCTAAGTTTTTCCTTAATAAATAAGGTTTCAAAAGAAATTAGCATCTTTTGGTCTACAGCAACACTTTAGCAGAAACTCCTTCCTCTCTTCCCCACCACTAGATATAGGTACCTATTTACCTAAAACTAGGATAAAAATAAATGGAACACAGGCACCAATATACAAAGAATTCTAGTCTCTCCAAAGTAGGGATTCACTAAGTCTTCTTTGCCCCAACATTTCTCAAGAATGAAATTATGCATGCATGCAGTCTACTCACAGGGATACATGGCATTGTTCAGGATCAGCTCTGGTCAATTCTTCCTCTTCAATATCAGACTCCCCTCCTGAACTACTGTCAGTGATGTCTGAATCAAAGGCTTGTTCACTGCACCGCAAGTTGGCTATGCCACTAGCTGTAAATCTCTCCAATTCTTCTGAAATTGAATCGCTTTTCAGGAAGTTGCTAAGTCCCTCTGAAGTGGTAGTTTCACTGGCAGCTTTTCTCAAGGCAGCCTCGGCCTTTCGGGTCAGCATCAACTGGCTCCGGGATCTCAAGGATTCCAAATTTGGCAATTTGCTCAAAGTCTTCTCTAAAAATCCACCCAGCTGATGCTGTAAATGCCTCTCCACCTGCTTGGCTTGCACTACCTGTAAGCGCTTCTGTAACCTGCGCGCTCGGCTCTCAATATCAGCCTGTCGCCTCAGTAAAGCTGTTATCCTTGTGTCAGAATCTAAAGCACTGAAAAGAATGGAAGACAGGGGGGACTTTTTGCCCTCTAACTTGACATCCCCCAAGTTAGAGCCAGAGTCTGTACCAGGTGATAACCTACTGCTTCCTTGAAGTGCTGGCTGTTCCATGGAATTAACAGAAGATTTGTTTGCAGTGCTATTATTGCTATATAGAGTTGTGTGTTCTATATCAAGGCTTCTGTGTGGAAGAGTGCAATTGGTCATACCCCCCTTTACGTCCCCAGAGTCAGATACTGCCACTTCACCTCCCTGAAGAGTAGATGAAGTGAGAGCCCGTTTTCCCCCATTGAGGGAACTGGAATTGTCATGATCAGAATGTGTTGAACTTTTAGTCAATTTCTTAGCCAACCCATTTACAGGCGCTTGTGGCAGAGCCGACTGACCACTTGTATTCATGGTTCTAAGATTTTCTAAGGAAAACTCCAAAACTGGCTGTCTCCCCAACAGCTCAGCTCGGAGTTCATAGGATTGAGATAAGAGAGAATGAGATTTAAGGACTGTCTGCTTGCTGAAGACGCCTTGCAATTTCAAAGACTCTTTTGAAGGAACAGATGTTACATCAGAGCAGAGATAAGATGCCACCAGTGGTTGCAGCTTTCCCAAGTCTTCCTTGGTAGAATTACTTCGGAAGTCTAGACTAGGATCCTCTGCAGCAATGGCTTTTCTTTTGGTTCCGTTGGCAGCAATAAGGATGTTGGCGTTGCCGTTATTTTCGGCACTGCCGGGGGACAAGGTGGAGGATGGGGGAGCCAGTTTGAACCGGATGTGGTGTGCTTCAGCTGCTGCATCGGTGAGAGCGGGCGCCATCGCAGCCATTCAGCACAGAGAGACAGGAAGTCCAGCCTCTCCCGATGCCGGTACCGAGGCCAGCTCCACAGCCTCTTACTGCCTCTCCTGAGAACAGACTAGAAAATAAAAGAAGAAAAGTTAAGTTAGAAATACAAACACATTGAATAACAAACATTTTTAATACATACACTATTTGAGATATTATCCAACCTCTGCCTCCAAAAACACAACACTCTGGAGCACCGAATGTCTTTCATTGAAAGGATGAAGGGAACATAATTCCTGAACAAGAGAATGAATTCTAGCCTTCTTTTTGCCACTTGTAAACTTAATTAACTTAAATTAACTTAAATTTAAAGTTGCCAAAACAGAAGTTCCATCCTGAGATAATCACAAATTATTAAATCATCTGTATGTAAAAGAAAAATCTCTTTAAACTTCTTGGAATTAGTGGATTTAAAGCAAATATATCAATCTAAATACCCAGTAACATCAAAGTATTAGTACAGAACTCCTTGTGCGCGCGCACGCACACGCGCGCACGCACACACACGCACACACACACACAAAAACAAAATGTTAAGCCCAAATGACATAGATTTGTGGATTTCACTGGCCAGGAATTCAATTTCATCAGCTTCTCACTTCTCTACAAGTACAGTTTGTAATACAGAGCTAAAAGTACCACTCTTGCAATAGCAATTTGCTTCATCAAATTTCTTTTCCTTCATATCAGAGCACTCATTAATGTCTTCTGTACTGGCTGGCTCCTCCCCTTCAGCCTAAAAACTGATTCAAGTCTCTGTCTTCAAATTAATTGCCTAACATGTCTCTTTCCCCCTAACTCAAAACTCCTTTAAAGAATATTAAAAACAGTTGCCTCTGTACTATTTACTCTTCCATCATCTAGATTCCATCCCTCCTGCTCTGACAAAGGTCACCAGTAGAATCACTTTCAAATTCAATGGTCGAGTCTGTGACTCCTTTCTATCTGACTTCTTCCAAACATCAGCATTAGGCATACAGACCTTGAAATTCTCCTTTCAACACAATATTAAAACATGTACCCCAGGGAACGAATCCTTGACACTGCTATCATTCTCTTCTCTTTCTCCTGTCTACCCCTCAAGACACTCAATTCATTTCCTTGGCACAAATCATAGCATGATGAGGTCTACTAACCCTCAGAAAACAACTTCTGAGCTATACTAATCAACATTTCCACTCCTAATCCTTAAACTCCCTGAAACTCAGAACTTCCTTTCTTCTTCCAACACTTATTCCTCATCCTGTTTCATTATCTTGATTAATGAATCATTTTTTATTTATTTAATAACAAAGCTAGAAACTTCAATCATTTGCCTTTTCTTCATCCCCCTTGATGCATTTAATCTAAGAGCAAACGGAAACCTATGTAAAGAATGAATTATGGGGATCTCAAAGACCATTTTGATTTTTGCTTCTTGGAATTTTTTGTTTTGTTTTTTGCAGTGATGGAGATGAACCCAGTATCTTACATGTGTGCTAGGCATGTGCTCATCCACTGAGCTACATTCCCAGCCAAAAAAACAATTTTGGAGATCCATATTTTCACAGTAATACTAAAATACTTGTCTTTTTCACAGTATTGACATTTACTCTTCCATAAAAGAGTGCAAAACCAAAGATGAGCAAAACTGCTAGTACCTTAGAACAAACTATACTGAGTCACGTATTCTCCACTTGCAGTTAAAAGCAAGCAAACAAGCTCTGGGCTGGGGATATAGTTCAGTTGGCTTGCCTCACAAGCACAAAGCCCTGGGTTCAATTCCCAGTACCGCAGGAAAAAAAGAAGCAAGCAAGCTCCACTTAAGATGTTCTTGATGAAGCAGTAAAAATTACATATTTTTTAACCTTTGAGTACATGTTTCAATATTGTGTGTTGAGAGGCTGGGGTTGTGGCTCAGTGGTACAGCACTTGCCTAGCATGTGTGAGGCACTGGGTTTGATTCTCAGCACCACATAAAAGTAAATGAATAAAATAAAGGTCTATCAACATCAAGAAAAAAAAATTTTAAATATTGTGTTGAAAGGGAAAGTATGTATAAAGCACTGTGCTGCTTTATGAAGTCTGAGAAAAAGCCTTTGTACAACTTAGTTACAAACTGAACTAGAAGTTTTCTACATGGAATACTATTTTTATTTGGCAGAAAGACTGACAAACGAGTAGTTAGCAGCCCTTTTCTCAAAAATGAACAAAGTGAATCTGACACTTCAAGGAAAATCACTGACCATATTTGTTGTCAATGATAAAAACTGAGATTCCAAGCTAAAATTAGCATTTTGAACTTGGATCCACCTTCAGGACCTTGAACATTTCTCCAACACTTAAAAAGCCATTCTAATTAAACAGATTTGTGATGATACTGATACTAATCAATGTAAATTTCTAATATCATATAATGTTGACATTTGAAAGCTCTGTATAATCCCCTAAATGACCAAAATGACACATGCTTGTTAGGAAACCACATATGGATAAAACCAAATGCAAGAAGACCACTGGATTTTAATATAACAGTATGAAAAGCTAACTGATACAATTTTAACTTCCAAGGTACAACTAGCCTTTATGAAACTACTACTTGTTGAATTTGGATGAAATGTCACAGGATATTCACAGGTATCTGACAAAAAAGACTTAACAGTCCTCTTTTCAATCAATCTACTTTTTTGTTGAGAGCAGATTTTTTTTTTTCCTTTTGTAGTCCTAGACCTTGCACATGCTAGGCAAGAAGCTCTATCACCAAGCAACACCCCCAGCATTTTCTTTATACACTTCCACCTAAACCACATATAATATGCATGCAGCAGACGTAAGAATGCAATTGTTTTCTATTAATCCTGATATTTAAAATTTTTTTTTAAATGTAAAACAATGCCTTTCATTAAAAGCTTTTGCTTTGGATAAAGATTATTTTTCATAATAAGTAATGCAGTTGTCATTTTAAAATGAAGTAAGTGATCATGTTTAAAAATTTCTCAGTTTCTAATAAAGCAAGTATGTATAGATAATAACCCACAAAAGCTCTTTGTGTCAGTAACTTTTTTTTTTTTTTTTTTTGAACCAGGGATTGAACTCAGGGACACTCGGCCACTGAGTCACATCCCCAGCCCTGTTTTGTATTTTATTTAGAGACAGGGTCTCACTGAGTTGCTAAGGGCCTCGCTAAGTTGCTGAGGCTGGCTTTGAACTCCTGCCTCAGACTCCCAAGTGCTGGGATTACAAGCATGTGCCACCTCGGCCGGCCTGTGTCAGTAACTTCTAAGAATGAAAAAAGAGTGGGGTGTGGTGGTGCATGCCTGTAATCCCAGCAACTCCAGAGACTGAGGTGGGAGGATCACAAATTCAGTCCTTGCAACATGAGACACTGTCTCAAAAGAAAAAATAAGAACTGGAGATATAGCTCAGTGTTACAGTGCCCCTGAGTTAATTACTCAGTATTAAAAAAAACAAAAGTCCTAAAATCAAAGTTTGTGAATTCACTACATTACACAATCCTCCTTTAAAAAAAAAAAAAAAGTGACACTCTCCAATTCTGATTTTCATTTTTAGCTCAATACCAACATGGGATGGTAGGGCCTACAACTACACTAAACTTCTTTATAGTATGACAATTCAAATTATTAACATAAAAATACTGAAATGATTGAGAAAACATTCATAGAAGCACCAACACACAGCAGGTCAAATCTGTATACTGTTCTAAATAAATGCTGAAAGTTTCTTATACTAGGGTTGTGATTTAATGAACTTCATACAAAGGAAGATCTTTGGGGCTTAAGAGTTTTATTCTCATGGCATACAGCATTGTGTGACACAAACTTCTATGTTCACTTTCTGCAGTTCTGATTTTAAATTTAATACTAATTCCTAACAATATAAACGGTTATGTTATTGGTCACTCAATAGCTAAACTTATAGAAATTATTTGTTCAGAATATTCTGACACTGTTTTGCAACATACAAAGCATTTTCCCATAAACAAAAATCACTATCAGATCTTTCCCACCAATTCAATATCCTACCCTTTTGATTACCAATATACAGTTGATATCAGCAATGCAAGGAGGTATATTATCAGTTACACATAATTAATACAACACGTGAAAAAAGCTGCTGTACCCTACATCGCAAAAGCATTACAGTTAAGTCTCAGCAATGGCAGGAAACAGCCTTCTGAAGACCCAGACAAAGAAAGATGTTACAAACTTACACAAAACGGGAAAACCCAGGCTCACCCAACAAAAATAAAAGGAGGGTCCTGCCCAGTGCACTGGCCCATATCTGTAATCCCAGCGATTTGGGAGGCCGAGGCCGGAGGATAGAGTTCAAAGCTAGCCTCAGCAACTTCACGAGGCCCTAAGCAACTCAGGGAGACCCTGTCTCTAAAAATACCAAAAAAAAAAAAAAAAAAAAAGGCTGGGGATGTAGCTTAGTGGTTATATGTCCCTGAGTTCAATCCCCAGAACCAAAAAAAAAAAGTCAATCAACATCAACATCATACCACTTAAGATACTTAAGTAAAGAACATTTCAAAAGTTATTTTTTAATTACTCAATTCTTTAAAGTTTCACAACTTAAAGAAAAATACACTGGCTCAAATTTCTAAGAGAAAATTATGAGACTAAGAATTCTCTGACCCTAGTCCTCTCAAGTTGTCCATGAACTAGAAATTCAATCCTATACAAAAGCAAGAGTTTATTTTATTCATATTTTCTCCTTGGGCTCAATATCCCCACAGGGCGCACTGCAAAGAGTAGTTCCTAAACCAATCATTTAAATATCTATCTAATGTCATTTTCTTTCTTTCACAAGAAATTCCTATTCTGAATTCCTAAATCTTTAGGTTTCCAAACCAAAGAAACAGTGCTGTATAAAGAAAAAAGGTATTTAAACCCATATACTCCCTCCCTTTATTGATTTGAAATGCTATGCTCAGATTCAATACTATCCTCAAAGGCATTCACAGATCAGAGGAGCAAGAGCTTAAGCAAGCAGGTCTGGATTCACATCCTGGCTCCACCTCCTCAAATTACTTAACTACTTTGTTCCCTCAGTTGCCTCATCTACAAATGATAAAGCCTACCTTTATAAGGTTGCAGTATTTTTATGTGTTTACATGAAATATTTTCATTAACTTAATCTATAACCTAGAACAAGTATCCATTAATATTTACCTATAATCGTAATCTGAAAATAGAAGGAATAAATTTCCACTAAACTTTATTTTTTGTTTTACATGTGGTACTGAGAATCAAACACAGTGCCTCACACATGCTAGACAAGCACTCTATCACTGAGTCACAGCCTCAGCCCTCCACTAAACTTTTAAATGTACAGGGAAAAGACAGTAAATTAGTCTAAAAAATGTTTTCTCTATAAATCTAGATTTACTTTTATTTTACTATTTTTCATTATGTTGCTTATAATAAAAAAAGTTAAAGTCCCAATAATTGAAATTGTGATCTTTCTATACAATGGAATACTACACAACATAGAAAAAGCATTGCAGAGATACATTTACTAACATGAAAAAGCACCTGCTTTATTGATAAAGTGTTACAAAACATTCTATGATCTCATTTTTGCTTTAAAAATGTAGGTGGTCAGATTCTTTTGTCTCCATCATAAACATGTATTACTTGTTTAATAAAAGGGAAGGAAGCAAAAATATAAAGCAAAATCTGTGAGCAAAACATTCATTAAGACAATTCCAATCCTACTTGACCTCACAAATCCCCCTCCAACAATTTAAAAAAGAGAAAAAACTATCAAATTTCTGCAGTTTTGCAAAAACAGCAAGTCAGATTATGATAAATAACCTTTCTTCAAAAAATACAAAGCATTAAAAGCTATAATCAACTAATTAATCCTCATAACAAATCTGGGTGGTAGATTTAGGGCTGAGATTATAATTTACTGATGAGGGCAGATAATACAGTTGTACTATATAACCAAAATAAAGAATGTAAAAATATCCTAATTTTTACTCATTTGGCAGACTACAATCTGACAAACACCATAGAGATGAAGGTACCTGTCTGCACGTGCTGCCATAACATAAATTAATACTGTGAATATCGTGCAGTAAGTTAGCAGTAGAGACAGAGGTCAACACCAGGCCTGGTGGCGAACGTCTGTAATCCTAGCAGCTGGGGAAGCTGAGGCAGGAGGATCCCAAGTTTGAAGTCAGCCTCAGCAACTCAGCAAGGCCCTAAGCAATTCAGTGAGACCCCGTCTCTAAATAAAACACAAAAAAAGGGCTGGGACTCAGTGGTTAAGTGCCTCTGGGTTCAATACCTAGTACAGGGGCTGAGGTTGTGGCTCAGTGGTAGAGCATTTGCCTAGTATGTATGAGGCACTGGGTTCAATTCTCAGCACCCACATGCAAATAAATGAATAAAATAAAGGTCCATCAACATCTAAAAAATATTAAAAAAATACCTAGTACAAAAAGGTAGTGGGGGACGGTAATCAAATCAAGGTCCTTTAGCTACAACAGACTGGTTGGATAATTAACATTCTCTCTCCCAATTCTAAGGAAGCATTTTAGGAACAGGAAGATGTAAAAAAACATTTAGCATGCAAGTACATTTGGGGAAAAGTTCCCTGATGGCAATTTACAAGACACTTCTTCATACAGAATACTCAAATGTTTGCCTTTACCAATCTTATTTAACTTATTTGTACAAATACTCTATTGTATTATATATATTAATATCATAGCGAACACTGCTGAGGGATTTAAATGGGGATAAAGTTCAAATGGGTGACCTCTAGGGTTCTTTCCTATACTGTGATTCTATTACTCTAAATTGCAACACAGATCCAAGGACAAATTTCTACTTAGCACTAGTGGCACTTGGAAAACAAACATATACCCCTAGGGCAGTGTTTCTCAACCACAGCATTTCTAACATCTTAGGCTGAATAATTTGTCATGTGGGCAAAACTGTGCATTGTACTTTGTTTGGCACAATCTCTGTTTCTGCCCACTAGATGCCAGTAGCACCCTTCTGCAAATGATAACAAAAACACCAGAACACCTCCATACATGTGGCAAGTGCTTCCCCCCACACACATACACCGGCAAAACAAAATTACATCTCCCAATTAAGAACTACTAACTTGAAATATAGACTTTATGTCTGTCTCTCTCTCCAGAAAGCAAAATTTTATCAGGATCCTCTGAATACTCCAAGTCAAAACTAACTCTACACCTGCAAATGAAGACCTCCCTTTATTCCTTGTAAATTCTCAGTCAGCATTCAAAGTATACAAGAATAACCTAGAACCATCCACTTTGCAAAAATGTTAAGCAGCACAGACCTAAGGGGAAGAGTTATGGTCATCTGACTGTCCAACAAGCCAAGTGTTACAATTGCTCTTAAACACTGAAAAAAGCAAAATGAAACAAAAATTAGAGAAGAAAAGTTTACTCCTAATGTGGTTTCTATACTCTCTTCCTCATTACTCTGCACAAAGGAGCAAAAGAAAGGGGAGGAGAAAGGATGGTTAGGGAAGTATCCATGAAGTTGTCAAAATTGTAGCTGAGACTTGAAAATTGTTTTAAAAAGTCATTATATAAAAGATCAGGAAAAAAGAATGGTAATGTGGCCTTCTAGAGAGAAGAAAAGGTAGGACTCTGGTAAAACAAAGAACCTACAGCAGATTAAAATAAAGGAACAATTTTCTTGAAATATAAAGCATATTTTAATAGAGGAGAAAGTACAGAAAAGGTGGAAGACAATCTGAAGCCTGATTACTAATGGACAACTTTGAACAGTCAGCCAGCATTTACTCAAACTTAAGACAGTTGAGTATCATTAAAGGTTTGTTTTCTTTTTTAAATGGGCGTGTCCTATCAGAGATTGCTTTACCCAGTTGGGTAGGGTGAATTAAAAGAAAGTGAAAAGACTGAGCATGGTGGCACATGCCTGTAATCCCAGCAGTTCAGGAAGTCAGGACAGGAGGAGGATCACATTCAAACCCAGTCTCAGTAAGGCCCTAAGTATCTTAGCAGGACCCTGTCTCAAAAAATAAACAGGGCTGGAAATGTCCAGTAGTAAAACACCCCTGGGTTCAATCTCCAGTACCAAAAAAAAAGGTAAAAAGGAATCTATGGCAAAGACTAATGAAAAAGCTACCACAATAATGCAGGCAGAATGCAATGAAAACCTAAACTAAGGTGGTCACCTCGGCAGAATGAGCAGAATCTACTTCAAACCTTTAATCCATAAATGTAAAATGGCTAAAGTCTACATAAGAGGCAAGTATGTAGGGAAATAAACAAGGAGATAAAGCTCTCTTCCTTTATAACTTCATCTCCTCTATGATGAAATCCTTTCATTTATTTCTCATAAAGTTCTCCAGGTTTAGCATATCTTCTCTATTCCTAACACCATCAACTCAGCCCAGGTCTTCATCAGCTCACACCTTTACCCTAACACTTTTCTGACTGGTGTCTCAGTCCCCAAACCAGGCTTTACTCATCACCTTACTTTTTCACAAGCTAAAATTCTTTAAGATAAAACTTAAAAGAATAAAATAAGATAAAATAACATCAGAGCAAATACATCAAGTGGCCTGAACCCAATAAACCCAGAACTTCCCAGATTCCCCCACTCCATATCTTTGCCTATGGTGCTACTTAGGGCCACCTGGAAGGCCCTTCTCCAATCCTTTTGGCTCAGAACACATTAATTATTCAATACACAGTACCTCCCCAAAATTTGACTCCCTGGATTTTTTATCACTTTCTTCCTACTTAAACTGCATAACGCATTTAAGTCACTATCATTCAAATTCAAATCATCTGAATATTCCCTAATTGTCAAATTTTTAAATTCTCTTTCCAAGACAAGTTTCCTAACAGCATCTTTTTTTTTCCGCCCCCTTTGGCACTGGGGATTGAACCCAAGGGCACTCCACCACTGAGCCACATCCCCAGCCCTATTTTGTATTTTATTTAGAGACAGGGTCTGAGTTGCTTAGGGCCTTGCTAAGTTGCTGAGGCTGGCTTTGAACTCGCAATCCTCCTTAACAGCATCTTTTTGCATGCTTACTAATTTGATCTAGAGCTTGGCACATTATAAGCACTATAAGCACTGACTGAACCAGAATAGTCAAAAAGATTTCTTAGTCGAGTGCGGTGGCGCACGCCTGTAATCCCAGCAACTAGAGAGGCTGAGGCAGGAGGATCGAGAGTTCAAAGCCAGCCTCAGCAACTTAGCGAGGCCCTAAGCAACTCAGTGAGACCGTGTCTCTAAATAAAATATAAAATAGAGCTGGGGATGTGGCTCAGTGGCCGAGTGTCCCTGAGGTCAATCCCCAGTTCCAAAAATAAAAAAATAAAAAGGTTTCTTGAAGTGGGCCTTCAGGTATAAATTAGATTTTGTTAAGAATAAAAAATTATAATCGGGGCCGGGGATATAGCTCAGTTGGTAGAGTGCCTGCCTCGCAAGCACAAGGCCCTGGGTTCAATCCCCAGCACCGCAAAAAAAATAAAATAAAAAAAAAATTATAATCAAGAAAATGACACAATCAAAATAATGGGAAAGATTTGGGGAAATAAATACCCACAGAAACACATGGATGAACCAGGTGGTATGTTCAGCTTCTCAAGAATAGAATGAGAGAAAGAGAACAGCTATGTAGTGATTTGTGATGAGGTACTGGAAGTTACATTATGGAATGCACTGGAAATTATTTCTTTTACATAGAAACAAATATAGATACAGTAAATGGAATATGCTGAAGAACGGGTAATTTTTTTAATAAAACAAAGAAATAATGTGGGTCTCACCCCCCAACTCCCTAACATTATCTTATGACAACAGAGCTTCTTAACTGAACAAGTTTTATAACGACTAAGAATCGTATCTAATTAGAAGACAGGTTATTAAGGTTGTTCTTCATTAACATTAATTCAGCTTTCACTATGTCAGCCACCATGCTGTTTTTACATATATTCTCTTATTTAATCTTCACAATAACATTATAAAGTAAGTACTACTGTCCTTATTTTATGGATGAGGAAACTTGATGCTCAAAGAAGACAATTAATTTGCCCACGATAACATGACATTACTAAGCTGCAGAAGCAAGATCTCTAAGGCCCTTTTAACTACTACACTAGGAAGTTTAAGGTTAGGTTTAAATTGCAAGGGCCTTAATTGCTAGATACTAAATTCTGAATTTCAGTCTTTAGAGGAAAAGTCAATGAGGGACACGAACCAACTACTGATTATCTCCAATAAATATTAAAATGCCTATAAGCAGTCAAAGCACTGTACTTTCAAGGATGTCAAGGACTCGTAATAAAAGAAGTCTCCAGGGACCACATTTGGGGACCCTCACACAGGCTGAAAAGTAGAAGGGGTCAGGGAAGGATTCCCAGAGGAACAGGATCTCAGCTAAAACCTAAAGAACGATTAGGATGCAAGCTGGAGGCCTTGGCACAAGCATGTAATCTCAGTGACTCAGGAGGCTAAAGCAGAAGGATCATAAATTCAAGGCCAGCTTCAGCAATTAGCAAGACTCTGCCTCAGAACAAAAAATTAAAAGAGCTAGAGATACAGTGATACAACACCTCTGGGTTCAATCACCAGTAAACCCCCCACAGACAAGAGCAGAATCTAGCACTGCCCACACAGCTACTCCAAGAATCCCATAATCAAAACACATTCCCTGGCTGGGCGCGGCGGCACACACCTGTAATCCAAGTGACTTGGGAGGTTGAGTCAGGAGGATTTCGAGTTCAAAGCCAGCCTCAGCAACTCAGCGAGGCCCTAAGCAACTCAGTGAGACCCTGTCTCTAAATAAAATACAAAAATAGGGCTGGGGATGTGGCTCAGTGGCCGAGTGTCCCTGAGTTCAATCCTTGGTTCCAAAAAAAACAAACAAACAAACAAAAAAAAACACATTCCCTGTCCCCAAGAGAAAATCCAAAACAAATTTGTGCCCCTTGATATTCCCTGTGTTGAGTGCATCATGACCACAACCATGATTTACCTTTCGTCACAAAATCTCACATTTTATGTCTATTAATGCCAGACACTAATCAAAATCTACAGGAGACACTAACATTAGAGACACTAAGAATTATAAAGTTTCATTAATGCCAAAGATGATTAAGATATAAATAGAGGGGCTGGAGTTGTGGCTCAGTGGTAGAGAGCTTGCTTGGCATGTGTGAGGCCCTGGGTTCAATCCTCAGCACCACATAAAAATAAAGAGATAAAATTTAAAAAAAAAATTTATTTAATCCCCAGCTCTGCCAAAAGAAAAAAAGAAAAAAAATTTTTAAAAAGATATAAATTAGGCGTGAAAACAGCTTAAAGCACTGTGTTTTGCTTGATGGAGTCAAGAGAAGCTTCCAGGAAGAGATATTCTGACTGATTTTTGTGGGGGTAAGGGCGTAGTTTATTCCACTTCATGCAGACACTGACCCACATGCTCTAGGATCCTAATAATAAACTAATCCACAGTGTCTATCCCACAATTTCCCACAAGACACAGAAAGACACTCAGTTGACAGAAGTAACAATTCGAGCCCCTCCATCCTGGGACAACACAGCAGTGTGGAACTTTCTGACAGAATTCTGAAAGGTGAAAGGGGTTGAGGAAGTTCAAAAGGCAGAATGACAGGCACATTCATTCCAACCTCAGTGCCACTATCTTACTTCAGAACCTGATTATATACTGCAGTAATTCAGGCATAATAATTTCCCAACCATTTCTCCTTCCCATCTCAGAAAGTTTGCAATCCTGAGTCCACTATCACAGTAACTCTTACAAAGGTGAGAAAGGAGGAAGGGAGGAAATGTGAATCTCACTGTGTGGTGCTTAAAATTCTCCAAGGATTCTAGGGCAAGAATGAATCCAAACTCCTCACACAGCAACATACTGGCCCCCTTTTAACATTCAACCTCATATCCAGCCTTCTCTCACTACAGCCACTTGAATCTCATACATGCTTCCTGGTTCTATGCTCCTCCATCTTTGCTCATGCTACTCTTTGAAAGTTCAGGCCCAAAATTACATGCTCACTTGTGACACCCTGAGCACAAGCAGCCGGTATAATATAAACTCACGATTTCATCTATCCCCTCCCTCCCTAGGCCATGCACTCTTTTTTTAAACCACTTTTGTGGTCCTGGGGATTGTGGTCCAGGAGCATTCTACCTCTGAGCTATATTTCCAGTCCTTTTATTTGAGACAGGGTCTCACTAAATTGCCCACGCAGGCCTCCAACTTAAGGATGCCTCCTGAGTAGAAAGGATTAGAGGAATTAGCCACCAAGCTCAGGTGAGTGTTTTATATAACTAGCCCCTACATGCAGCATAGTGCCCAGCAGACAGCAGACCAATGTATGTTAAGTAACCTGAACATTTTATGCTGAATAAATCAGATGAAGATCCATTAGGAAGTTAATGGGAATGTCTGATTATGAGGAGACAACAAATCTAACGAGAGGCAGGTATCAACCAAATCTAGGACAGACCTCATTTACCTCATATCCCAGTAACAACATACATACCCAAGCCCCTCTGCACCTAGACTGACAAACTTTTTAACTATACTTTTCAAATTATCAAACTTGCTTCTATGGCTGTTTGTTTGTAGTGCTAGGGAATCAAACCCAGGGCCTCATGCATGCTAGGCAAGCACACTACCACTGAGCTACATTCCCCAGCCCTCCGTGGCATTTTAAAGGGATTATCTAATTTTACATGCAATCATACAAACCTTTACCTAGCAACTGCACTTCTAGGAATCTATCTAACAAAACTACTCTAATGGGTATGCAAAGATAGCGCAAAAAAAAAAAAAAAAAACACCTAAATTTTCAAAAGATCAAGCCACACAATAAATATGTTCTCACCCATAGTAAATATATGCACAAGAATTTTTTTGATGATCATACATCAAACTATGAATGGTGTTTATCCTATTCATTTCCTATCACTGAACTCAAATTTCCTACCAGTCTTTAGCTCACAAAAGGTCAAAAGGGAAAAAAATCCACTTATTTCTTTCTAACACACTAATGATACAAGTCTTTCTGAACAATCCTAAAATCAGATTTCTTGAAGAGTACAAACAATTCAAAACAAAAGGGTTATTCTTCAAAGTCCATGGCCAAATTCCAGAGATCCAAGTGAAATCTACCTTATCCCTTTAAACTGAATTAATGCTTAAAAACGTCTTCTCAAATGCAAGGGAAATGTTAAAAGTTAATACTGGGGCTTGGGGTTACTAACTCAGTGGTAAAGCACTTGCCTAGCATGTGTGAAGCCCTGGATTTGAAACCTAGCACCACCAAAATAAGACAAAGAGAAGTTAATACTAACATCCTTCTTTTATTCTCTTGAGAGGCAGAAAGTAAATAGTACAGAATAGATCATTAACTGCAAAAAATTGCAGTCCTATTTTTAACATACATATATATATATATATATATATATATTTTTTTTTTTTTTTTTTTGGGTACTGGGGATTGAACCCACAGGCACTCTACTACTGAGCCACATCCCCAGCCCTATTTTGTATTTTATTTAGAGACAGGGTCTGACTGTTGCTTAGAGCCTCACTAAATTGCTGAAGCTGGCTTTGAACTGGCGATCCTCAGCCCTCCAAGTGCTGGGATTAGAGGCGTGCACCACCGTGCCCGGCAACATATATATTCTTAAGGTGTTCAAACATTCTTCATCGTAGTATACAATTTAATGAAACACTGCTGACAGTTCGACTTGTAAGACTAGTATTTCTTTTGGGATTTTGTTTTGTTATTGTTTTTTCCAGTGCTGAGGGCTGACCTCAGGACCTGTGGCATGCCAAGCAAGCAACTCCCATTCCCCCACTAGCTTTCCATAAAGTCTCTATACTAGCAAACATCAGACACTCACTCACTAATTAGCTTTTAGCCTCTATCCCTTCACACCCTCTGGTGGAGGTGCTAATAAGCATTCACAAAGGCCAAACAGCAAGAAGCAGAAGAAATCCTAGATACCAGTTCTTAGCAATTTTTGGTTTAACATCTTAACAAAATTGTTATCTTTTTTATTCTCCAACACTCTGCAGTCTAACTGAATTTGACCAGGACTGACCTTTAAACTGCTCCCTTTTAAAAAAGGAATTAAAAGGTGAGAGGGCTGCATTAAGTCTGGTGCCACTCAAGCAACTTTTTCCAAGCAAAAGCGGAATATGCTATACTTAAAATAAGATCTCATTTTAGATTCTCAGTTCAGATAACAAGAACCAGAGTTCTTGATAACATTTAGATTTTTTAAGAAAGCACTAAATTTACCTCTAATTCACATTTCCTGACTCTCAAGAGCTTGGAGAAAATTTTTAACTCTAAAAAATTATTAGAGAATAAAAGGCAAATTTCACAGCCAACAACAATAAAACATTGGCAAAATAATTCCCTGGTAGAGAGAATTATGTTAATATCTATTGAGCTGGTTTAAAAATCTTGGAAAAGCAAACCTTCCAGAAAGTAACTTTTATTAAACACCTATTATTGGCCACACTGTGCTACCCAATGGAGAAATAAAAACTTAAGTCTCCACCACCCTGACCGTCCTGTTGGCACAAAGATTTAAAATCTTCACATACAATCTTTAATTTTTCCTTTTCAGAGGACTCAGTGTTTACATTTCTCAAGAATGAATTGTGCTGGCTACATTGATGAAATTGGTTTCCACATATTCTATTTTTGCTATACCTTTACCTTATCAAAAACAAGAAAAAATCAGGCACACTGATGGTGCAGACCTATAATCCCAGCAACTCAGGGACACAGCAACTCAGGAGGCTGAAGCAAGAGAACCACAAGTTTGAAACCAACCTCACCAACTTAATAAGACCCTCAACAACTTAGCAAGAGGAAATAAAAAGGATTGGGGATGTAGCTCAGTGGTAAAGTGCCCCTGGGTTCTATCCTAGAACAAAAAAAAAGAGGATTGGGGTTGTGGCTCAGTGGTAAAGCGCTTGGAGAGCATGAGAGGGTTTAATGTACGGGGAAGATTGGACAACTAAAAACAGCCTTATCTATTGCAGTCCTTTGGAGGCCAAGGTTTTTTCTGGCAAATCGCACCTATTGGTCTTATTTTCCTCTATGTTTTTACCCAAAGTCCTGAAAGATAGGCACAAGGCTCTAACACAGAAACAAATCGCAGAGTAAATCTCATCGAACTATTAAGTTTAAAAGCAATTTTCTTTCCCTTTCTCCCATTTAAATAAATTTCTACCTCGATTGCTTGGATTGTACAAGATCTTAGGAAGCATATTTTACAGCAATGCCCTCTGCTTGCTCCTTTTATGTAGGAGTACAGTGCAGGTGTCTCAAATAAAATAGCCCCAAACACCTGGCCTAACAGTGCAACAGAGAGGTCCAGTCAGCTTAGACCTTATCTTTTCCTAAAATAGGAGTTATTTGTTGCTATTTTTTGTTTTAATCTGTAAGCCTAGTTTTTAAGTCATGATGCTTCTGAACATGTATATTTAAATTATGATTTCTATCTGAATAAATTGATATTAGCCTCTGGATGCACTAAATGCTATGCAAAAATATTCCTGCCACTGTAGTAATTCATAATGCAAAGTAAGACTCTCTCATCCACACTTCCCATTCCCAGAAATGTGAGCTCAAAACTCAGGTGAACACAGTATGGTTATAAAAGACAGTATGAATTAGGAAAGAAATACTTCCCTGTACTAGAGGTCCCTAAAATTTAAAGGCTACCAGAATACAGACAGGAGGTCAGTGATATGCATTACTTATTACTTGTGCATTAAGGGGAGAACTGTGGGTCAAAGAAAGAGACCAGAATGCACATTTAGGAGGGTAACTTACTAGTTATCATTACCACATATTTGGTCTGCACTATTCTTTCCCCTCCAGACTCAAAGGAATGAAGTAGTCCAGGGGTAGGGGGAAAACAAAACTTTAATTATATACATTTCTAGAAAGAAAGTCACTTAGAATCTGTCTTAATGACTTCACCAAGAAAATTAAAAAAAAAAAAAAGACCCACCCAAAAAAGCTGATTAAAAAAAAAAAAGTATTGCTGTTTAAACACAGTTTTCTCTATTACTGTTTCAAGAATCCAGTATGGATTAGTTTAATGTTTTTTAGAACATTAAAAAAATGCCTTTCTAATATAACAGATAATTAAGCTTTACTCAAAAAAGGGCCTAACAAGAACTACTCAATCTAAAATACTCTCTCAAACAAGCATCACCAACCACAAAGAGCCTATGTTTATAGATTACTTGAATCAGGTCATATCAAAGAAGAACAAAGCTAAAACTTGTTATTCACTTAAAAATACAATTAAAATCTGTGGCCCAACCAATAACATCCAGAGGATAGAGAGACACTGCTGGTTACAGTGTAGCAATACTAGAGATGGAAGGGCACTGGCAGTGTTTAGAAAGGAGGGGGATAAAAAGATTACAGTTATTTTCCTTTCTTCTTAGATAAAAGTTCATAAGTAGGTAAACTACAGCTTATTCGTTTTCTAGTTTCCAGAATTTTCCTCAACAAAATAAAAGATAAGTCACCTAACAATGAAAGAGTGCTCTACAGGTTTAACTACAGAAATAATATGTGTAGGCAGGGAAAAAAAAAAAAAGCAGGCATAAATTTAATTTAATATATCACTGTGGTAAAGCACAAAAGTCAAATACTAAATGTTCTGAATAAGGCTTTCAGGAGAAAAGCAGGAACACATCTCAATACTTCACTTCAAGAGATTCATATAGGTGCAAAGACCAAAGCACCCCACCCTATCAAAAGCTCTAATACTTAACTGAGTTCTCTTAACTGTACAACCACAAATCACAAAACATTTATTTCATACATACTCAAATAAGGCGCTTATCAATGACAACCACCTTAGCCAGAATACATACCTTTATAATACTTAATATTTTCCTCTAAGTATCATACAGACTGAAAGTCAAAGGAACTGTATACTTTGTTGGATAAACCTCCTGGAAATCCAATTCAAAATTCCATTACTGAGGGCAGTTATCTCACATTTAAAATACATTTTTTAAATTCCTAAGGGATGAGCACTTCTACCTTGCCTTATTTTTAGAACTACACATCACACTGCACATTATCACATGACATGATGTAACTGTTAGCAAGAAAATGGCCCAAACCAATGAAAACATACATGATTAAACAGATCAATGCATACTGAAGAATCACATTTTACGTTTACTTGGAAAAAAGTTTAAACTCTAGATTTTTTTAAACTGAAGGTGTCTAGTAACCCGTATAGAAACAACAGAGAATTGTACCTTGCATTTCCTATTAGAAATTTACCCAACTATAGAGAAAACTGAAATGAAGTAACAGATAATAACATTCTTCTAAAGCTACAGGATTAAAAGCAAAAATGCTCAGCATCAAAATGTAACAGAAATATTAATGGAATATCCTTAGGTAGAAAACACTACTCAAAAGTATACACTGTTGTTAAAAGAAATAAAGTCCTAACTTGGCAAGGCCTGCAGACAATTGAAATTATCTAAATTGGTAAAACAGTATGCAAGGAACCAAGTACAGCCTATACAAGGGGGAGGGGAAACACACCCACTTAAGCCTTTGTAAATAGTGATACTTTAAATGACCCAAAAAGCAAAGGGAAAGGCGAACTACAGACCATTCTGAGAGATGGAAAAGAGATTCTAATGTACTACTTGAAAGTACTTTAGAAGCGAAGTTCAGTAACAATCCATAACTATATCATGATTATGCAAGGCAAAGATTATGTAATTTTATCGTTTATTTTAAAAATGTTCTCCGACTCTATAACTGAATAAAACTTAAAACATTGTGATCTCTTCGACCGAAAGGGGAAGGTTCCTCTGAGCTATAATTTAAAATATAAACATACACCCCAAAACAAACAAAAAAACACAATGATTGCTAGCCACGTGACAAAGGAGATGGCAACACCAAGATTGTGAATGGAAGGGAGGGAGACGAGGTTGAAGGACTAAAGATATTACTCAGAACTTTGGGGACCGCGGAATTCGGGTCTTCCGACCCTTGAGGTGCCAAACTCTGGCTTCTACGAGTTGTTCTCCTAACACCCTCAAGTGCAGTTTTATTAATAGGTCACGGAAAATGCTTCAGTGACCTCCAGGATAAAGGGGGGGAAACAGGAGGAGGAAAGAGCAATTTAAAGTGGCGCCATCATGTCACCCCTTCTCCCCTAAGGCAATCAATAAGCAATAGTTAAGTAACGTGCTTCTCTAAAAATCCACATTGGGATTCCAACATTTGAAAACAAAAGGATTTTAAGTTAAACACAAGAGTAGGGCTGTATCATATGGAAAACAAAGTATTTGCTGAGAATCTAAAGATCGTCAGCCGGAAAACAGGCCCCCCAAAAAACCATTAAGAATCCAACTCACTTAAAAGCAAATGCCTCTTCCTCTTTAGTTTAAAAAAAAAAAAAAAAAAAAAAACACGTCCGCCTGAGGGGGACTAGATCTGAAAACGTAAGTGACCTCAATTTACAAGCAGCAAAAAATAATAAATAAATGAAACAATCAGAGTTGCGATACAAACCGTGAAACGCTCAAGGTATGTGTTCGAGCAAAGAAAAAGGCCTTTTGCAGTCAAGAGAAGTTCAAGGCGAGAGCCAGAGTTTGTTTGGGGTTTTTTTTTACGGGAATAAACCATGTTCTCCAGGCCGCCTTTTTAAATAGAACGCCAAAGGAAAGCCCAGCGAACGAGGCGGCAGCTGGTGGGGAAGGGCCCCCGCACACCCCCGCCCTTGGGGCGACTCCCAGCCCGGACCCGCAGCGGGGAAGCCCGGAGAGGCCATTTAAAGTTCCAGGGATTTTTCCTCCCCTGCCCTACCTTTCTAGTTACAACTAACAAAGAGAGGAAGAAATGGGAGCCACAGGGAGAGCGAAGAGAAGGAGAAAGGGCAGCGGGAGGAGGAGGAGAGGAGCAGCAGCAGCACCTACCACGTGATGGAGGAGCGTAGCCCGGGCGGATTCAGCCCCACAAAATGGGCGCAGTTTGCAAACAGCCCCCCGGCCTGGGCGCCGAGGGCCGGCGGACGGGGGCGCGCGGCGGCGGCTCCGGCCCGGCCCGCCGCTCTCCTCCCCCCCGGCGCCCGGAGCCGCCCTGACTTTCCGGGCGGGGGGGCGAGGCGGAGGGGGAGGGGAAGGCGGCGGCGGGGAGCGGCCGCTTTTTCTTCTCTTCGGGCCCTTTCTCCGGCCTTCCTCCGCTCCGGCGGGGCCTGGGCACGGCCGGGTACCGCAGCCCGGCCGGGCGGGCGGGGGCAGAGGGTGAAGCCGCCCCCCCGCCCCGCACAAACAAGCGCCGCCGTCTGCAGCCCGAGCCCGCACCCGGCCGCCACCCCCGGGCGTCTCTTCCCGGCCGGGGAGCGCGCTCCGGCCGCCCCCCGCGCCGCAGCGGCGAGACAAGTCGTCTTCGCTACGGTGCTCGCTTCTCCCGCCGGCTCGGCGAGCGGTGGCGGCGGTGGCGGCGGCACTGGGAAAATGGCGGCCGAGCTCCTTTTCCCTCCCCCCCCTTTAATCTGAAGCGGAGGGAGAATGGAGCGAGCGAGCGGGCGAGCGCCGGGGACACGGGGAGGAGGGACAGCAGCGCCTCCGCCGGCTGCGGCTGCGGCGGCGAAGGGCCGCTCCGCCCCGGCGCGCCGCCAGGGGGCGCCCGCCGCGCCGCCCCCGCGGGCCGCCAGGAGGCGCGGCCGCCGCCGCCTCAGTCATGGCTCCTCGCCGCGGCCGCTGTTTCTGCACCTCCGTCTGCGGAAGCCGCGGCGCCAGGCCCCACTGCCTCGGACGTGCAGCGGCGGCACGAGGCACTGCGGCAGGCAGAGCGGGCCCCTGGCTCCGGCCGAGGTGAGGCTAACCTGAGGCGCTGACGCCGTCACATTCCCTCCGCGCTGGGCTGGCGGTGCCGCGCGCCGGCTATGAGGGGCAGGGCGGACTGGCGCGGCGGAGCGAGAGGACGTGAGCGAGGAACTGTGTGCACTGTGTAGTAAAAGATGCTAAGGCCGTTGCTGCCACACTATCCCAGGGCCAACCGTGCGCTGAACCACGCAGGAAGCTCCCTGACCAGTGAAGCGGGTTTTGCCACCCGCCCTTTGTCCTACAGCCTGCCTCGGTACACTGCAGCACGGCTGGGCACTAGCCCCAGCGCCGCGCTCCGCAGCCGCCAGGGGCGGGGGGGGGGGGGGTGGGAGGCCGTCGTTGCGCAGGCGCGAGCCACGGCCCGCGCCGGGCCAGCCCGGGCAGGGGCAGCCGGGAGCCTGGTGGAGTGATGGCCCACCAACGCCGGGCCCGCTGGGAACTGTAGTTTTCGTTAAGAAGCACGCGTCTTGTTTTGGGTGTCATGGTTTGGCAGATCCGCAAAACAGGCAAAAGGCGTTACACAATGAGCATTTATGCTTCCTGCCGCCACCAAATGGAAGTTCAGTGCTATACTAAAAGTTTAACAAAGAACTCCATAGAGAAAACCAGTCTCAGGACAAAAAGCAAACTTCCCACTTTCCCACCAGAGTTGGTTTAACACGGTAGCATGTTATTCCTCATGATCAGTTTGTCAGTACGGTATTTATTTCTTTAGAGTCTTAATATTGAAATTACTTCTAGTTTTAAAAAATTCAATATCATACAAAGTCTCCCATCTACACAAAATATAATTCCACCAACCTTTAAAGTTAAAGAATAAATGACTTTAAAAATACAATTAAATCATCAAAAGCCTGCACACGAGAAGCATATGGTCTACTACCAAAAAGGAAGATACAAAATGCTCAATACTTTTTTTTTTTTTTTTTTTGTGGTTTACCAGAACCAATATCCGGTGTTATGCGCCACTTCTGCTCCTCAAAAAACACCCTCCCTAACGTTACGGAACAGTTTAGTCTGCCCACAACGTTACACTAACCAGCTCCTACAGCATCTGCACCTATGTTTCTGAGTCTCCATTTGTACTTTTAAAAATCGTCCTCTCAAGCATAGTCATGGTTCTCAAACAAAAAAAGCAAGCAGCTTTCGAGTCACAGGGTCCAATTACACAAAGAGTAATACATGTGATCCTGGGGAAGAACGTTTTAAAAATATAAACACACATTTCTCCACATAAATAGTAATTCCACAGAATATAGCAAGAGGATGTTAACACATAATTCGAGGACCAATAGATGGCGAACTAGAGCCCTAATCTGAGATCTGAAATCTAAATTAAAGCAGAATGAAAAAAAACACCAAATAAGGTAAAGCCCTTTGCAATGTATACTTAAATTTTATATTCAGAAACACCACAAAATAATCTGGTCCAACTCTTAAAAATGTGACTGTCATTTCTAATTAGGCCCCCCAAAAAAACAAGGTTATGAAATACATTTTTGCAGATTAGGATAAAGATGGAAAATGCTAATTCGTAAAACTAGACATTTCCGGGCTGGGGCTGTGGCTCAGTGGTAGAGCACTTGCCTAGCATATGTGAGGCACTGAGTTTGATACTCAGCACCACATGTAAATAAATAAAATAAAGGTTCACTGACAACTAAAAAGATTTTTTAAAAAAACTATACATTTGGGAGAAAAATCAACTCCAACTTTCCCTACTTATTATTAAAGTGCTTATGGCATTTAAACCAGTCAACCTGTTTTACATTCTTATCCAAAATGTCTTTCTAAAGCTTAGGCACCAATTTTTATAAGAGCATCCAAAGATGAACACCCACATATGGACACAAAATCTTAAATAAATTTCTTAAAATCTCCCCCAGAGAAACGCATACCCTCATCTTCCAAATAACTCTTTGAATAGTCTGGTTGATTCTCTACTATCCACTCTATCCTGATAAGTTTAAAACCATTCTCTCTGCAGTGACTGGTAGGAATGGACATGAGATTTGAACAGAGGCCACTTGGGAGGCCTCCAACAGAGAACTGTAAGAAAATTTCTTTAATCTTAAAGTGAGATAGAGGAAAACAGTTCCTCAGACAGTGACGCCTTCATTAGTTAAGATCTCCTTACAGCAAAGATACCACCAGCATCAAAAGGGTCAGAACAGTTAGAAAGAACCTTGGTAACAGCATTAAGCCATTATATCAACCAATCCTGACATCTGCATGACTTCTGGACTTCCAGCTTCTTTAGAACAATGTAACATGAAACATTTCTTGATAATTTAAAACTCAACTTAGGTTTATTATACCTAAAGTCAAAAACATAATAATGTCATATTTTAGAATATTATGTTCCTTTACTTACATTATCATATTTTATAAACTTATGCATTACTTATTCCTCAGAAAATACTGTCCCTACCATAAACAACTCTGTATACCTTATCTGTGTTCTCTCTGCCTAGAAAAAGGGACCATTTCTCCTTAACATCATTCTTTGTTCATTCCTAACCCCAATTCTGCCTCCAGCTTTTTATATATTCCACCATGCCACTGTTGTCATTTACTTAATAATAATGGAAATAGCTAGCACTATATTATTCTTTCTTTTTTTTTTTTTTTTTTTGGTTCTAGGGAGTGAACCCAGGGGCACTCCACCACCACTGAGCCACATCCCCCGCCCTATTTTGTATTTTATTTAGAGACAGGGTCTCACTGAGTTGCTTAGGGCCTCGCTGAGTTGCTGAGGCTGGCTTTGAACTCAAGATCCTCCTGCCTCAGCCTCCCAAGTGCTGGGATTACAGGAGTGCACCACCGCGCCCAGCATATATTATTCTTGATTAAACTGTTCTCTGTAATTCCTCTGAGATTATTTTCAAATACCAATCTAACCTTTCACCTTTCCAAGCCAGCCTGAAAGCCCTTAATAAAGACAGAAACTATGGTTGTTCCAAATTTAGATCTCTTACTCTCATGGATAAACATTCCAAAAAGGCACTAACTTCCCTACCATAGACCTTTGACCAAGCCAGAAATTCCTTTTTTTTTTTTTTTTGGATAGCCAGGATTGAATTTAGGAGCACTCTGCCACTGAGCCACATCCCTAGCCCTATTTTTTGTTGTTGTTGTTTTTGTTTGGTTTTGGTTTTGTTTTTGCTTTGGTACTGGGGATTGACCTCAGGGGGCACTCCACCACTGAGCCACATCCCCAGCCCTATTTTGTATTTTATTTAGAGACAGGGTCTCACTGAGTTGCTTAGGGCTTAAGTTTCTGAGGCTGGCTTTGAACTCACAATCCTCCTGCCTCAACCTCCCAAACCACTGGGATTACAGGCATGCACCACTGTCCCTGGCCCAAGCCAGAAATTCCTAAACAGAATATTCTATTACTAATTTGGGACCTCATCTGCCCAAACTAATCTCAAAAGGACATGGGAGGGGGCTCGGGTTGTGGCTCAGTGGTAAAGCGCTTGCCTAGCATGTGTGAGGCACTGGGTTTGATTCTCAGCCCCACATATAAGTAAATGAATAAAATAAAGGTCTATCAACATCTAAAAAATTATTTTTTAAAAAACAGACATGGAATTACCTTTTGTTTTCCATTTTAAAAAAAGGAATTAGTTTGCTGGGTGCAGTGTGGCACACACCTGTAATCCGAGAGGTTTGGGAGGCTGAGGCAGGACGATTGTAAGTTCAAAGCCAGCCTCAGGAACCTCAAGGTGCTAAGCAACTCTGTGAGACCCTGCCTCTAAATAAAATACAAAATAGGGCTGGGGATGTGGCTCAGTGGTCAAGTGCCCGAGTTCAATCCCCAATTACCACCACTCCCCTGCCAAAAAACAAAAGAATTCGTTGTTTTTTTTTTAAAGTAATTATTATATTAACTCAAGGCTGGGGTTATGGCTCAGTGGTAGAGTGCTTGCATGTGTGAGGCACTGGGTTCAATCCTCAGCACCATATAGAAAAACATAAAGGTTCATCAATAACTAATAAAATATTTTTAAAAAATTAACTCAGAGCAAAGTCCTGCAGCCTAGACCACTTGGTTTCAAAAGGAAAAGAAATCAGTTATTATTATTTACCATTGCATCCCTGAGACCTTGTCCAGAACCTGGCACGAAGGTGATATATTTCACTAGAATTTGTTGAACACATGAAAAATGTATAGTAATTCAGAGCACAGAATCCAGAGGTATCCCCAATTTTCAATCCTGCTTCCATCTCTTACCAGCTGGACAAAGTACTTATTCTGCATTGTAAAATTAAGATAATATCTATCTCAGATATCTATCTCTTTAGCTATTGTTATTATTACTGAGTAAAGCTATTTTCCATAGTTCTAAAATTGAAAGGTTAAAGTGAGTTTAGCAAAGATCAACATGTCTTTCCTAGTCTCTTCCCTAGTTCATGCTTCAAAACCCTATTTACAGACTGCAGCAAACAATGTTTTCATTCATAAATTCTGATAGCACTATATCTAAAAATACTTTGACCTCCCTAAGAAAGAGTATTACAATCATAAATCTAAAACCACACTAAAAATTTTAAATGTATTTAATTCAACAAAAATATATTGAGTATATTAAGCTTAAGACCCTATTCTAGATAGAACAGAAATGAGCAAACACATCTACCTATTTTTTTTTGGAACCAGGGATTGAACTCAGGGACACTTGACCACTGAGCCACATCCCCAGCCCTATTTTGTATTTTATTTAGAGACAGGGTCTCACTGAGTTGCTTAGGGCCTCGCTAAGTTGCTGAGGCTGGCTTGCGATCCTCCTGACTCAGCCTCCCAAGTCGCTTGGATTATAGGCATGTGCCACCACGCCTGGCTCATCTTGATTTTAGATGGGATTTATAAAAGGCGTGCCATAACAATAATCCAGCATTTATAATTTTCCCCAAATGCCTTAAATTTTTTAATCTTACTGAAAATTTTCATTTAATGACAAAAATCTGGATTTGGACCTTTGTAGTCATTGTAATCAGTGTGACCGTTTTCTTTTAGTTGCATTTGGTTGGCTTTTGATACTTGTGAAACTGGGAGATAGGTAATATTGTCCGAGTTTGTCACGTTTCACTTCTTATTCACTAAGCTAGTAGCATGTTCCTGTTGGAGGCAGGTAATGCATTGGGAAAAGTAAAATTGGAGATTAAGAACCCTGATTCTAGTGTGTCCTTCAGTTTTGAGGCTGTGGACAGTTTCCTAATGGCTTCATTGGCTTCATTTTCACACTAATACAATGTAGAGGTTGAACTAAATGGCCTTTCATATTTTTTGACATCTCAATTTCTTTGACTTAAATTTAAATTTCTTTTCTTTTCTTTTCTTTTTTTTTTTTGTAACCAGGGATTGAACTCGGGGACCCTTGGCCACTGAGCCACATCCCCAGCCCTATTTTGTATTTTATTTGAGACAGGGTCTCACTGAGTTGCTTAGGGCTTCTCTAAGTTGCTGAGGCTGGCTTTGAACCTTCGATCCTCCTGACTCAGCCTCCCAAGTCGCTTGGATTACAGGTGTGCACCACCACGCCTGGCATGACTTAAATTTCTTAACGTTTGCTGGGCATGATGGTTCAGGCCTGTAATCCCAGTAACCTGGGAAGCTGAGGCAGGAGGATCGGAAGTTCAGTCAGCTTCAGCAATTTAGTGAGACCCTAAGCAACTTAAGTGAGTCCCTGTCTCAAAATAAAAAAGGGCTGGGTTCAATCCAGGGCCATTAACTTTGGTTCAGTTTTGTTTTTTGTTTTGCTTTTTGATACTGGGGATTGAACTCAGGGGCGCTTAACCACTGAGCCATATCCCTGTCCGTTTTTTTAATTTAGAGGCAGGGTCTCACTGAGTTGCTTAGGGTGTCAAGTTGCTGAGGCTGGCTTTGAATTTGTGATCTTCCTGCCTCAGCCTCCCAAGCTGCTGGGATTACAGGTATAAGCCACCATGCCCAGCCTTGGTTCCATTTATCTGGTTTTCTTTTTAATACTTGGCTAGTTAAATATGAACCTGAAAGCATGTATCAATTTCAGTTTAACGATTTTTTTTAATGGTACAATTTTAACATTAGTTTTTTTATTTTATTTTTGGTTATAGGTGGACTCAATGCCTTTATTTTATTTATATGTGGTACTGAGGATCGAACCCAGTGCCTCACACATGTGAGGCAAGCACTCCACCACTGAGCTACAACCTCAGCCTTTAACATTGGTTTTTAAATAGGTAGATGTGCCGGGCGTGGTGGCGCACGCCTGTAATCCAAGTGACTTGGGAGGCTGAGTCAGGAGGATCGCAAGTTCAAAGCCAGCCTCAGCAACTTAGCGAGGCCCTAAGCAACTCAGTGAGACCCTGTCTCTAAATAAAATACAAAATAGGGCTGGGGATGTGGCTCAGTGGTCAAGGGTCCCCAAGTTCAATCCCTGGTTCCAAAAATAAATAAATAAATAAAATCAGGATGATTTTACTCCTCATATTAGTGATGCAAGCTCCAAATTTTATATAAAGATACTGCCTGTTGGGAATGGTGATGCACACCTATAATCCCAGTGATTTGAGAGGCTGAGGCAGGAGGATCCCAAGTTCAAGGTCCACTTCAGCAATTTAGCAAGACCCTCCCTGCCTCAAAATAAGAAATTAGAAAAGGGACTGGGGATGTAGCTCAGTGGTAAAGAGCCCCTGGGTTCAATCCCCAGTACCACAAAAAAGAAAAAGAAAAAAAGATACAATCTTCCCATCTCATCATAGAAGTGATCCAATAACGCATCAAGAAGAAAAATTCTTAGGGAGTCTCATGATTTCACTATGTTAACAAAATAACAAGAACAGTAAATAATGGTTTTTAAAAATGCTCCTAAATATAGAAATAATTTGCTTGGGGATAATTCAGAAGATTACATTAAACTCAACTGAAGTTGGGCAAGGTGGTGTACACCTATAATCCCAGTGACTAGAGGTACTGAGGCAGGAGGATGACAAGTTCCAGGTCAGCCTATAGCACTTTATCAGAGACCACATCTGGGAGGTGACAGAAAAAATTTGAATACACTGTATTGTTTAAAGAAACATAGATCAAGTTCTCTCATTTCAGACTATCATTAAAATCTAATATCCAAGATTATTGGTTTTCCTTTCTGCAATCCCAGATTTCAAAGTAACTATACTAGCACTACTTCTAGAGCAAAAAATTTAACCAGGACTTTCTATGAATGTTTTGATAAAGTCCCACAAGGAACGAAATTAAACAACTACAATGATTATTCAGGTTGATTTTAATTAATTCTGATGTGTCTTGAATTTTAGATTACAATACTTTAAAATTCTCAAATAACTAGGATGTGTGCTTTGCCAACTAGTTTACTGGTGGTGCACAACTGTAATCCCAGCAACTCAGGAGGCTGAGGTAGGAGGAGCACAAGTTCAAAACCAGCTGCAGCAGTTTAGAACCTAAGCCACTCAGTGGGACCTGTCTCAAATAAAAAATATAAAAAAGGGCTGGGGGTGTGGCTCAATGGTTAAGTCCCCCTGGGTTCAATTCCCAGTACCAAAAACAAAGAAAAAAAAAAAGAAGTTTATTGACCAAACATAATTAGGAGTGCTCTCTCATACATACTGATTGTGCAGGTAAGGCAATGTCAATTGAAGCAATCTGCCTAGCACCTAAACACTATCAAAAAGTAAAAGTGGGCCGGGCATGGTGGCGCACACCTGTAATCCAAGCGACTTGGGAGGCTGAGTCAGGAGGATTGCGAGTTCAAAGCCAGCCTCAGCAACTTAGCGAGGCCCTAAGCAACTCAGTGAGACCCTGTCTCTAAATAAAATACAAAATAGGGCTGGGGATGTGGCTCAGTGGCCAAGTGTCCGTGAGTTCAATCCCTGGTTCTAAAAAAAAAAAAAAAAAAAAAGTAAAAGTGGGGCTGGGGATATAGCTCAGTTGGTAGAGAGCTTGCCTCGCATGCACAAGGCCGTGGGTTCAATCCCCAGCACCACCAAAAAAAAAAGTAAAGGTGAATGTCAGAATTTGCTCAAAATCTACCAAGAAACCACCTGCCTTCTTATCCAACTGAAACATAAAGGTAAGTATGCAGAACTTCAAGGCAGCTTTGAGAGGCCAAGTAGAAGAGGGCCTGATAAAAGAATCAGGAATTAGAAAACATATTCAGAGAAAAAAGACAACAGATACAAAAGACATTTTAAAGTTTTAAGTCAGTTGTTAATTCTAAAATTATGATGAAACTTGTAAAATCTTTGTTCCAACAGCATAGGAAACCTAGGGATTTGGGAAAATGGTATACCTGTTCACTCCAAAGGAGAGGCACATTATTTTTGGAAAGGAATGCTCCTTTTTATTGCTTTTTCATTTTTGATAGTGGAGATTGAACCCAGGGGCACTCCACCACTGAGCCACATCCCCAGTCCTATTTTGTATTTTATTTAGAGACAGGGTCTCACTGAGTTGCTTAGGGCCTCGCTAAGTTGCTGAGGCTGGCTTTGAACTTGCGATCCTCCTGCCTTAGCCTCCCAAGCGCTGGGATTACAGGCGTGTGCCACCACACCCAGCTAGGAATGCTCCTTTTTAACCCACTAAATTCCTGGATTCTAGATCTGGGTTCTATATATGCACAGGAATATTCAGCTATGGAAGAGGGAGTAACTAAAGCCACTGAATAAACAGGAAAAGGCTTTAGAATAGAGTGTCATTTTAATCAAATGTTGTAGTAAAATAAACATACTTTTGTTAAAATAAATACAAATATTATAAAACAGAATGCAAAATTTTAATGTATTTCAAAACAGAAAAGTAATCTTCAAGGACATGTCCTACTGTGACAAGCTGCTCTAAACAACCCCAGATTCTGGGAGTATTTGAAAGTAAAAGTTACAAGGCACTGGTTTAGATCATTTATAGATAGGTACGCACAGCCAAAATCCCTTGGACAGAATCCCTTTGTGCAGATGATGAAACCTAAAAACTTCTCACATAAATTGTCTTGAGTACCAAGATCATCAAAGAGACCATAAGTACTGGAACATGACTGGAGTTCAGGAAATGCTAAAGTCCCCCCCTGTCTTATCTCTGTCATTCATTTACCAAGAAATCATACATAATTTCCTTAACAGCAATCTTTTTTTCATTTCTGAATTAGACAAAAATTACAGAATGCAATATTCCGTATTTTCAACCATATTCCAAATTTATTCCTATTTAGACACAGATTTAACAAAATTTGTCCCAAATGAATTAATTTCAACTAGCAGAAGAAAAAATAAAATGAGCTAAATGGAACTATTTTCTGTGGTATAAGAAAAGGGGAAAAATTCCTTCTGTATAACAGGGGAGGAGAAAACTACTCACATTCCCAGAATATCTAAGGTGGCAATACAAAATATGACAGTACTGCTAATATTTAGGTCATGACATTAAATTTTTATAACATGACAATAATGATGCGCACACACAACACATGCACACGCTTGCTGGGGTGTAGTTAAACCCCAGAGGCCCCACGCCTGCTAAGAGTGTACTCTACTACTGAGCTACAGTCCCAACCCCCCTTTCATTTTCAAAAAACACTGGACATACCCTTAAAGCCCTACATTAATTCCTATTCATCCATAAACATTTAGTAAGTACCTACTGATGACTAAACACTGTAATATCACTGGAAAAAAAAATTCCTAGTCACCATTATAAGCTATATGGTAGTCAATAAAAATGGTTTCTATTCATTAATATTCTAAATGGCTAAAAATCCTAAGTAAGAAGTGATCAGAGAACAATTAGCAAATCAGCAAAATTTCAGTAAGTGTATTATACTTCTAATTCTACTCACTTCTGACTCCTTTTCTGAAGTTTGCCTAAATCATCCCAGAAATATTGCTGAGAGACACTTCTAAGTTTTTTCTGTCTACAACAATATTAGATTTTTTAAAATATTAAATATACTTTTAAGTATTATCTTCATTGAGTAATTAGGCAATATTTACTATTGCTAAATGAATGTTCAAAGTTAAACCAAAATTATTTCACAATAAATCCAAAAACACATTGTAATTCATTTAATAAGACCATTATTACTTCATTATTACTCTAATACCAAAACCAAACAAAAACATCATAAGAAAATTATAGACCAGCCAGGCACATTGGCACACACCTATAAACTCAGCAACTTGGGAGGCTGAGACAGGAAGATTGCAAGTAGGAGACTAGCCTCAGCAACTTAGCAAAACCCTGTCTCAAAAAATAACAAGGACTAGGGATGTAGCCCCAGCACCAAAAACAAAACAAAAAATCTACAGACCAATATTCTGTATGAATAAAGATGAAAGAATCCTCAATAAAGCAAAATGAATCTAGCAACACAAAAAGGATTATATTTTTATGATAAAAACACTCAACAAACTAGGAATTGAAAGAAACTTCCTCAACCTGATAAATGGTATGTGAAAAACCCACAGCTAAAATCCGGGGCCGGGCACACTGGTACATGCCTTTAATCCCAGCAACTTGAGAGGCTGAGGCAGGAAGGCTGCAAGTTCAAAGCCGGCCTCAGCAATTTAGCAAGACCCTGGGCAACTTAGCAAGACCCTAACTCAAAATTTAAAAAAATAAAAAGTCTTGGGGATATAGCTCAGTGGTTAAGTACGTCTGGGTTCAATACCCAGTACCAATCAATCAGTCAATAAAATCACACTGAGGGGGAAGCCTTTTCTCTATTAAGATCAATGGGCTGGGGATATGGCTCAGTTGGTAGAGTGCTTGCCTTGCAAGCACAAGGCCCTGGGTTCAATCCCCAGCACCTCAAAAGATCAAGAACAAAACAAACAGATCCACTCTCCCTAATCCTATTCAACATTGTACCAAAGGTACCAGAGGGAAAATTGTGAAGAAAAAGAAATACAGAGCATTCAGATTAGAAAGGAAGAAATGAATCTCTGTTTGCAGACGGCATAAGCTTTTGTATACAGAAAATTCTAAGGAACCCACAAACTATTAGAGCCAGTAAGTTCAACAAGATTACAGGATACCAAAGCAATATACAAATAACAATTGTACTTCTATACACTAGCAATAAGTCATGTAAAAATAACTGCATTTGCAATAGCATCAAAAAGAATAAAAGGATTAGAAATAAAAGTGAAAACTTGGGCTGGGGATATAGCTCAGTTGGTAGATTGCTTGCCTTGAAAGCATAAGGCCCTGGGTTCAATCCCCAGCACTGCACCAAAAATTGCCAAAAAAAACAAGTTAAAAGAAGTACTAATTAAATGAAAAGACATATCATGCTCACGATCAGAAGATGCAGCATTGGTGAAATGGCAATAATTTCCCTACACTGACCTACACATCCAATGCAATCCCAGAATACGCAAAAAAATCTTGAAAAGAAAAAGCTAAACTGGGCGCAGTGGCGCACGCCTATAATCCCAGCACTTGGGAGGCTGAGGCAGGAGGATCGCAAGTTCAAAGCCAGCCTCAGCAACTTAGCGAGGCCCTAAGCAACTCAGTGAGACCCTATCTCTAAATAAAATACAAAATAGGGCTGGGGATGTGGCTCAGTGGTGGAGTGTCCCTGGGTTCAATCCCCAGTACCAAAAAAAGAAAAAGAAAAAGCTAAGTTGGAAGATTCGTATTTCCTGATTTCAAAACACAATTCAAAGCTATTCATAGGTATATCTGTACCCAAGAGAACTAAAAACAGCTATTCAAACAAACTTGTACAAGAATGTTTATAACTTCGTAAGAGTCAAAAGATGGAAAAAACTCAAATGTCCAATTGATTACAAGAAAAATCTCCATAAAATGGAATATTATTCAACCATAAAAGAACAAAGTATTGATATATGCTATAACATGAATGAACCCTTGAATCATGCTAAGTCACTGGGTGTGGTGGTGCATGCCTAAAATCCCAGCTACTCTGGAGGAGAAGCCCAGTGCAGGAGGATAGCAAGTTCACAGCCAGGCTGGACAATTTAGTGAGGTCCTGTCTCAAAATAAGATTTTAAAGGGGCTGGGGATGAAGCTGAAGTCATAAAGTACTTGCCTAGCATGTGCCAGGCCCTAGGTTCAATCCTTAGTTTTTTTTTGTTTTTTTTCTGTTTTGTTCTTTTTAATACTAAGTCAAAGAAGTCAGTCACAAAAGATCATATATTATACAATTTCATTTATGTGAAATGTCCAGACCAGACTTTTCCAGAGACCAAAAGAAAATTAATGGTTGCCAGGGGCTGAAGGAAAGAAAGGATAATAGAGACTGACTGCTAACAGAGAGAGAGTTTTTTGTGGGGGAGGGGAGTGTTGAAAATATTCTAAAATTAGATTATGGTGATGCATGCATAATTCTGTGCATAGACTTAAAATTCACTTTCTTGTACATTTTAAATGGGTAAATTTTGATAGGGGAAAATATATCTCAATAAAATTATTAAAAAAGATAAAACCAAAATAGCACTTAGTTTCTATACAATTCCATTTTGCATAAAAATGATGAACAACTTGAAGGCAAGCCATACTTCTGCAATTTATATCCCCTTGAAAAGTTACCTCAGAGCACTAATTTGCATTCATGTTAGACTTGCAAACTCATTTCGAAGAGCACATGTAAGCAAAACTTGGGTTTCCTTCAAATTCAAGTTACTCTAAATTACTCTCTATGAGAAGGATACAAGATTGGGTACAGAAGCATATGCCTTAATCTCAGGGACTCCAGAGACTGAGGCAGGAGCTCAAATTCAAGGCCAGTCTCAGCAAATTAACAAGACCATGTCTTGTTACAAAAAGGGTTGGGATGTGGCTCAGTGGTAAAGGGTCCCTGGGTTCAATCCCCACTACCAAAAACAAGCAAACAAACAAAAAAACAAGAGAATGAAATGAGGAGACCCAACATGTCACTGACACAATTAGTTGTCTAAAGGAATGACTGAATTAAGACATCAGTAAATTAACAGCGTTTAAGGAACACAAAATCCTATTACTGGAAGGGTTATCTTTAGGGACTTAGGACTGGAATGTATTATTATTTTAAAAGCTTAAACAAAAGTTAACAGTATTATACTCTGCCTGAAGAATATTATAACAGATGGTTGGCAACCCTTCTATAAAAGGGTAGTTCAAAGAGAAAGAATCTGGCATTGCCAGAAGTATCCAGCGTATAAAAGAAGTTACCTTGATCCAGAAGTATGAGCATCTGAGGAGAGTATGTGCTGAACAAGAGAGAATAAACTGATTGATCAACTCATTTTCAAGGCAGACTAATTTTTTTTTTTTTTTTTTGACCGGGGGTTGAACTCAGGGGCACTCGGCCACTGAGCCACATTCCCAGCCCTATTTTGTATTTTATTTAGAGACAGGGTCTCACTGAGTTGCTTAGGGCCTCCCTAAGTTGCTGAGGCTGGCTTTGAACTCGTGATCCTCCTGGCTCAGCCTCCCAAATCGCTTGGATTACAGGCGTGCACCACCACACCTGGCTAAACTAATAATTTTTTTCCTCTGTAATTTAACAAATTTTTGTTGCACAATCTAATGTGAATGTGATAAGCACACATCTATCCCCCAGTAATCACTGGACTAAGATAATTAACACTGGACTAGCATTCTAGGTTCAGGTCTATAACTAAAGTAGAGGTGTGACTTCAAACAAATGCCTTTACTGTTTTCAATTTCTTCATGTATAAAACAAAAGAGCTTAATCAACCTAAAGCAGAGTTTCTTTTAACTCTAAAGTTCAATGATTCAAAAGCCTGAAAAATACAGTAGTGCCGGGCGTGGTGGCATACACCTGTAATCCCAGCACTTGGGAGGCTGAGGCAGGAGGATCACGAGTTCAAAGCCAGCCTCAGCAACTTAGCGAGGCCCTAAGCAACTCAGTGAGACCCTGTCTCTAAATAAAATACAAAATAGGGCTGGGGATGTGGCCGAGTGTCCCTGAGTTCAATCCCTGGTTCCAATGAATGAATGAATGAATGAATGAATAAATAAATTAATTAATTAATTAATTAAATAAAATACAAAATAGGGCTGGGGATGTGGCTCAGTGGTCGAGTGCCCATGGGTTCAATCCCCAGTACCAAAAAAAAAAAAAAAAAAAAAATACAGTAGTAATAGAAATAAACTAGGGTTCAACACTCATTTAACAACCCAAAGCTTCTTTAGGAAAGAAAGAAAATATTAAATAATATAATAAATACTTCCTCAAAAATATTAGAGCCTACTAAGGTGTACATATATAACAGAATTTTAGTTCTAAATTATAATCAGAAATTGACATACAAGACCCACTTGTAATAGAGATAAAAAAAACCATATAACTAGCAGTCTGTACAGTTGAAAATTAAAATTATATGGCTACCCAATTTTTTAAAATCTAGGCTTTCATCATATAAAATTAAAATTTCACTTAAAGGAAAATATGCAACATAAAGTATAGAAATAAACTTTAAAATATTTTACTGAGCCAGGTGCGATGGCACATGCCTATAATCCCAGTGACTCAGGAAGCTAAGTCAGGAAGATAACAAATTCCAGGTCAGCCTCAGGAACTTAGTGAAGTCCTAAACAACTTAGTAGGACCTGTCTCAAAAGAAAAAAAGAACTGGGGACGTAGCTCAGTAACAAAACATCCCTGAGTTCAATCCCCAGTACCAATTCTTTTTTTTTTAAAACCTAAAGCTAGAGATCACAAAAGTCAAGAGCCTAACCAGGCAACAGTGGGACAAGCCTGTAAATCCCTGGTACTCAGGAGATAGAGGGAGAAAGATCATAAGTTCAAGGCCAACCTGAGCAACTTAGTGATTTTACGATTTTAAGGGGCTGGAGTTGTAGCAGTGGTGGAGCGCTTGCTTAGCATATGTGAGTCACTGGGTTCAATTCTCAACACCACATAAAAAAGTAAAATAAATAAAAGTATTGAATCCACTTACAACTAAAAAACATATTTAAAAAAAAGAATTTTTTTTTTTTTTTCCTGCGGTGCTGGGGATTGAACCCAGGGCCTTGTGCTTGCGAGGCAGGCACTCTACCCACTGAGCTATATTCCCAGACCAAAATTAAGATTTCAAAAAAGGCTGGGAATATAGTACAGTGGTAGAGCACTTGCCTAGCACATGTAAGGCCATGGATTTGATCCCCAGTACCATAAATTAGAAACTTAGGTGCTCAATTAAAAATTTCAGGGCTGGGGATATAGCTCAGTTGGTAGAGTGCTTGCCTTGCATGTAGGTAAAACAACAATTAAAACCTTACAAGTAAAAGCAAAGCTACTGGGAGATTGTTTAAATATATAAAAAGCTAGATATCAAAGACTGGATGGGTCATTTGATAAATAGGGTATAAACAGTAATCAAAGCAAAGTAGCTAAAAAAAAAAGCAAAGTAGCTGATACAAATTTTTATTTGCTTCAATATTTACTATAGAAGATATGAGGGAGGAAAACCTATTTCTAAATTATTCTTTTTTTTTTCTTTCCGCACTGCTGGGAATTGAACCCAGGGCCTTGTGTTTGCAAGGCAAGTACTCTACCAACTGAGCTATATCCCCAGCCCCTAAATTATTCTGTATAAAGCATACAAATCACAAGCTAGGCTCAGTGGAACATACCTGTAATTGCAGCTACTTGGGAAGCTGTCACAGGAGGATCAAAAGTTTGAGGCCAGCCTCAGTAACTTAGCAAGACCCTGTCTCAAAATAGAAAGCACTAGGGATGTAGCTCAGTAGTAGAGTACCACAGTACCATCCCCAGCACTGTGAATGAGTGAGTGGATGAGTAAATAAGTAAATTAATAAATAAATAATACAAAATCACTGATAGTGAACCAAATTCATCATTAAACAAGATGCTTCCAAACTTATATATCAGATGCCAGGTAGTCTTGAGTCCCAAAATATTCTCTGGGTTTTAAAGGCATTTAAGTTTAAATTATAAAATGGCTGGTGAGAACATACTAGCTGACAGTCATATGAAAGAAGTGACCTTCTAAAAATCCCAAGATGAAAGAATCCAGATGTTTCCTTTATCAACATTTACCCAGCGCCTTGCTCAACTCTTGGGCATATTTAGGTACTCAACAGACATTGAACAAAATTTTAAAATGCCATCAATGTTAACTCCCATCTCTACAACTCCAGTGGATCAATCTGGTCAATCTCAAATGGAAGATGGGATCAGAATACATACAAATCAGCATGAATAATCTGAGGAAGAAACAACATGCCAGTAAGTCCACCCAAATTCTCCAAGAAGAAAATACCTAAGCCAGGGGCAGTGGCAAGCACCCTAAAATCCCAGGAACTCCAGAGACTGTGGCAGGAAGACTGCAAGTTTGGCCCTCAGCAATTTAGGAAGACCCTGTCTCAATTTAAAAAGGGTTGCATATGTGGCTCAGTGGTAGACCACCACTGGGTTCAACACCCAGTACAGAAAAAATTTAAAAATGAATAAATAAATAAATAAATATGATTTATATTGGCTTTCATGATAAAATTTTAAATAAAATGTTGCTTTTTTTTCTTTAAACCTGAGTGACCACAGAATTGAGAATATTTACTATCAATGAGGCATGATTTAAACATAGAAAATTATGGATAGATGCTGAGGTACTTCCCCAAATGAAGAAATAAAGACTGATCTTAGGTAATGTTTTATAAATGCTGTATTTAACATTTCATAAACTGCATAAAATATATAAAGAATTTTCCATTCTGCAGATAAATGGATGAGCTTCCTAATAATGAAATGCCACAATGAGTCAGAAAACTAAGGGAATTGAGAGATGGAAAGGATGTCTAAGTGCATTGAATGAGAAACATTTGTAAAACCTCAGATTTATTTTCATCCTGGAGAATACTTCAGCAAGGATGAAAGCTGTCTAAACATCAGAAGGCCTGTCCAGAAGAGGAGAAGTTAGACTTGCTTTAGGCAGTTCCTGTGTAGACAAAATTGGGCCCAGAGTGGAAATTCCAGAGGGGGACATTTTAACTAAAGCTTTCTAACCATCAGAACTAAAAAGGTGATTCTTACTCTGGGTTTCCTCCAAGAGCTCACTGAGAAAAGTCTGAAATATTATAGGCAAGAAAATGGCAAGTATGTTATAACATGGACAAATGAAAAGTAAAGCATTTGCAGAATGGAAATCTAAATGATACTTCAAATATAACTTATGACTTCTAGTCCAGAAGGGAATTTTTAAATAATTATAGAATGTTTCTTAAAGACAACGTGATGTTCTACACACACAAAAAAGAGATCAAACTATATTAGCAACAAGACTTATCAAATATATTATTCTCCTATCCTCCTACCAATTCATAGTTTAGCTATGTGTAAAATGCAGTTCTCAAATTTTAAAAAACATTTAATAAAGTAAAATCAATTCTGAGAGGTTATCATAAATCCAGAAGGGAAAAACAATGACGACAAAGACCCAAAGAAGTATAAATGGAAATGACTAACAGGCTGAAAAAGGCCTCACTGGAGATTTTTTTTTTTTTTTTGGGGGGGGGGGTACCAGGGATTGAACACTGTGCCAGGCACTTAACCACTGAGCCATATCCCAGCTCTTCTTATGCTATATTTAGAGCCTCACTAAGTTGCTGAAGCTGGCTTTGAACTCGAGATCCTCCTAATTCAGCCTCCTGAGCCACTAGAATTACAGGCATGTGCCACCCCTCCTGGCCTGGAGATTAAATTTAAAAATCAAGCACCTTGGGGCTAAGAATGCAACTCCTTAGCATAGCATGCGTAAGGCCCTGGGTTCAATCCCCAATACCACAAAAATATAAATAAAATCAAAGGCCTTCAGTTGAGAAAACAGGAAAGCTAATAATCAGAATATACTAATTTATCTTCCAAATCTCAATACATTATGCTTTGAAGCTTGAAAAGGTAGTGATTCTTTCTGTAACACATAAATCTATAGAATGTGTTATCACCAAGAAATATTGAGAAATAAAAATAGATTTCCAAGAAGTGTTTTAAATAAATTAAATGTCCAAGGGAAAGCCCTAAATTTCTGAGGTAAATTTTTTTTTAGATTAATATAACACCTCACTGTAAAACATCCCTTGGTGCCAATTTTTTTTTTGTGGTGCTGGGGATCGAACCCAGGGCCTTGTGCTTGCGAGGCAAGGCACTCTACCAACTGAGCTATATTCCCAGCCCCTCTTGGTACCAATTTAGATAGAACAAGTGGCCGATATATTCAGTTCTAATTACCATATGACAATGCCTATCAGCAAACTGGTTCTCTTTCCAAAAGCAAATATTAAGTTATTGGTATAGTTCCTTCCATTTTTTTCCTTTTTTTAATATTTTTTTAGTTGTCGATGGACCTTTACTTATTTATTTATATGCAGTGCTCAGAAACGAACCTAGTGGTTCACACGTGCTAGGGAAGTGCTCTCCACTGAGCTATAACCTCAGCCCTCCACTCTTTCATTTAGATATGTATATGTAACACATATTTAAAAATATACACGTGTGTGTATATACATACATATATATACTTTATCTTTTATACATTTAGAATCTTCCTTATATACCTGTATCCTGAATTTTTCATTTACCATATATTCAACATGACATTTAAAATTCTTCAAAAAATAATATTTTATGGCTGTATAATGATCTACCCTTAAATAAACCATCATTTATTTTCCCATTAATCCTGCTGCTTATGAATATCTTTGTTCACAAATCTTTCTCTCTATTCTTCCCCTTAGAGTAAATTCCTAGAAGTAGAATTATTGAATTAAACGATGCTTTTACTATCAAAATATAATATATGCTACCAAAATATCTTCCAGAAGAACTGGGACCAATGCATACTTCCACTAGTAGTTTTGAGACTGTCCCTTTACCACCTTTCAATTATCAATTTGATAGGTAAAAAATACTTGTCATTTAATCTGTATCCTTTTGATTATTTATCAGAATTAAAATGTTTCTCACATGCTTCTTTGTCATTTGTATTTCATTTTTTCCTTGTGAACCCTGATCATGTAAAAGCTTTTCTTACTTTCTCCTGGGCTGACAAACTGCTGTAAGCCCATTGAGATGAAATCACATAACAGTGACTTGGGCTCCCCCTGCTGACCAAAAACTATCAATACAATCAGGAGCCAGATGAAAGGAAAGTGGTCCACCATTATAAATTTGCCCATTTTCTGGGCTACTATTTATACACAGTGAAAAAAGAAGATTCTGCATGCCTAAAATTATGCTTAATAGAAACATGACAGAGAAGTGGAGATGCAAGACCTAATGTCACAAAGAATTCTTTTTATTTTTGGCACTGGGAATTGAAACCAGGGGCACTATACCACCAAGCTACATCCCCACAGTCTCTCAAGTTGCTGGGATTACAGGTGTGCACCACCATATCTGGCATATCCCAAAGAATTCTAACATCATCAGTTCCCTGCCAAATATATCAACTGGTTGGTACATCATAGGCCTAAATAATATTCATTTTCCTATACTTTATTCTAAAAATGTGAAAACATTCTAGTTACCACATGACATTGGGCTGTCAGCAAACTGGTTCTCTTTGGCCAAAAGCAAACATACGAAAACAAAAACATCACTGCCCATCAGCATTCAATGCAAGATTATTTTTAAAAAATAATAATATGGCCAGGGGTGTAGCTCAGTGTAAAGCACTTTGCCTAACATGCATGAGGCCCTAGGTACAATCCCCAGCACCACAAACAGTAATTACAGTAACCCTTGGCAACTCTTATTCCAAAGCTGCTCACAACTTAGACTGGGTCCTATTGTTCCAACAAGTAAGCACAGGACTGGAAAACAGATGCCACTAAATCAGCTTTTCCACTGATATTCTTCTAAAGATGTACCAAGTCCTCAATGTAGTGCTTAGACCATTCATTCAACACACATTTACTAAGTGCCATCAAGTGCAAGCAATGAAAGCCAGCCCTTACTCTCAAAGAATTTAGACACTGGACAAGGTGAAAAAGAAGCAAACCAGCAGTCGCTAGAAAATGAAAGTGCTAGGTATGCATATGCACAGCAGGCACATGCACATACTCAGAAACCGTAATTCCAGCAGTGTCAGCTTCTTGTTACTGTTATTACCACCACTGTTATTAAAGGAGTAAGGAAATGCTTCCAGAACAGAATAGAGGCCATTTTAAGCCTATGTGAAGGCCCAGAAGACGAGGAATAACAGGGTGCATAGAAGGAACTACACCAAGGGCCTGGGTGCTTGGTAAACACATTTCAACTGTACCTTAAAAACCAGGAGAGCTACAATGAGACCTGCATTTAAGAAGATCACTTTGACAGCACCTTATTGAAGGCAGTCATGAAAAATGATTAGAAGGTGACTGAAGTCATGCAGGTAAAAGGGTGAAGTTATGAACTCAAAATAGAGAAGCGGGGATGACTAGGAAAATATTATGAAGATAAGTGGTAACTATGATGGAACAAGAAGGAATCTAGAGGCCTCCAGAATCCTCAGCTTCAGTGATTGGGTATGTAATAGTACCACTGACTGGAATGAAAAGATTGGAAGAAGATAGACTTGGGGAAGTGGATGATAAGGACATTTATAAATGCCCATGGGACATCAAAGTGAAGATGTCTGGAGATCAGAAAACTAATCAGAAGTAGAAAAAGAATTTGCAAATCATCAGCATATGGATAGCAAGTTAGAGACCTAAGCTGTCCCCCAGGAACTGCACAGGGTGAGAGGAGAGAAGGTTAAGATAAGACAACTATTGATGCTTTAAAGAATAAAAGGAAGGCTGGGGTTGTGGCTCAGTGGTAAAGCGCTTGCCTCACATGCGTAGGGGACTGGGTTCAATTCTCAGCACCACATAAATAAATAAAGACATTGTGTCAGCTGGGCATGGTGGCACACGCCTGTAATCCAAGCGACTTGGGAGGCTGAGTCAGGAGGATCACGAGTTCAAAGCCAGCCTCAGAACTTAGCGAGGCCCTAAGCAACTCAGTGAGACCCTGTCTCTAAAAAATACAAAATAGGGCTTGGGATGTGGCTCAGTGGCCGAGTGTCCCTGAGTTCAATCCCTGGTTCCAAAAAAAAAAGACATTGTATCCATTTACAACTTAGACCCTGGGCCCAGTGGTGCACGCCTGTAATCCCAGCGACTCGGAAGGCTGAGGCAGGAGGATCACGAGTTCAAAGCCAGCCTCAGCAACTTAGCGAGGCCTTTAGCAACTCAGTAAGACCCTGTCTCTAAATAAAATACAAAATAGGGCTGGGGATGTGGCTCAGTGGTCGAGTGCCCCTGAGTTCAATCCCCAGTTCCAAAAAAAAAAAAAGAAAAAAAAGATTCATCTACAACTTAGAAAAAACAAAAAGGAGATGGCTTGCAAAGAAAATTGTGTAAGAGTAGATAGAAGTAGTAGTGATGATAAGACCAGCGAGCCAGGTGTGGTGGTACACACCTCCTTTTGCCTCAACTTCTGAGTAGCTGAGTAGCTGAGATTACAGGTGTGTACCAGTGTACCAGGCTCCTCTAAAGTTTTCTTTTCTTTTCTTTTTTTTTTTTTTTTTTTTTTGGCAGTGCTGGGGATTGAACTCAGGGTCTCACACATACTAGGGCAAGCACTTTACCACTGAGCCACATCCCCAGCCCCTAAAGTTTTCTAAATATAAACCAATACAATTTTTTTTCTTTTTATCTTCTTTTTGTTCCTTCCTTTCTTTCTTTCTTCTTTGTGCTGGAGATGGAACCCAGAGCCACTTGCATCATGCTGGACACACACCTTACCACTTAGCTACACCCCCAGCCTTTTTATTCCCCATAAAACACAAGGGTAACATATTGTACATACTATTCTGCATCATGCTTTTATCACTTAATTTATACCTTGGAGATCTTTCCATATCATATTGGATTACATTTTAATTCTATCCTTTTCCTTGTTTTAATACATTTTTTTGCGGGGGGAGGCACTGGGGACTGAATCCAGAGAAGTTTTACCACTGAGCTACATCCCCAGCCATTTTTATTTATATTTATTTATATTGGGTCTAAGTTGCTTAGGGCCTTGCTTAATTGCCGAGGCTGGCCTTAAATCTGCCATCCTCCTTCTTCAGCTGTGCCAGTCACTGGGATTACAGATACATGCCACTGTGCCTGGCTGTTATAATACTTTTTACCTGCTTTCATCATAATTCAGTCTAGCACACAAGGCACCCAGCAGCCCCTAAGAACTACCTGACAACTCATAGTGGCTCCATGGCAGACACCAAAGACCATTTATCTTTTCTCTCCTACTTACTCATCTTCATTTTGCTCTTTCCGCCCACTTGCTATTCTTCCCTCTTCTCCATTTCAATCATCCCCTACCACTGACAAGTGGACATGGAAACACTGATATTGCTTAGTCATGGCTGGCAATATTCAGGTTTTTAAAAGGTACATATCTCTGATAGAGAGAAAAAAGAATAAGAATTTCCAAGGGAACTTCTAACTAACAAGAGGGCCTTAAAATGGGCTGGGGTTGCAGCTCAGTGAGTGGTACAGCGTTTACCTAGCATGTGGGAGGCATTGGGTTCAATTCTCAGAACCACATAGAAATAAATAAAATGAAGGTCCATTGACAACTAAAAATAATATTTAAAATTTTTTAAAAAGAGGGCCTTAAACTGAGGAGTTTTGTTTGGAGTTATTTTTCCTCTGTCACTTAGGTTTTCTTTGGTACTTCAGTTCCTGAGAAGGATAAGGACAGATATTATTTTCTATAAGCATGGCAACAAGTACATACTGGGTGCTTGTTGCCATGCTTATACTCAGGTCTCACACTGAACACCTGATAGAACTACAGAGTTCATTCTAAAACACTTGAAGCAACGCATATGAGCTATAAAAATAAACGGTTTAGCTCCAAAGTACACACTTCAATTAGCATATAATTTCTTTTTACTTAAAAAATAAGTAGCTCCAATTTGAAAATATATCTCAGAAACATTTTAAGGGTATTAACAATTGAAAAAGAGAATGAAGTTCCCTCTCCAGCTGCCAACTCACAGTTCGGTCCACACAAGGTACCTGGCAACCACTAAGAACTACCTGAGACAACTGATGGTGGCTCCAGGCCACACACCAAGGACTATAATTTGTTCCTCTCCTCCCCCAAAATGATACCTTTTTTCTGCCCAGATAAAACACTATAATTTTTTAGTTTTTTAAAGTGATAAAAATCAGAGGAAAAATGTTAGCAATAAAAAAATTTGTTTTAGACTTAGAAGATATTTTCCACTGTTCAAGGAATTGGAGGGAACATAAAATTAAGATAGCCACATCTCTGCATCCTCAAGTAGTTAACAGGTGGTAACTCACATAGTATGGAACACTGACATCCATTCTGTATTCCTGCCACACTAAAGACCTTTGGTACAACTTCAAGGTTACTATATTATACTACCCCAGGTTCAAAGATTTAGAGGTCAAACCCTAAAACACCACAGATGTGTTAAAAAGCAGGCCTCCCTAAATCTAATACCTTAATTAAAACCAAGGAACTATAACATGAAATCCGATATATTGATCCCAATCTTCTTGATTGCCTTCCAGGAGCATAGAAGCCTTGTTAAGAAGTGCAAACAGGGTGGGTTTGTGGCTCTGAGGTAAAGCACTTGCCTAGCATGTGTGAGATACTGGGTTCAATTCTCAGCACCACATATAAATAAATGAATAAAATAAAGTTCTATCAACAACTAAAAATATATTAAAAAAAAAAATGAAGTGCAAACAACAACTTGGGAGGCTGGGGCAAGAGGATTACAAGTTCGAGGCCAGCCTCATCAACTCACCAAGACCCTCAACAACTTAATGAAACCCTACCTCAAAATTAAAGAAATATATAAAATAAGGACTGGGGATGTTGGTAAAGCAGTGGTAAAGCACCCCTGGGTTTAATTCTCAATACCAAAAAAGAAGAGGAGAGGAGGAAGAGGAGGAGGAAAGAAGGGCTGAGGTATAGCTCAGTGACAGCATTCACTAAGATCTAGGTTTGATTCCAGGCACTGCCTAAATAAATAAATAAATTGTGAAAACACTCCACACAATTCCTAGGGAGTCAGAATTCCTACAGTCAAGAATTCCTAGGGATGGGGCTATAGCTCAGTTGGTAGAGTGCTTGCCATGCAAGCACAAGACCACAGGTTCAATCCCCAGCACTACAAAAAAAAAAAAAAAAAAAATCCTGGTTAACCCCCATGCAACTCCTCCAATTCTATAAAAAAATGCTAGAAAAACAATGATACTTTGGCTTCTTTCATACTAATACAAGCACTCATTCTCCAACAATAGCAACTGAACCATAAATGAGTGAGGATGAAAAGTCCTGTCTACATTACCTAAAGATTTCCCCCAAGTCCAAATATTTAGATTAAATAGATTGCATTATTCTGATTTATCCACCATTCCATTTATCTAGAATTCAACAGATCAAATTACCACAAAACAATCTTTACTAAACTAGTATCTAACTCCAAAGGAAGGTGAAGTTGGTAAAGAGCTTCCATCACTATCTTTCTCTGTCCTTTCTCCCACTTCGTCCCTACATATGCCACAAGCTATGGCCTCTCCTTAGTTCTAATGGAGAGTTCTTTGGCCATCTGTATATAAGAGATCAGAAGGATCCCTAAGAGTGTGGAGAACCATCACATCAACAGGAGCATTTTCATCTAAAGGTCACTTGTCCACAATGTTCAAATGAGGTTTAACCCTGTAAGGTGAAATTTGGCACTAGTGCCACCTGTTGAAGAAAAATAAATAAATAGCAGGCATGGTGGCACACGCCTGTAATCTCAGAAACTGGGGAGGATGAGGCACAACTGCAAGTTTAAGGCCAAACTCAGCAATTTAGCAAGACCCTCAGCAAATTAGCAGGATTCTGTCTCAAAATAAAAAATTAAAAGGGCTAGGAATGTAGCTCAATGATAAAGCACCCCTAGGTTTAATCATCAATACCAAAAAATAAGTGTAGAATCTCACACACATAGGGAGCAACAGGACTCTTCAAAGAGCTATACATATAAACCAGCAGGTCTCAGAATATTCTAAGAAAATGCTAGAAAAAAATGCTTAGCATATTCTAAGACCTGCTGGTTTATACTACATGAAGTTTCAGAGTAAACAAATGGTTAATGACACATCTTTTGTAACACATGAATCAGCTACTGATTTGCAAGAGTGGGACACACCCTAGTACCTATGACTCTAAAGTACCTGTTTGAAAGTGGATCCGAAAGTCTGAATTACCAACCCATTTTGTACCAGGATTCTGTACAATTCTGTACCAGGACTGGAACAGAATTCTGTTAAGTATGTAGGTTGTTATAATTTAAAGTTAAAAAGATAAACACATCATTATAATAAAAGTTGATTTGAGAACTTCATTAATATTTTACACCAATAATCAAGAAGAAGAACAATACAAATCCTAGGAAACCAATACAATAGCTTTTGAGGGAAAGGGTAAGGGAATTAAAGAGTACAAATTCAAAAAGTAGAATATTCTCAATTCTAAAAAAAGTCAGTAAGGTTGGTAATGAAAAACAACACATCTTACCTTAAGAGGCATCCAAATAGCATTCATAGTGTCAGGAATAGTTCAGACAATACTCAGAAATGAACGAGAGGAAAGTCTTAGTAATTCCCTCAGACACCAGGTATGAGCAAGGAGGAAAACTGTTTCAAGTATGTTTCTGAAAGAAAGGATTTTCATTAGACAAAAAAATAAAAAAATAAAAAAATACACAAATTGATTTAAGCTATCTGGGAAAAGACTTGAAGTTCTATTTTTTTCATCAACCTAAAAAGGTGTACAAGATAAAATTCCCTTTGGAAAGGGCAAATGTGTGTGTAAAAACATTTTACATAAAAAAGAAATAAATATGTTACTATATTATAGAATAAAAAAATTGCTTATCAAAGAACTAGAAAACCAAAATACCAGACAGAAAACATGATTATCCAGAGTATTTCATAATTATCAAAAGGTGACTTAATTGGCCACCTAAAAAAGATCCTTGCCACATTTAATTTTATTCAGTAAATTAAAAACCTCTCTGATGATCCCAACTGTCCTAAATTTTCTTAAACTTAAGTTTCTGCATCCGTTTATATGAAAAACAAAATCTGCTCTTGACCTAAGTAGTACAAGAAAATAAAAGACCCTTCTTTCCTAGAGATCCAAGTAGTACAAGAAAATAAAAGACCCTTCTTTCCTAGAGATCTTTGAAAGCAGACCAAACAATTTAAGTTTGTATGCAGGCAAGAGGATGGACTAAATGACCTCCTGCAGGATCCCTGTTCAAGTCCTAGGCCTGAATGAAATTCCAGCTTAACCAGTTACTGCTTCGCTTAAAATGGAGGCTTGCCCCGAGTAGGGACAAATATAACAGCACTCACCTCTTAAAAAATAGATTTTGAAAAAAATCAAAGTGTAAAGTACCCTCACTTTAAAAACAAAAAATGTAAATACTGAAAACCTCCGGAGTGGATTTGTTCTTGCTATGCGATTGTCACTTCGGTTTCGAACACTTGTCCATCACTTTCTTACCGCTCATCGGATTGGGGGTGGGGGCAGGAGTTTGACTCTCGACCTCATCTCGGGCGGTTTAGGAGCCCCCCGCGACCCCCACCTCCAAAGACAGCGAGAAGAGAAAGGGGAGAGCCCGAGTTCTCACCCCTCCCCCCGCCGTGGACCCTAGTCCCAAACCTCCCCCCCACCTTCCCGCAGTGGGGCGACTCCTCCTGCCCCATTCCCATTGTTAGGGAGGGGGCTAGGAGGGCAGGGGCTCGGGGTAGAGGCGCTTGCGGCCGTTGCCCCGGCTCTCTTCAGGAGGGGGCGGCCCGCGGGATGCAGCTTCCCTTCCTCTCCGCGTCGGTCCGTCCCACCTCGGCTCGGCCTGGCGCCCCAGGCTCCGCTCGGCACCCCCGGCCCGGCCCGCCCCCCCGGGCGGCCAGACCCCCAGCCACCAGGCGAGCAGCCCGCGGCCCAGGCCTACGGGTGGGCGCGGGGCGGGAGCCCCTCAGCCCCGCACACGCGTCCCCGCTCCCCCAGCCCAGCCGCTTCCAGGGCCCTCCGCGGCGCCCGCTCCCCGGGCCGCTCGGCCCCCCGCCTCCCGGCCGCGCCGCCCTCTCGGGCTCCCCGGAGCGGGGCCGCCTCCCCTTCCCCACCATCACCTCTACCCACTCGTGCCCCCACCCCCCAGGGCACCAGTGCCAACGGCGGCTCCCCCAGCCCCGGACCTACCTGCACGGCTCAACCAAGCCTAGAAGTGGGGGCGGGGAACCTTCCGCCCTCCTCTGTCTCTCATTGGCTCTTCCAGAGCATATCGTAGGCGCCATTGGTTGAGGGCGGATGTCCGTCAGGGTGGTGGGGCGGGACAGAAGGGGGAGAGGGATGCTGGTGCCTCGGCGTCTCTGTCTCTCTGTATCTCGCTGTCTCTGTCTCTGTATGGGCCTTTGGAAATGAGAGGCTTTAGGACGCGAGGATTGGAAGAGGGCCTGAGGTGGGAGGAATAGGAATCCCGGCAGAGCTTCACATCAGTCGACCACTCTGCACCCCCTACCTAAGTCCCTTAGGTCCTCTTCTCCATCACCCGAAACCCTGGCCCCTCACCCTCTAGGTTTTTTCATCCAGGAAGCGACGTGATAAAAACTCAAGGCCGGAAGGCCATAGGGGGCGATTTTATATATGTATAGAAAATATACACAGACAAATATTCATCAAGTCAACCATACAGAAGGTCGTGAGGGCCTGAAAAGGAAAGGGCACCCATCTCAGACAAGGAAGGACTTGAGATACAGCTGATATTAGAAAAAATCAAAAATCACTCTCAGAACTGGTGATGGTGGTTACCGCCTGGGAGGGAGTCTGAGTGCCTTAGGGGACCAGGTGGGAGGAAGAATCTCACATAGTCTTTGTAGTTTTTTTTATTTCTGTACCATTCTTAAAGGTTCCAATTTTTTTTTTTAATTAGTGGATTGAAATGTTTGAATAATCTATGGTCATAAAACCAGGGAACAGTTTCTTGAATGTTCAAGAAAATTAGGACAACATGCAGATTTAGAGAGAAATCTTAATTTTTAATTTGTTCAGGTCGAGATTCCAGGGAAACCAAGTCTTGTCCCAGAGACAAATGGAGTTCTGGAATTTGGGAGAGAGTGGACTGGAAAAGATGTGGGTTACTCTGCCCAAACATGGTGGTCTACAATATGCTAAAACATAAACTCCTCCCAAGAAGTGTGAAAAGACACCCACAGTAAAAGTCAGAAGGATGAAAAAGAAAAGCATTGAAGCAGCATAAAAGTTAAGCAGCAAGGGGTTCTGGCAAAACAGAGTAATAAAATCATGAGAACCTCATGGGTCTTGAGGCTCACTTAAGGGACCATCTTTAGACCCTGGTAACCACGTGACAATAAGAATGAAGGTCAAGAAAATACCCATAACTCAGAATTTTTTTCCTTAAGTACTGGGGATCAAACCCCGGGGCTGGACCTTGCACATGGCAGGCAAACACTATCACTGAGCTACATCCCCATCCCTTTTTTCATTTTATTTTGAGAGAGAGTCCAGGCTGGCCCAGAACTTGTGATCCTCCTGCCTCAGCCTCTGGATTAGCTGGAACTATAGGTGTTTGCCACCATGCCCAGCCATAAGCCAGAAATCTTAACATTTTCACACCACAGACCTTTTTGGTAGTCTAGTGACACATGTGGTCCTCTTCTCAGAATGTTTTAAAATTCATAATAAACATACATAGGAACCCAAAGGAAATGACCTTCATTAAAATACAGTTTTTAAAATATTTCTAAAAGTATAATAAATTGTGCTTTTTATTAATGCATTAATAATCTAATGACAGGCCAAATTACCACTATAATTTTGAGGTCATAAATAAGCATAAATTTTATTTTAAGATACCTCAATGATTTATACACTATGAAAATATCTGATTCTTATTGATGACAAAATTACAGGTACTGTTAATACTAGTTTGTTGTCTCTATCTGTAATTGAGAAAAATGCTCATTTTCTCTTGAACTTTAGCAAAATTAAAGGCATATTATTGCTGAACATGGTGGCATACACCTGTAATCCTAGCACTTTAAGTGGCTGAGAAAGGAGGATTGCAAATTCAAGGCCAGCCTTAGCAAGAACCTCAGCACCTTAGCAGTACCCTGCCTCAAAGTAAAAGATAAAAAGGGCTGGAGATGTAGCTCAGTGGTAAAGCACCCCGGGTTCAATCCCTAGTAACAAAAAAATAAAGAAAGCCGGGTGCAGTGGCACCCACCTGTAATCCCAGCGGCTGGGGAGGCTAAGGCAGGAGGATCACAAGTTCAAAGGCAGCCTCAACAAAAGCGAAGCAATAAGTAACTCAGTGAGACCCTGTTTCTAAATGAAATACAAAACTGGGCTGGAGATGTTGCTCAATGGCTGGATGCCCCTGAGTTCAATCCTCTGTACCAAAAAAAAAAAAAAAAGAAGAAGAAGAAGAAGAAAAGAAAAAAAGAAAAGACATTATTTTTCCTGTTTCAAATTTATAGATTTCATAATCTGTGGACCACAGAATAAGAAACCCTACCCAAAGGGAGGCATGGTGACTTGCATCTGTGGTACCAACTACTCAGGAGGCTCAGGTGGAAGGATCCCTTGAGCCCAGGAGTTTGAGGCCAGCCTGGGTAACATAATGAAAACCTGTCTGAAAAGGATAGGGAAGGGAATCCTACCCTAAGGAAATCATCCTTCCCACCCTTAATACACTCCTTGTCTGCCTTTCCTTGTCTCCTTCTTCCTATGGCTCCAAACGCTCTCTGGTTCCTAATCATGCCAGGAGATAGATGCCTGACATCTTGTGACACAAAGAACAAGAGAATGTGAGTGAGATCTGCAAGAAATATATGTGCAACTTATCTTTGTTCAAAGAAAAAAGTCCAGGCTGTGGGTGTCACTGAGTAGTGCGGCACTTGTCTAGCCTGAGTGAGACCCTGGATTTGATTCCCAGTGCTGCAGAGGTGGGGGCAGTGGGGAGGGAACGAGGGGAGAGCTTGAGATTTACTGTAGATCTGAGATGATCAGGGCCAGGATGGTGAATCACTCATTTCCAAGAAGGAAGACAAATTATAAAAATTAAATATCTTTACTAGTTAAGACTCTTTTCTCTAAATTGATTATTTCTCCTTAAATCAGCCCTAGAGATCACCTTTAATTCAGCTTATTTATTTTTTTATCTATAAAATGGGACAAAAAATAGAACCTACATGTTGTGCTCACAATTGGACTTTTCAGAGAATAAGTCAGTAGGGATAAATTTTAAGGCATTGAACAGTGTCTGCCTTAGGAGGTGCTCAATAAATATTTAGGGGAATGAATATTAGTCCTCATTACCTTATACATATATTAATATAGTATAATGTACCCATAAAAATGTGGGAAGAAAAATATAAATATATAAACATTTAGTCCTCACTATCATATGAGGATTAAATTGGTTGATGCATCTAATGGATTTTAAAAGTGCCTAACACAGGTTTAATACTCAATTTACTGTCATTCGTGTCATTAACACAAATAATCATGCCAGAAATTTTCATGGAATGACCTGGAATACAAGATGCCAAATATAACAACAATGATAGTTAACAACTTAGAGCACTAAGGTTAACCCAGAACACTTGTTTTTCACTTAAAGGTTTCAAAGAATATTCCATGTCTTCCAGTTATATTTTTCATTCCTCTAGAGGGGAAGATTGGTCCCCTCTTCTTCTTTAAAATTCTTCTTTAAAAGAATTATAAACTCAGAAAAAAAAATACTGGTCATATTACAAAGGACTAAGTTATACAAGGCTATCTATAAAGACTTCCCACAAATCAATAAAGACCAGCAATTCTTGTACACTGCAGGTGGGAATGTAAACTAGTACAGTCACTTTAGAAAAAACTTTGATGTCACCTAATAAAATTTAAGATACCCATATTCCTGGGCTGGGGATATGGCTCAGTTGGTAGAGTGCCTGCCTTACAAGCACAAGGCCCTGGGTTCAATCCCCAGCACCGCCAAAAAAAAAAAAAAAAATCCATATTCCTTGTCCCAACTGTCCTACTACCAGACATGCATTAAAAGAAAATACAGAATTTTAAGTATAAGGTGTATATACAAGGATATTCATAGCAGCATTGTTCCTCATTGCCCAGACTAGAAATGTCCCAAATATCTAAACATAAAATGGCTAAATTGAGAGGCTGAGGCAGGAGGATTACATTAGCAAGACCCTGTCTCAAAAACAAAAACAAAAAAATTGTGTGTGTGTGTGTGTGTGTGTGTGTGTGTCATTTACTGGGGATTGCACCCAGGGGTTCTCTACCACTAAGCTACACCCCAGACCTTTTAATTTTTATTTTGAGAAAGGGTCTCACTAAGTTTCTGAGGCTGTCCTCAAACATGAATCCTCCTGCCTCAGCCTCCAGAGTTGCTGGGATTTTAGATACATGCCACTGGGTTCAAATTTTAAAAAATTTAAAAGGGTTTTTTTTATGTAGCTCAGTGGTAGAACACTTGCTTAGTGTGTGCAAGGTCCTGGATTCAATCTGCAGTAACACACACAACACACACACAGGTTAAGTTATGATTCTGAGAAGTTGCCGGTATTCTACTTGTTTTTTTTATTTTTTATTTTTTTGGTACTGGGGATTGAACCCAGGGCACTCCACCACTGAGCCACATCCCCAGCCCTATTTTGTGTTTTATTTAGAGACAGGGTCTCACTGAGTCGCTTAGGGCCTCGCTAAGTTCCTGAGGCTGGCTTTGAACTCTCGATCCTTCTGCCTCAGCTTCCCAAGTGCTGGAATTGTAGGCATGCGCCGCGCCCGTCTGGTATTCTACTTTTTGACGAGGTGATGGGTACATAAATATTTGCTCTATAAGTATTTATTGAAATATACAAAAAAGTTTTCTTTACTTTTCTGCATGTATATTTCACAATAAAATTTTTTAGTCTGTAGAAAAATGGAGAAAATATATAACAGAATTTCATAAAAAGAAAAATGCAAATGGCTGTTGAATGAAAAGATGCTCAACTTCACAAAAACACAAGCATTAACACTGCTCTGCATGGCTGGGGCTGGGGCTCAGTGGCAAAGTGCTTGCCTAGCATGTGTGAGGCACTGGGTTCGAGCCTCAGCACCCCATATAAATAAAATAAAGGTCCATCGACTACTAAAAAAAAAAAGAAATAAAAAAAAAAAACTGCTCTGAGATATCATTTCATCTAACAGATCACAAAGATAAACAATGCTTGCTAACATTGTGTTGGCAACAGAATGGGGAAATAGCCATTGCTTTCCTTTACTAGTAAAAATATAAATTGGAACAATTGATATTATAAATGCATACACCCCTTTAAGTCAGCAATTCCACCTCTAGGAATTTAATTCATCCATTCCCCTAAATATTCACTGAGCACCTCCCACATGGCAGGCACTGTTTGATGCCCTAGAATTTATCCTACTGGTATATTTTCTGAAAGGTCTGGAAACATTGGGCCCTTTATCACATTGTTATCACAGAGTTGCCCAAGAGGAGGGTGCAAATCTCAACCAGAAAATATAATTGAGATTATATCAGAGTACCTTAGCCAAAATGTTAAAGTATAATAAGTGTTTTCCCCTCTTCCAATTTTTGTGATACCCTGTATGTACACAGGTTAATGGTATGCTTGCTTTGTTTTTGTTTTTCTTGTTGGCACTGGGGATTAAATACAGGCCCTGGAGCTCGCTAAGTATAGTCTATTACACCTCTAGTTCCTGTTTGCTTGCCTTTTTTTTTTTTTTTTTTTTCTTTCCTTCTTCCATACTGGAGATTGAATCCAAGCTACATCCCCAGCTCTTTCTATTGTTATTTTGAGACAGGGTCTGGCTAAGTCACCCAGGCTAGCCTCGAACTTGCAATCCTCCTGCCTCAGTCTCCTGAGTACCCGGGATTACACGCCAGCACCACCGAGCCCATCTTGTTTGTCTTTTAACAAACATTGTAATAGCAAATGATGGGCGGGGTGGTGGTGGTGGTGGAATAAAACCTAAATGCACTATATTATATAACTGGTTAAATATATTGTGGTTGAATCCTACTGGATCACCTGGTTTGGCTTTATGGGCATGTGACCTTTGTAGTCACACAGGGCCCTGTACTCACTGGGACCCCACATGCTGCTGTTGCCATCTTGAAATATTTAATAACTTTATTTGTGAACTTGGGTTTTGTAAGTGAAGTCCAGTGGGACAATGAAGCGAGTACACACACGAGCAGAGGAGCGGGGGTACCTGGAGAATTTTTTTGCGGGGGGTGGTCAGTGCTGGGGATTGGACCCAGGGGTTTGTGCTTGCAAGGCAAGCACTCTATCAACTGAGCTGTATCCCCAGCCCCCCAATATCCCCAGCGCCCCCTGGAGGATTTCTGATGCATGAGAGTTTGGCAAGACTCCCGAGCATGAAATGAGTGGTGCGTCTATTACTGAGTAGCCAGACACTGACAGCCCTCCGAGCCATGCTTTCCATTGGCACCAGAACTTGCTTCAGACTCAGAAAGGAGGCAGTAGCTCTCCATGAAACATGAAGGACCCAGGGAGCATGCCACATCCTTTGTTATTCATGCTACCTCTCTTTATTAATCACAATCAGAGCTCAGTGGTAAAGCACCCCCTGATCCACTCTCCAGTACTGGGGGGGGGGGAGAAGAAGAAATAAAAAAGACAAAGAGAAAGGAAGACAAGGGAAGCCAAAGTCCTTTCAGTCCTTCCTTACTCATCAGTAAGCTCAGAGTATAGTGCTGGTAGAATATGCATGCACCAAGAAGTGAACGAGCAAGGAGTGGTGGCACACACCTGTAATCAAGCAACTCAGGAGTCTGAGGCAGGTGTATGGCAAGTTCAAAGCTAGGTTCAGCAACTTAGACCCTCAGCGCTTTAGCAAGACCCTGTCTCAAAATAAAAAAATAAAAAGGGCTGGGGATGTAGCTCAGTGGTAAAGTGCCCCTGGGTTCAATCCCCAGTACTGAAATAAATAAAATGTATCATAAGGCCCTTGAGGGCAAATACTGTTTTCTATATTTTGTATTATCACAGAATCCTAGATAAGTAATTACTGGGTGTGAGAAGGAAAAGATCTGTTACAAGCTCTTTTTTCTACATCAGACACATAGGTATTTCAAGTCCTTCTAGAAAAGGTAAAGACTGAAGTTTAAATTCTAAACTGCAGGATCTAAACTAAACTTTCCTTTCCTTTTTTTTTTTTTTCTTTTTTTCTGGGTATACCAGGGATTGAACTCAGGGCCTTGTATATGCTAGGCAAGATCTTACCCAGAGCTACGTCCCCAGGTTCTTAAATTTTTTTTTTCTTTTTTAAGTTTCATACATACAGTCCTGACCACTAGGGAAAATCTTGGTGACTTAGATAGATCAAGCAAATTTTTTTTTTTTTTTTGAACAAGGGATTGAACTCAGGGCCCTTGGCCACTGAACCACATCCCCAGCCCTATTTTGTACTTTATTTAGAGACAGGGTCTCACTGAGTTGCTTAGGGCCTTGCTAAGTTGCTGAGGCTGGCTTTGAACTCGAGATCCTCCTGCCTCAGACTCTCAAGTTGCTGGGATTACAGGTGTGCACCACCACGCCTGGCAGATCAAGCAAATTTAAGGAGTTTGTGGTGGTCCCAGTTAGTTAGTCCCAGGTTGTACCTAGGTTGGAGGATCATCCACATACCAGGTGTGTACTGGAAGAGCAGCAATGAACATGAAAACTAGTCTCCAGCTCAAACAAACAATTGCAGCAGGTTATGATGAGAGGTAGGGTAATGGAGATGCAGGGGACCATGGGAACTTACACTAGGAGAGCAAGCCAGTTCTGTCACCCTGCCTTTTATGGCTTCAACAGTAGCATTTAGATCTTCTGATGTACTAATAATTGGTCATGTTTTCTAGTCAAAGCTGATACACCTGAACCACTATCAAAAACACCTATTCCTTAAGTTTGGTTCAGATATTCAAATGTGTCTATGAGACTTGTTGTGACCTATCTGTGAACAACAAGGGCAGAGATATAGTCTGGGGCCAAGCAAGTGATTGAACAGCAAGTTCCATTAGCCATGGGTTTAGCATCCATCCATAGGACTGTAGGCAAATCTTTAATGACTCTCTCCCCTGGTTTTCTCAAAGGGTTCTTATAAAGTTCAGCACAGAAAGAGTCTTGCATATAGTTGGTGCTCAATAAAAAGTTTGACTAAAACTAGGACTCTATTCCTCTGTATTAAAATATAAGAAGAAATGGGATCCTGAACTGCTCCCATACACCTTCCTTTGCATTTCTTTTCTTTTTTTCTTCTTTTGTGGTGCTGGGGATTGAACCCATGGCCTTGTTCTTGTGAGGCAGGCACTCTATCAACTGAGCTATATCCCCAGCCCTATTTTCTTTTATTTAATCATATATTTATCATTTCTTTTTATTCCTTCTGTCATGAATTTAGTTACAAGATCATTGGGCAGGTATTCAATAGGCCAGAGTAAGAGGCAACATAGATCTCTATGTTGACCCTATTTTTTCCTAGTAATGGTGCGGATTACTGGACTCTCCATCATGAGTCCCAATAGTTGGCTGCTGCCTACTTTAGCAACTAGGTTTCTGTCTAGCTCAATGCTCATTATGAAAACAGTCACTGAGCACATGCTACGTGCCCGGCCCTGCCAAAGCCCTGAAATACAAGGATGAATCAAATGGCACCACTGCCTTCCAGTTTAAAAGGAGGAGGGGAGGGCTGGGGGTGTAGCTCAGTGGTAGAGCGCTTGCCTAGCACACATGAGGCCCTGGGTTCCATCCTCAGCATCACATAAAAATAAATAAATAAAATAAAGGTATTAGCCAGGCGTGGTGGCGCATGCCTGTAATCCAAGCGATTTGGGAGGCTGAGTCAGGAGGATCACGAGTTCAAAGCCAGCCTCAGAACTTAGCGAGGCCCTAAGCAACTCAGTGAGACCCTGTCTCTAAGTAAAATACAAAATAGGGCTGGGGATGTGGCTCAGTGGCCGAGTGTCCCTGAGTTCCAATCCCTGGTTCTAAAAAAAAAAATAAAAATAAAATAAAGGTATTGTGTCCGTCTATACCAAATAAATAAATAAATAAATAAATGGAGGTGGGGAAGATAGACAAAAGAAGGCAAAGCCATTACAGTGGAGAAGAGTGCTGAGCTAGAGGTAAGGGGGTTGTGGAATAGCATGTGTGAATTCCAGAAGGTGAGGGATAGCATACCGTTTTCAAGAAACAGCTCCTTGTGGCTAAAGTGTGGAATTCAAGAAAGGAAATCAGAAGAGATTAATCTAGAAAGGTGGTTCTCACATGTTAATATGCATGAAAACCACCATTATTAAAATAGCCTCCTGAACTCTATCCTTAGACGTTCGGATTGAGTGGGTCAGCCTACTCTCAAGAGCAGCTGATCCCAGGGCCACACTCTGGGAACCACTGCAGGAGAAGGTAGGATCAACTTGCAGAGCACCTGTTACTTTGTGTTGAGAGGTGTATGTGTCCCCCTTAAGGGGTGGAGAACTTCTGAGAGATTTTAAACCTGCAAGAGATATGCCTACATTTACATTGTAGAAATATCACCCTTGGTAAAAATGAAAAATGGATCAGAGGTGAGACTGGAGGCATGGAGGGCAGGTAGGAGTCTGCTAACAGAAACCCAGGGGAGAAATCATGAGGACCTGAAAAATAGACAATGTCAGAAATAGGAATAGAAAGGAGATGTTGAATCCCAGAGGTACTTGGAAGGTAGAATGTTAGGGTGTGGGATTAGAAAGGAGGCTAAGATGACTGGCAGGGCTTTAGCCTGAGTGACCCAGGAAAGGGAAGGAGGAAGGGAATGAGGATGCCTATCACAAAGAGAGGGAATGAAGAAGGTTTAAGAGTTGCATAGGGCTTTAAAAAAAAATTATTATTATTAGTTGTCAATGGACCTTCATTTTATTTATTTTTATGTGCCTCATACATGCTAGGCATGTACTCTTCCACTGAGCTATCACCCCAGCCCTGCATATGGTGATACAGCTTTTGGCATTTTGAGTTTGAGATTTCTGTGGGACATCAGAATAACTTCAACAGATGTCCACTAGGTAGCTGAGCAGGTGCATCATATAGATCTGGGTCTGAATCCTAGCCTAGCTCTGAAGTTCACAAGACAGCCTATACACGCTAGGCAAACATTCTCCCACTGAACTACATCCCCACCCCACATGAATTTTAGAATCAGCTTGTCCATTTTTGTGAAAAAACGTTGTACTTTGACAAGAAGTATGCTAAATCTGTAGATCAATTGGGGGGAGTATCAATATATGAGCAGTAAGCTTTCTGTTACAGTTTGGATATCTGGAATGTTCCCCAAGTCTCATGTGTAGAACGATGGCTTGGTTGACAGCTGATTGTGCTATTGGGAGATGATAGAAATTCCAGGAGGTGGGGGGCTGGGGATATAGCTCAGTTGGCAGAGCGCTTGCCTCGCAAGCACAAGGCCCTGGGTTCAACCCCCAGCACTGCAAAAAAAAAAAAAGAAAAAAGAAATTCCAGGAGGTGGGACCTAATTGAAAGGAATGGGTCTTTGGGGGCATGCCTTGGGGACTATATATTGTCTCCAGCTGCTTCCTCTCTTTACTCCCTTTGTTTCTCTCTGTCTCTCTCTGTCTCTCTCTCTCTCTCTCTCTCTCTCTCTCTTTCTCTCTCTCTCCTTTCTGGATTCCATGATGCTATGACGCGGGCAGTTTTCCTCCGCTAGACCCTTCCAACATGATGTTTCTGCCTCTATACAGGCCTGAGAGCAATGCAGCTGGCTGATCATGGGCTGAAACCTCTGAAACTGAACCAAAGTAAAAACTTGTTTGTTTTTCTCAGACATTTGGATACACAGCTAAAAAACTAACACACCTTCCAATTCACAAACATAGCATGTCTTTTCATATGCTTAAGTTGGCTTTAAATTCTTTCAACAATGCTTTGTAGTTTGCATTGTATAAAGTCTTGCATCTCTTAGTAAATTTATTCTTAAGTGTTTTGATCTTCTTCTGGGTGGGGCATGGTACTGGGGATTGAACCCTGGGTCACTTAACTGCCACATCCCCACACTTTTTTGTATTTTTATTTTAAGACAGGGTCTCACTGAGTTTCTTAGAGCCTGGTTAAGATGCAAGTTGGTTCAGAACTCATGATCCTCCTCCTGCCTCAGCCTCCCAAGCTGCTGGGATTATAGGTATGCGCCACCACGCCCAGCCGTGTTTTGTTCTTTTTAATAGTATCATGTGATTGTTTTCTTAATTTTATTTTTGGATTGTTCATTGCTAGTGCAGAGATATACAACAGACTTTTTTTGTAAATGCTTTTTACTTTAAACAGACACAATGCCATTTGTTTTTAGGTGGTGATGAGGATCAAACCCAGTGCCTCCCCCGTGCTAGGCAAGCGCTCAAGCACTGAGCTACAACCCCAGGCCTACAACTGACTTTTGTGTCTTGTCTTGTTTTGGTGTGAATTCTTTAGAAACCAAATAAATTATTAAGAAAAATGTCTAAATTTTGGTAAAATTTATTTTTGTTTTGCTTTTGTTTTTGCTGTAGTGTAAATATAATTGTCTGAATTTTATTTTCAGACTTTTCATTGCTAATGTGTAGAAATACAATTAATTAATTAATTTATTTATTTATTTTGGTGCTGGGGATTGAACCCAGGGTTTTGTGCATTACAATTAATTTTTGAAAGTTGATCTTGTGTCCTACAACTTTACTGAACTTGTCCCTTAGTGTGCTTATTTACCATGTACTAGGTCCTGGATTTGATCCTTAGCACTACAAAAACAAAACAAAAATGAAAGAACTTTTAGTTGTTTTTTGGGGTGCAGTGGGTTACCAAGGATTGGGGATTGAACTCAACCAGGGGCTCTGAACCACTAAGCCACATCCCCAGCCCTATTTTGTATTTTATTTAGAGACAGGGTCTCACTGAGTTGCTTAGTGCCTTCCTGTTGCTGAGGCTGGCTTTGAACTCTCAATCCTCCTGCCCCAGCCTCTCGAGCTGCTGGGATTACAGGCATGTGCCACTGCGCCCAGCAAGAGCTTCTAGTTCTAACAAGTTCTTGGATTCCTTAGGATATCCTACACACAATGTCAAGTTATATGCAAAAAAAGATAGTTTTATTTCTTCCTTTTCATTCTGTATATATATTTCTCACTAATTGCTCTGTTTAGAAATTCTAGTACAGGGTTGAATAGAAGTAGCAAGAGTGAACATTCTTGTTTTGCTTGTGACCTTAGGAGAAAAATGTTTAGTCTTTCATTATTAAGTATGCTGTTGTGGACTTTATTGGTTTGAGAAAGTTCCATTTTCCTCCTAGTTTGCTAACTGTATGAGTTTTACTTTTACAAATCTTATTTCGCTGGGCAGTGTTGCACATCTGTAATCCCAGCAGCTTGGGAGTCTAAGGCAAGAGGATTGAAAGTTCAAAGCCAGCCTCAGCAATTCAGCGAGGCCCTAAGCAAATTAATGAGGCCCTGTTTCAAAATAAAAACATAAAAAGGGCTCAGTGATTAAATGGTTGTACTGGGTTCCATCCTTGGTACAGAAAAAAAACCAAAAACCAAAAAACAAACAAAAAAACCCCAAAAACTGTGTTCTAGTTTATGACTCCCAATGTAAGTGATCATAAAGCTAAAACTGGTTTGGAGTAAAACAAAATAAAAACATGCTGGGGTGGGGGTGTAACTCAGTGGTAGAGCAATTGTCTAATGAACAAGGATCTGGGTTCAAACCTCAGCACTGCAAAAAAAAAAAATTCTTTTAAAGAAAGATTAATAGGATTTAAAAAAAAATAGAATCCAAATGCATTTTTTTTTTTTTTTTTTGGTACTGGGGATTGAACCCAGGGGCACTCGACCACTGAGCCACATCCCCAGCCTTATTCTGTATTTTATTTAGAGGCAGGGTCTCAATGAGGTGCTTAGGGCCTTGCTAAGTTGCTGAGGCTGGCTTTGAACTCGCGATCCTCCTGCCTCAGCCTCCCAAGTGCTGGGATTACAGGTGTGCACGACCGCGCCCGGCTCCAAATGCATTTTTAAAAACTTTTTTATAGTTGTGGATGGACAGAATGCCTTTATTTTATTTATTTATATGTGGTGCTGAGGATTGAACCCAGTGCCTCACACATGCTAGGCAAGCACTCTGCCACTGAGCTACCGCCCCAGCCAGATTAATAGCATTTTGCTTCCAGGAGATGGATGAAAGAACTGAGGAAATGGGAGTTAAGGAAGCAATAAAGCTGAGAGGAGCTAAGGCTATAGGTGAGAGATTTGAGTTCTTTGAGCTAGAGTTTCAGAGATGGACTTGGTTCAGGGCCTGGAAAACTCTTGCATGGTCATAGGTGGGAGTCTTCTTAGACTGGAATGTCACTGGAGCTGATGAGATTGAGGAAAGATGGGGCATAGATAAGCTAACCAGGACAATGGAAAGGAAGATCCAAATCTAGGTGTCCAAACCATCACTTACCATGTGGGAATGGATGAAGGTTGGTGGATGATGGAGTTGAGGTGGAAAAGGGGTCTTATAGTTATGAGTCTCAAAAGGAAGAGATGGTAGTTAAGAGTGGAGGAGTGAAGGTATGGGAGCAATAGTGGGGAGATGTGAGAATTCTACACTCTTTTCTCCAGTATTTTCTCTGTCCACACAAACCTTACTTTGGGTAGATGGAGAAAATGCTTGCAGGGAAATGATGTCATTATTCTGGGGTTTATTCTTCCAGTATTTTTTTTTGTGAAAATACACAGATAAACGTATATATTTTTATTTTCCCTTTTTTTCTCATTCAAAAGATAGCCTGCTGCCTTGTACTTTGTTCTTTAATTTTTCCTGGAAATTAGTTGATAACAGTTCATAGAGATCAACTTCATTTTTTTTCTTATAGCTGCATAGTACTTCTTTGTACATATACTACAGTTTATCCAATTGCCTTTCCTATTCTTGGACATTCACGTTTCAAATATTGGCAATGACAAATAATAAGCAATAAACTTATGTATTTGTATTTTCATATTATCAAGGTGTTTTTTCAGGGGAAATTTCTAGAGTCTATGGAGTTTTGCTAGATACTACCAAATTCCTCTTCATGGAGACTGCTGTGCCTGTTTCCCCATAGTTTCATTAAGTGTAAAAAGTTTTGAATTTTTGCCACTGTTGAGTGAGAAATAATATGTTTTAGCTGGGTGTGGTGGCGCACGCCTGTAATCCCAGCACTTGGAAGGCTGAGGCAGGAGGATTGTGAGTTCAAAGCCAGCCTCAGCAATTTAGCGAGGCCCTAAGCAAGTGAGTGAGACCCTGTCTCTAAATAAAATACAAAATAGGGCTGGGGATGTGGCTCAGTGGCCGAGTTTCCCTGAGTTCAATCCCCGGTTCCAAAAAAAAAAAAAGAAAAAGAAAAAGAAAAAGAAATAGTGTTTTTTTGTTTGTATTATAGAAATATTAACCTTTTTTGGTACAAATTTTAATATATTTGAAAGCCAAGTTCTGTGAAGAAGCACACTAGTCACATATCTTCAGAGTGTTTGCTTTCATATGTGATATATGTTCAAATATTTCTAGACTGGCCTCAAACTTGGAATCCTTTTGCCTCAGCCTCCTGAGAAGCCGGGATTAAGGCCTTGTGTCACTGTGCTAGGCAAAACTGTAGTTAAATCATGTATCAACATTTCTTTCGTTTTTTGTTTTTTTTTGGTACTGGGAATTGAACCCAGGGGCACTTCACCACTGAGCCACATCCCCAGCCTTATTCTGTATTTTATTTAGAGGCAGGGTCTCACTGAGGTGCTTAGGGCCTTGCTAAGTTGCTGAGGCTGGCTTTGAACTCGCGATCCTCCTGCCTCAGCCTCCCAAATGCTGGGATTACAGGTGTGTGCCACTATGCTTGGTATTTCATGCTTTTTTTTTTTTCCCCCTTTCCTTTGTTTTCATTTTTCTTTTTGGTACCAGGAATTTAACCCAGGGGTGCTTAACCACTTAGCCACATCCTCAGCCTTTTTTTATATTTAACCTACAGACAGGGTCTCACTGAATTGCTTAGGGCCTCACTAAATTGCCGAGTCTGACTTTGTACTCACAATAATCCTGCCTCAGCCTCTGGAGCCTCTGGGATTACAGGCATGTACCACCACACCCAGTCCCTTTTTATTTTTTGAGAAAGGGTCTCACTAAAGTGTTGAAGCTGGCTTTGAACTTGTGATCCTCCTGTCTCAGCCTCCCAAATTGCTGGGATTACAGGAGTGCACCACTGTGCCTGGCTTCATGTTTTTTTTTTTTTTTGAGCCAGGGATTGAACTCAGGGACACTCGGCCACTGAGCCACATCCCCAGCCCTATTTTGTATTTTATTTTAGAGACAGAGTCTCACTGAGTTGCTAATGGCCTCGCTAAGTTGCTGAGGCTGGCTTTGAACTCGAGATCCTCCTGACTCAGCCTCCCAAGTTGCTTGGATACAGGCGTGTGCCACCATGCCTGGCTGGCTTCATGTTTTTTTAAAGGAAATTTCTTGGCTCTCATCTGTCAGCTCTGCCCCTTTTGTGCAATTTGGAGATTTTGTTGGTGGAGGTAGGAGAAAGTTTGATGTGCTTTACATTTTCTTCTGGAGATTTACATTTCCCCTTTCCCTTTCAGTACTTTTTGTAACTGGTTTTAGCCAGAAACACTGCTTCTATGAAGTTGTCACTCCTGGTCCCACATTTTCAAACCCTTTCCCCCCAAGCCAAGGCTAAGATCTACCTAAGTTCAACCCATGTTCAGTATTTTACATTTTATTGTTTCACCTTTTCTTTCTGGAGATTCTTGTACTTCCTCCAAGTTCTCTACTGCATTCTGCTCTGTCCCACAGAGTCTTAATCTTACTCTCCTCATCCTCCACACTCATAGGCAATATGGTGGTTGCACAATCCCTTTTTTCCCTTCTCCTTACAGGTAATTTGAAGTTGCAGTACTTTAGTCATGAAAGCATCAGCCTTCATGTGCAGTTTTTATTTGTTCTCTTTATTTTATGGTTCTTTTGGGAGGGTATGAGACAGATTCATAATTAGGCTACTACTATTATTCTCCAGCATGAAGTCTCAACATTATTAACAAATACATTTCAGCACCTAGTTATGATGAAAACCATTGAAAGTTAGCAACAGAAAGGAGGTATCTGAGTGATAACAATGTTATAAATGGCAGTTAAAGTGGAGTTGAGTGTTGGGAAGATGAATGAGTTTACCGCAAGTAACATATTATATTATTAGTAGTTTTACATAGTATTGAGTTGAAAGCAAATCTCAAACTTGACAAAATCAATAATTGTAAGATTGGGAATAAGACAATGAATAGTTGCTATTATGGCTGCAATGTTTCAATATAATATCAGTATCTCATAGCATGGCAATAAAAAAGGAAAAAAGAAAATTTTATGTTCTTCAGTGCTGGCCAGCACTGAGCTATATACTCAGCCCCAAATGAAGTATTTTCTGCAGACTAACTAGGAATTAAAGCAGGGTGTGGTGGTACATACCTAATCCCAGCTACTTGAAAGGATGAGGCAGGAGGGTAGCAAGTTTAAGGCCTCAGCAACTTGGTAAGGCCATTTCAAAATAAAGTTAAAAGGGCTGGGAATGTAGCTCAATGGTAGAGTGTTGGTTTAGCATGTGTGAAGTCCTGCCCTAGGTTTGATCCCCAGTACCTCAAAAACAAAACAAACAAAACAGACTTCTGCTTTTTGGGTGTTTTCTTGGCTTTCATTCTTGTTTGTTTTGATACTGGGGAGTGAATCCAGGGGTGCTCAACCACTGAGTTACATTCCCAGACTTTTTGTATTTTATTTAGAGACAGGGTCTCACTGAGTTGCAGAGAGCATCGCTAAATTGCCGAGACTGGCCTTGAACTCTCCATTCTCCTGCCTCAGCTTCCCAAGCCTCAAGAGTCTACTCCTGTACTCATCCACCACCTCCAGGGGCTCAGAAGTCTGAGGTAGGAGGATTCAAAGTTCAGTCAGCTTCAGTAACTTAGCAAGGCCTTAGGCAACTGAGACCTTGCCTTAAAAAATAAAAATAAAAGGGCTGGGGTGTGGCTCAGTCGTTAAGGGCTCTTGGGTTCAATCCCCAGAACCAAACAAAAACAAAAAGCCAGAGTCTACCCTGTAACCAAAGTTTAGTTAGAAAGTACTCAGGGTCCTCTGAGTACTTTCTGACTGGATCTGACCCTGGGCTTCCCTCTCTGCCCTTGTAGGATCCCATTTGAGCAAGAATTCTGCTAAATCAATTTAGCAAAACTAACCCCACCCTTGGTATCTCATCAACTTAGCTGACTTTCAGCAATAATCCAATTAAGTTAGTTTAGCCTCCACCCCCTTCTATCCTCGATAATTTAATTTTTTTTTTTCATTCCCTCTTTCCTTCCTTTCATGGTGCTGGGGACTGAATCCAGGAGTGTTCTATCACTGAACTGTATCTCCAGCCATTTTTAATTTTGAGATAGCTTTACCAAGTTGCTGAAGTTGGCCTTTGAACTTTCGATTCTCCAGCTTCAGCCTCCTGAATCACCTGGATTACAAAAGTGCACCATTGTGCCTGGAACTCTCTTAATAATTTTCCATACAATGATCCCACTGTGCTCATTGGATACAAATCTATGCTTATTTTTGGAGTTAAGAGTTGAGTCCAATCTGTCTCACCTATGGCAAGATCTCCTTGTCATGGACCCTTATCTCCATGGCTCCCTTTGAATAAAGTCTACCTTATTGTATTTAGTAAGGGTCATGAACATCTTTTAACAGTGCCAACTATAAAAGAAATATTTATGATAAGGGAAACTGGTAAAAAAAAATTAAAGAAAATTAAAGATTTAAAATTCGTTGTTTTACAGCCAGTGCTGGTCCCCAAAGAGGGAAAACAATTTCATTTTTTAGTGTGAGAAGAACAGAGAAACTGGTTACAGCTCAAAGTCTCATCAAAAGACTATGCATATGATATATTTGAATATATGATCAATACTAGTTTCCTCTGTAAAACCTGGGCTTTTTATTATTCTACTAGCACTATTTAAAGAAACGCTAAAGACATCTAACAGTTGATGTTAGAATTCAAATCATCCAGAGGAATCATCCAAAAATAAACACACAAGGTCTTGAACATACACTAATTGCAGAAGTACCCAGTTATCATTTAATAGTTGAATCTCAGCTTTTCTTTTGTAAAGTATAATAATACCTACCTTACTAGATTGTTTTGATGGAAAATTCTGTCCACAAAGCAAGTAATACAGTACCCAGAGCAATGTCATTAAACGTAGCTATTTAACAAAATTTGCTAGAAAAATAAAACCCATATTGAACATTCATGAGCTATCAATTAGTAGGTAAGCCAGCCAAAGAAAAATCCCATGTCTAAGCTTCTATTTATCCTTGATTAGCTGACCATAAATGGCAGGTGCTAGGGAAGATTATGAAGTCTGAGTTGTTTCCTGGATTTGTTTGGTTCATATTTTGTGTTTCTCTCTTGTTCTTTCTCCAGTTCTGAATAAAAGCCTTCAGTTCTTTAGATATTCTCTAAGATACCAAAATACATGATAAAATAAATAAAATTTCAAATCAGAGCAAAACAGTAAAACTTAAGTTTACATTTTACTTCTCTGAGATCTTGATTTTTTAAAGTAGACTTTAACTGGAACCAAAAAGTTTTGTGTCCCTTTTAGAGGAATTTCAGAAATCACATGATCAAAGAATAAGCAGTTGACTTGCAAAGTTGCAGCTGCTGGTAAGGAGGTTCTGTAGTTTTTAAAATAATATATTCTAAAAGTTACCACTGTTTTTTGTCATATTTATTTTGAAATTCCAAATAATGCTAAAAAGGGTATGGACTTTAAAAATATATTCATATATATTAAAAGAGAATGTAAGTAAAAATAAAAATTAGAGAAACACTGCCCTAGACTTTTGTAGAACATAAAACTAATATTTCATACTATTTTGCTGTGTCTTACTATAAAAATACAGATGGCACAGCTCTTATATAGCTTTAACAACTTGATTATAAATTGCTTTCAAAAGTAATTTATTTGGATTTTCCATATCCTTTAATGAACTGCAAATATATTAACAGAAAAGACTTTTCCCCCCCAAGACTGTACAAATTCTGAAATAAGTCAGGAAAAGCAAAAAGAAGACACAAAATTACATTGTTTCAATGCAAATAGAACACACACATCACACCCACACTTGCATTTTCCCAGGTTTTCACAAAGAAAACAGGTCAACATATTTCTCAGTGAAGACCCACGCTATACTCTGGCTAATCAGAGACTTTGAAACTGTTTTCTTCCAAAAGAGTATTTTTAATAGACTAAATACTGGTTTATCACTGAGTTTTTGTTTAAGGTACAACAGCAGCATGGTTCAAACGTTACTTGCAGTCTTTTGGAAAAAATAAAAACTTTTAAAGTAATGAAATACAGAAAAAGTAGGGACCACCTTTCATTATTTTTAGTACCATTGCTCATTTGAAAAAATATTCAACCTTCTAAAATTCCAGAGTAGTAACCATTTCCATGGGGGAAAAAAATCTGATGCCACAACACAACTTCTGAAGTGTGTGTGTGTGTGTGTGTGTGTGTGTGTGAGAGAGAGAAAAGCTTAAACAGAAAAAAGGATGTCCAAGTACTTAGTATTTTTAATTTCCTTCAAAATAACTTCTGAAATTGATAGAAAACATTTTGCTCGGCCAAAATGTGTTTCTTCTTCTGGTTGTAGGATTCCCATTTTATGGGGAAAAAAAAGAAAGAAAGAAAGGAAAAGAGCAAGAAATAGTTACTAGGTAGGAAATAAGGCTTTGAATACCAAAATTACTTTAAAAGTAAGCATAAAGAAAAATAAAATAAGGTCACGTGTAGACCAAAAGTGTCCCTCAGCCAGCTATTGCAATGGTGTGGCTTCCATAGCTATCCTTTTATTCTTGGTCTGAAAATCGGTACCAGAAAGTCTCTCTGGCCCAGTACATAAATTCCTACTACAAAAAGATTACATTTCAGCAAGTTATGTTCTGAGCTTAGCTTTTTCCAGGCTTTCTAACTTAGAATTCAGGTTGAAGCCTTCTATGAAATTCTATATCTGATACTGTTATGTAGCTGGCTTATGATCTGCCAATAAAAAAAAAAATCTAAAATAAAACATTACAGAACTAATGGATAATAAAATGGAATATTTGTTAGAATCCAAGTGCTAGCCTTTGGGAATTTTTAATAATATTCATTTATTCCCAACCTTTCCTTTTCCTTTTAAATTGCTTTTTTAGATAGCACATATATATAGATTTAGGTAGGAAATTTTGTTAAATGCTCCTCTTGCACCTAAAACCTAATCCAAGATTTTGACTTGAATTAATTTATAATGGTATCTAATCCATGTTTGGTGAGATGAATAGTAAATGACAGAAAATTACTGAATCTATAAGCTAAAATTATTTTCACATCTTTTGTAATTCACCTTATTTTCACAGCTTGACTAACAAATACAGGTAACCAGTAGATAAGTTTGTCCTTCATCAAATAATCCAAAATAATAACTGTAGGCCTGTCATTCGTAAGAAACTATAATTTGTTATATTCTGACATTGGCACTAAATAAAATGTTAACAACTAAAGTTTCCCTAAAAATCTCAATACATTACAATAAAGGAGATACACAATTTAAGACTGTTTAAATCTGTTACTGTGAAATTCCAATAATTTCCATTTTATATGCATAATTAGATCTTTAAAATTGTGGCCATTCCCCAAAGACACCAACCTATGTAATGACGAACTCAGGAGAAAACCTGTCTCCTTCATCAGAATTTTCTTCCCCCAAGCTAAAAATTTCCAATATTCTAAACCCAATTACTCTTAGTAAAAGTTTTGGTGACTCACGCTACCAAAAATAATCTGAAGCAGAGAGCTAAAAAGAATGGAAATGACTTCAACAAAGATAACCACACATTCTTGCACTCTGCTTAAACACTTAGAAAAGTCAAAGGGACACTGTCTTGAACAAATGTATATTCAAGGTTATGGTACAATTATGATTGTATTAAGGCTTTCACTATCATGATCTCTTAAAGTCTCTCTTTAGTGTTCTCATACTGATTCTCATGGTGAACTTAAATGGTCATTAAGGGCCTTGTTTTGGCTTTTCAGTGGGGAACCACTCTACCATCTCTGAATGTTAAAGGTGATCCCACAGAGCTCAAAGAGATGAGGCAATATGGTAAGGACCAATTTTAAAGTTTGCAATACCAAGACAACAATGATCAACACTTTGAAGCAAGATGAATAAATTAAAATTCTTGGTTAGACATTAAAGCATTCTTGCCAAGAATAAGTGTACATTGTAGGAGGGATATTTGATTCCTACATACCAGTCCCAATATGCCCATTATATTTGTTCATAGGAGACACTGCAAGTTTAAGGTAATTTACATTCCTTGGCAATCAAGTTACTCTGTTATAGGCAATGTCTTTTATTGTTCCATCTGGCACTTGCTAACACCATTCTTGAAGAACCTAGAAATGAAGGTCAGTCACTCTGTTTATCAGGAACAGAACCAAATAAAAACAAATATTTGGAAAAACGACCAAGAAATTCTGGTTCATCACTATTTTCCGTATCTAATGGTTCCTTCAAGATAAAACATAACTCTTCCTTCCATGATAGCTTTGCAACTAAGGGAGATTAAAGAAAAAAAGAAAAGAAAGTTCCCCACCCTACCCCCCTAAATTGTCATTCATACTGGTAAAAGAGCCAGTCTTGTTAGCAGCTAAATATTGCACTGCCTTTCATTCTGTATACAGTCAGGGTCCAATGAAAGTGGCACACTCATGGTATAAATGATGGATGATGACAATGCCGGCTCAAGAGTGAAGACTCAGTATACGGAGGGACAATAAACATGTCAGCACTGGTCACACATCCAGTTGTAAAAGTCTGAGTTCCAGAAGTTAAAATTCATCACTTTCAGCTGCATGAAGTTGTGTGTCATCTGCATCTGTCATGCTGCTCTCCTGGGATTCATCTGTTCCCACTTTAAAAATAAAACAAAAATCTATAGTAAGATGTCTGACAGATACATCTTATTGGTTCATGAAAACAAGTAAGGAAAATTGCATTATGTTTAGAGATGAGACCCTAAATAAAGAATATTAAAAATCCTAATATCCTTTAATAAAATGTGATTCAAGTTCCTTATCTTACAACATGTGTAATATTATTGCATTTTACCTTTCAAGATTTAAAACCGCCTCTCCCTAACTGATTCCTTATTCCTGCCCTCAGAATTAGAAATAGTTTTCTGAGAAATATAAATTAAAATTACACTGAGATTTCATCTCACTCCAGGCAGAAAGGCAATGATCAAGAACACAAGTAACGATAAATGTTGGTGAGGATGTGGGGAAAAAGGTACACTCATACACTGCTAGTGGGACTGCAAATTGGTACAATCCCTCTGGAAAGCAGTATGGAGATTCCTCAGAAAACTTGGGATGGAACCACCATTTGACCCAATTATCCCACTCCTCAGAAAACACCCAGAGGACTTAAAATCAGCCAGGCATAGAGGTGCACACAATCCCAGCAGCTCAGGAGGTTGAGGCAGGAGGACTGTGAATTCAAGGCCAGCTCAGGAACTTAGTGAAGCCCTAAGCAATTTGGTGAGATCCTGTCTCTAAATAAAATATAAAAAGGGTTGGGGATATGGCTTAGTGGTTAAGGGCCTCTGAGTTCAATCCCCAGTACCGCGCCCCACCCCAAAAAACAAAACAAAAAAAACACAGCATACTATAGTGACATTGCCATATTAATGTTTATAGCAGCTCAATTCTCAATAGGTAAGCTATGGAACCAACCTAGGTGCCCTTCAACAGATGAATGGATCAAGAAAATGTGGTATATACACACAATGGAATATTCCCAGCCATAAAGAAGAATGAAATAATGGCATTTGCCGGTAAATGGATGGAACTGGAGACTATCATGCTAAGTGAAATAAGCCAATCCCAAAAAACGAAAGGGCAAATGTTCTAATATGCAGATGCTAACACACAATAAGATGGGGGCACAGGGAGGGAAAAACAGAAGTTCACTGGATTAGACAAAGGAGAATGAAGGGAAGGGAGGAAGGATGGGAATAGGAAAGACAGCAGAATGAATCAGATATAACTTTCCTATGTTTATATATGAATACATGACCAGTGTAACTCCACATCATGTTCAACCACAAGAAGAAATTATACTCCGTGTATGTATAATACGTCCAAGTACATTTTACTGTCATGTATATCTAAAAAGGACAAATAAAAAATTAAAAAAGAAATAGCTCTCTGAGACATTATAAAAAGTGTTATAAGTTTTTCACTACCCTCAGTCAGTCACTCCACTTAGAGGATAATCCTTACTGGTCTACAGAAAAACAGACTATAACCTTCATATTGGAAGTGTTACTGGGATTATAGAATTTATAGGGTTTGCCAGAGCTACACAGAATTTGAATAGCCACTACTATAGCTCTGTCAATACTTTAAAATGTTAACAAATTTATTATTCACTCACTTTGCACTTGAAAATGTTTTAAAATATATTTTCACATTTATCATTGTCTTTGTCTTTTCACTACGTTCTTTTTTTTTTTTTTGGTGCTGGGGATTGAATCCAGGAGCTTAACCCTTGAGCCACATTCCCCTGACCTTTAAAAAGTTTTATTTTGAGACAGTGTCTCACTAAGTTGCTTAGGGCCCTGCAAAGTTGCTGAGGCTGGCTTTGAACTTGCAATCCTCCTGCCTCAGCCTCATGAGCTGCTGAGATTACACCTAACCCCCTTCCCCTTTTAAAATAACTTTATTTTTGTATATGGTGCTGAAGATCAAACCCAGTGCTTCATATGTGGTAGGCAAGCACACTACCACTAAGCCACAATCCCAGCCCATAGCCCAGTCCTTTTAATTTTAATACAGGGTCTCACTAAATAGCTTAGGGCCTTGCTAAATTGCTGAAGCTGGTGTCTAACTTGTGATCCTCCTGCCATAGCCTCCCAAATCGCTGGGATTACAGGTATGGTGCCACCATGCTTGGCCCCCTGCTACATTCCTATAAAGCAGATAAGGCAATATTAGTTACATATCCAAACATAAATTGAGGTCCAGGTAAAAAAAAAAAAATCAGCAATGGATTTGTTATTACACAGTAAACTAGATCCAGAACTGAAACTTAATATCTGACTCTATGCACTTTGGTATTACATTACCCAATTCAATTTCTCTAAAATTCCATTTGGTATAAAGAAAATGCCAGTTAGGAAAATAAAAAAGCAGTCCATAAATTCTTATGTAAAAGGTAGCTTTTTGAACATTCAAAATTCTATGTATGATACTCACTGATCTGTTCTTCTTGGGTTATTGGCTCCTCATCATCTGGAAGATAGCGCTTATCAATTGCCTCTTTAATCTGGTTATTGGCTCCTTTAGGATCTAAATCCATAGCCCAAGAGAAATTCATCAGGGCGAGGTGCGTTTGACCTAACTTCTTGTAAACCTAAAAATAAACAGCAGCACTACATTTTTCATTAAGTTGTGAGCTTTGATTATAAAATCCTAAACATTTATAATATAAATTAGGCTCTTGATTTATGTGCTCTAAACCTATTCTCATGGGAAGGGCATTTTCATCCTATAAAGTCATACCAGCTCTTGAATTCCTTTAAAATATAACTGTATATTATTTTTAAGAATTCCTTCCTTTAATCTTTTAGGTAGTGAGTTTTCAATAAACCTCATTCTGGAACACTGACAACAGGAAGAAATGGACTACAGAAGTTGCTTGATTAACCTTCATTTACATTGATTTTAAATGGAGTTTCACCAACTCTTAACATCTGACCATGGCACCCAGACTCTCAAACCAGTTAGCATCTGGTGGCCCAACCTATAAAATCCTGGCTGTGGGAATCAAGACAACACAGAGCCATTGAAGTTCTTCTTTTCAGAGATTTGTAAGTATTTTATTGACAACTGGAGGGTTTTCCATGTGGAAGTTTTGGTTACAAGCTTATTACTAGTCTTGGACTGCTAGTGTTAACTAGTATCACAGGTTAGAATTATGGGGTTCTTGCTCTTTCATTAGGATATCATCCTCTTAAATGCTAGAACTAAACTCATTATCCCCAGAGCACTTAGTTCAGAGCTCTAGTTGAATTTACTCAATAGGTATTGTACAATAAGCATTCTATTTATTTTTCAAAAATTAATATTTGTTATCAAAGTCAGAGTGTAGGAGCATGGCCCCAATTTTTACCTTTCCTATTAAGAAGTAAACGAGGGATTCTTTGGGAACAATTTGTTTCAATTCTTCAAGTTCTTGCAAAGCAGACTGAAAAAGGCAAAGAAGAACCTTAGTGTAATAAAATTTTACAAAGCTGTGATCAAGTATTTTTGTTAGATTTTCCAAATCATCTTAACAAAAGCTTACTAGATCTTTATCAATGTACTTCCATATTGCACTAATTCATGTTATAAAAATAAAATGCACAGAAAATGTCCGTGTGATAACAGGAACAAAGAAATATCAAATATTCACTAAAGCACACTAAACATATGTGCATGCATGAGCGCACACACCTCTTTGTGAAAGATGCAGGTGGTGACAATTCTTGGTTTTATTACTAATTTAGTTAAAAATAACAATAATCTCATATTATCTGTGGAAGTATACTGAAAGTGTTTTGAAAACTAGGCTGCAGATCACAAATTAAGTCTGAAGTTCTGTCTGAACCTTCTCCCTGATGGAAGTACTAAGCTTTGAATTACCAACCTGTCTATTAAAGTTTGACCCTCTGAGTTAAAACTGTGTAGTAATCTTTTGACCTCTGTTAAAGGGTTGGGGAGATGAGAGGAAATATAGGAGAAAGAATCGGATTTGTAGTTAAAGGGGAGATATCATCATTAAAAATAAACTGGTTTCCCAAATGATATTCCATCCCATTTCTTTAATCTGCCAAAAGGACAAATATAAAAATGAATATAATTCAGTGTTACAAAAAGTTAGCATGAGTAAGGGGAAATGAGTATTGTTATCACTGAAGATATACATCTTCACTGAAAATTGATTTCACATCTTCAGTGAAAAAGAAGTTAAATTGATGTGGCTAGGTGCAGTAGCACACGCCTGTATTCCCAGTGACTTGGGAGGCTGAGGCAGAAGGATCGCAAGTTTGGGGACAGTCTTGGCAACTTAGATCCTGTCTCAATATGAAAAATAAAAAGGGTTGGGGATGTAGCTCATTGGTAGAGTGCCTTAAGAAAAGATGCAACCTGTTTGTAGGATGATTAAGTAGTTTAAAAACTGCATGTAACCAACCATTGGTTCCACAATCCCACTAGTAGGAATTTGTCCCTGGGATATAATTTAAAAACAAAAAACAAAAAACACCAATTCATAATACTTAACCCAACATCTATTGTAAAACACTAGAAGTAATCATGATGTTTAATTGCAGCCTGTTGAGGTCCATTTTCCATGGATCTGTAGTTGCTTAACTGTATGTTTAAAAATAAAAACAAAAAACAGGATGCAAAACAGTGAATACAATACTACTTTCCTTGGTCAAAATGTATGTATCATTCTCACACATATAAATACACTTATGTGGGAATATGTACAAATATTATAAGAAAAATTCATGTGATTTTGTATCTTTTTTCTCTTATTCAGCTTTCCTTATCTTCTTTCAATACTTCTATCAGCTTATACAATTTGAAAAACGGTGAAAAATAAGGAGCAAAACACTTCAGACCTGATCTAGTTACCTTGTTATAAGCTCTCACAACTCACTATACTTTATATGTTCCACACATATTATTTTTGTAATTATTGGTTGATATCTGCTCTCCCTGTAGAGGGGTACTAAATGGTACACTCCACAAAGGCAGGAAATATGATTGTGTTACTTATTGCTATATTCCGAGTACATACTGTAGGTACTCAATATTTTTTCCTTTTTATTTCTGGAGGTGCTGGGGATCAAACTCAAGGCTCGGCAAGCCCTCTGCCAATGAACTATATCTTAGTTCATTAAGTGTATTTTGAATACATACACACTAATCTGTCACATATTCACTTATTTTGGTCCTAAAAGGATCGTTTACCTCTTACTTTTAAGGTATCTTCCTAAGAGAAAAACCGCCTTTCTTTACATGGAATGTTTACAAAGGATAACTACATATTTTAAATGCCATGCACTCATCCTTCCTAAAAGTATTTCATTAAGGAATAAAATCACAAAAGAAAATGGAGAGGGGATGGAGTTGTAACTCAGTGGTAGAGCGCTTGCCTAGCATGTGTGAGGCACTGGGTTTGATTCTCAGCACTGCATATAAATAAATAAAGGTCCACTGAACAACTAAAGGAGAAAATGAACAGCCTCAGATCAACAATTCAAAGTATAAATAATGTATCTATTTTAAAAAAATTTTATTTTGAGACAAGGTCTTGCCAAGTTGCCAATGCTGGCCTTGAACTTGGAGATCCCTCTGCCTCAGCCTCCTAAATAGCTGGGATTAAAGGTGTGTGACACTGCCTCAGGCTAACTTTTAGTTGATTTTCAAAAAGGACACAACAATATAATGTGGAAGATAATTCAGATATATAACCTACCTTGTATTTTTCATTTGCAAATAAAACCGAGGCTCTGTGAAATTTGCATAGAGGGTTCTTAGGATCAATAACAATGGCTTTGTTTAGGGTATCCAAAGCCTTCTCAGATTTTTTTAGTGCATGCTGAACCTGTAATAAAATAAAGGTCTGTTAATGTTCCCTCCTGATAATTTTAAAGGAAAGTGAGAACCAAATAATGTTATTCAATATCAACATAAAAATAACACTATTAAAGATGAGGTAGGGGGCTGGGGTTGTGGCTCAGTGGTAGAGCACTTGCCTAACATGTGTGAGGCACTGGGTTTGAGTCACAGCACAACATGTAAATAAATGAATAAAATAAAGGGCTATCAACATCTAAAAAAATATTAAAAAAAAAAGATGAGGTGGTATGGTCTGTTATTATCTTAAGTGAACTTACCAACTGATTACCAAATGATTAACAGATTGTCTTGAAATCTCTTTCAATTCAAAAAATTAAAGATGAGAACAAGAAAGTCAGAAGAAATGTATTGAATTTGCTTAGGGATGGAGACCTATGTCCTCTGGCTCCCAATGTGCTATTATTCACAATGATAATCATCATTCTTTTTTTTCTTTTTTGGTACTAGGAATTGAACAAAGGGATACTTTATCACTGAGCCACTACCTTAGCCCATTTCTTATTCTGAGGTAGGCCTCGCTAAATTGCTGAGGCTGGCTTTAAACTTGCCATCATCCTGCCTCAGCCTCACAAGCCACTGGGATTACATGTGTGCTCACTGTGCACCTACTAGTCTATCTTTAGAGAAGATACTTGGTAACCTTTATGTTTAAAAGACAAGCAAAACTTTGATTTTCCCTTTACAGAAAAATATATTATAATTTGGCCAGATAATACACGTCAGGCTTATTGTGGTCCTCTTAGTATTAGCCTTTTCAAAACTGTGTTCACAGAACCTCCTGTTATCAATTCTGTATCACTTAGAACAATTACACTTTTAAGTACTTTAGCAATGAATTTGAAAAAGAGGGATTGGGAGCGTTGCTTAGTGGCAGAGTGCTTGCCTAGCATGCATAAGACCCTGGGTTCAATTCTTAGCACTGCAAAAAAAGGCAACTATTTGGCTATTCTGTAAGGTGATATTACTTGTTATTCATAAAGCAGAAATTCTGAAAAATTAAGTGACTTGTCCAAAGGATAAGAGCACATCAGTGATGTTTCCTCACGATAACCCCAAAAGGTGGTGTTTTAGGCTGTAAAAGGCTGTGGGATACTGTTTCAACAACATGAATAACAAAAAGCTTCAATTTTCATTATAGCAATTAAGTTAATTAACAAACATATCAATAAAGGGCGAAAACAGAGCAATAATGTTTAGAAAATTACTTACTACACCAATGTGGCAAAGTAAAACTGAACTTTGAGGGTTGATATCAAGTGCTTTCTGGAAATGCATTTCTGCAAGGCTGAATTTTTCTTGCTTATAATAAATCATTCCTAAACCATACCTGCAAGAACAAAAGGAAGTAAAATTTTAGGGATAGAACTTTTGGCTGCTAATTTATTTCAACTAATAACAGGACATGCGTGGTATTTAGCATTTTAATAAGCCCAGCAGAAAAATTCTGATATGGGAGGCAAAAGGTATAAGTCATGATAAAAATCATTAAAACATTTTAGAAGAGACAATTTTACAAGGAAAAACAAGTCAGTCCAACTAATCAAACAAAACCATAAGAATGGAGAAAAAAGAAACCACATCCTTAAACCCACCACTATAGTCTAGACATAACTAATTTCAATTGAGTGATACAAGTGTGCCACGAACTTTGTTTTATATATATATATGTGTGTGTATGTGTGTGTGTGTGTGTGTGTGTGTGTATACATATATATATATTAGTATTATTTTTTTTTAAAAGACAGGGTCTTGTTATATTGCCCAAGCTGAACTTGAACTCCTGGGCTCAAGCAATCCTCCTGCCTCAGCCTGGGGTTACAGGTATGCACCATTGTAACTCAGCTCTGCTGAATTCTTTTTTTTCTTTTTTGCGGGGCTGGGGGTTGAACCCAGGGCCTTGTGCTTTCGAGGCAGGCACTCTACCAACTGAGCTATATCCCCAGCCCCTCTGCTGAATTCTTAATGTGAATTATCTTATTTAATCCTAGAAGAATTAAGAAGATAGGTGATATAATTCCCATTTTTAAATAAGAAAACTGACAATGGAGAATAAGCACCAAATGAATAAGAAAAAAGCACAATACAGATGTTTTATTTGAGTTGCTTTATCATTATAATAGTGCTATATGTGAAGAAAAGGCACAAAAAGCCTGGGCTGGAGTTGTGGCTCCAACTGGAGTTGTGGCAAGTGGTAGAGCACTTGCCTGGCATGTGTGAGGCCCTGGGTTTGATCCTCAGCACTGCATATAAATAAATAAAACAAAAAGATCCATTGACAACTAAAAAAAAAAAAAAAAAAAATATATATATATTAAAAAAAGGTTTGAAAAGACTGCTAATGTTCATGAAGGTGGAAATAATAAATAAAAGAAAGGCTATTACTATGAAAATAAATTTGCTCAGTGTTTAGATACATAATGTTACCTAAACAACTCAGTACTTAAGTACTGAGTACTTAATTAAGTACTTACTTAAAGTACTTAATTAAGTACTTACTTAAAGTACTTAATTAAGTACTTACTCAAAGTACTTAATTAAGTACTTACTCAAAGTACTTAAAGTACTTACTTAAAGTACTTTAATTAAGTACTTACTTAAAGTACTTAATTAAGTACTTACTCAAAGTACTTAATTAAAGTACTTACTTACATAATTAAGTACTTAATTAAGTACTCAGTACTCAAGTACTTAATTCTTCCCTGTAAGTTTGCCAGTTTGAAGAGTCCTCTTTTTTTTTTTTTTTTTAAAAAAAAAAAACCAGGGATTGAACTCAGGGGCACTCGACCACTGAACCACATCCCCAGCCCTATTTTGTTTTTGATTTAGAGACAGGGTCCCCCTGAGTTGCTGAGGCTGGCTTTGAACTCATGATCCTCCTGACTCAGCCTCCCAAGTCGCTTGGATTACAGGCATGCGCCACCACGCCTGGCTTTGAATAGTCCTCTTTATAATACATTTTTTAATGTGGTAAATCTGGTTAAGAATGCAACTATAGCAAAATAGCAGAATAGATCCTACACATTTAAAAAACAACACAAAACCTATTAAGAACTGAGTTCTTAAAATATTAGAGAACTCCTATATATCCGATGGGAAAGCAAGCTTGGATTCATGTGTTAGTAAAAACCGGCATTTTTTCTGTTGGCCACCATTACAGCTATGTAACTATTTAGAAGATACAATCCATTAAAAGCCATATATACACAGGTCAAAATACACATCAAATACTCAGTAATTCCTATTGTTAGATATCTCTTTATTGTTAAAAAAAAAAAAAAGGCATCAATAAGACTTTGCATTTGCACTTCATTAGCACTTACCATGCATTATAATGTCTAGGATTTACTCTGATAGCATTTCGAAAACAAGCTAATGCTTTATCGAGTTCTTCAGTTAACACAAACTCATGCCCTAATAGAGTATAGGCATAAGCATAATTTGGATCAACTTGGATAGCTCTCTGGAAGAATTTAATTGCAATATCATGTTCCCGCTGTAGACTGAAACAGTTCCCCGCAGCACACCAGGCCTTAAAAAAGGAAACAAAAAATACATAACTAAAATTTTATTTCATTTTGTTCTACCAAATCTATAACTAAAACCAAATCTATAACTAAAATCAAATCTCAAATCTCACTTAGAAAAACAAAAACTGAAACTCAACATTTGAGTTGCCTAATAGGCATATTCTCAGTTGAGGCCAAAGAAGGTAATTCTCAGCTCTCATAGAAATGAAGAGAGGACAGAGACTTGGGGGCAGGTGAATGTAGTGCAGAAAGCTCTGGCTCTTAGGGCAGTTAGACAAAGTTTGAATTTCACTGCTGGGACCTGTTATAGGACAGCCTTATACAACTCACTTTAACACTTCTGAACTCCATTTTCTCTTTCGTAAAGTAAACAATCTACCAGGGCAAGTTTTTTTTTAATCTGAGAATTTAATTCAGGGGCAATTTACCGCTGAGTTACATCCCCTGACCTTATTTTACTTTTCATTTTGAGACAGGGTCTCCCTAAGTTGCTGAGACTGGTCTTGAACTTGCGATCCTCCTGCCTTACACTCTCAAATTGCAAGATGCTGGGATTATGGGTGTGCGCCACCATGCCTGGCTCACTAAATATTTTTTTTTTTTTAAAGTTGGCAATGGACCCTTATTTTATTTATTTACATGTGATACTAAGAATAGAACCCAGTGCCTCATGCATGCGAGGCAAGCACTCTACCCCTGAGCCACAACCCTAGCCCCACTAAATATTCTTGAGATACCCTGAAATACAATTTTTAAAAAACTGAAGAAGGTTGGCAACCCTTATCAGGTCCCTTCTCATCTTGCAGAGAATTATCTTTTAATTTTTTTTTTTTTTTGGTAGTTGTAGATGGACAGATGCCTTTATTTTATTTGTTTATTTTTATGGGGTGTCAAGGATTGAACCCAGTGCCTCACACATGGGAGGCAAGTGCTCTGCCACTGAGCTACAGTCCCAGCCCTAGAACGATTTTTTCTTTTTTCCTTGGTACTGGGAATTGAACCCAGGGGCACTCGACCACTGAGCCACATCCCCAGCCCTATTTTGTATTTTATTTAGAGACAGGGTCTCACTGAGTTGCTTAGGGCCTCGCTAAGTTGCTGAGGCTGGCTTTGAACTCATGATCCTCCTGCCTCAGCCTCCCAAGTGCTGGGATTACAGGCGTGCGCCACTGCGCCTGGCTTTTTTTTCTTATTATTTGCATAAATCCTACTCTTTTACACTGAACCAAGAAAAAACAAACAACTAAAGAAACCTGAAAGATGTGAATTAATTGTGCTTATATCCTAAAATGGCAATTAAAAATACAAATTCATTTTAAAATCTGTATTACCTCTGCTCAATTATCTCTATCTAATGTTGGTTAACAGCAACTTTAACACAATCATTGATCAATTCTAAATGAAACACCTGCTTTTTATTATTCTATTTTTGAATCTGCACCTGACATATTCTAGGACTTTCTCTTCTCTGGGCCACTGCCTATGAGAAAGAAAATAAGTGCAGTTGATACTAAATAGCTTTTGAACATCAGTCATGACATTTTGGTCATTGATGAACACCATAAATGATAATGGTCCCTTAAGGTTATATTGCACAGTGATGTTACATTGGCTTTTATGTAATTGTACTCTCTATATTCTGCACAATGAAAAAAGTCATCTAATAACACATTTATCAGAATATATCCTTATCCTTAAGTGATGCAAGACTGTATCTGAGTCATCTCCATTTGTTAAGGGTGATCAAAAGGTAACTATACAAGCAAAGTGTTTTGGTCAGCATACCTCTGGTGAATTTTTATCCATGTCTGTTAAGTCTTTCGAAAGAACTGAAAGAGCAACATCTTTTTGAAGATGCCAAAGTGTTGTAGAATAGATCTCCATGCCTTCAACTCTGTAATTCTCAATCCTTCTAACTTCTGAGAATATCCTTTCAGCCTGAAATACAAAAACTAGTAAGGGGAAACAAGCTGATACAATTTATATATTTGTAAGCAGAGTTCTGGTCACTACCTTCATAGGACCAAAATGTTGCCTTGTGTTATATTTTTTTAAAGTGAATTATTAATAATACAAGGATAAAATAAGCAATCTTCTGTGGCATAGGTTAAATGGTGATACAATCGCATCATACTTAACCTAGTTTTTAAATACAAACTTATGGTAAGAACATGAACTCCAGGGCAGGGGAATTAGTTCATGCTTGCCTAGCATGTGCAAAGCTTTGGATTCAAATCCTAGCACTGGAGGAAAAAAAAAAGACAAGTTGAAAAATACATTTTCAAGTTTTGATAATGGCTTTATAGAATAACCATCCCAGCAAAGACAGAAGAATGACTTCTGTTGTACAAAATCTATTTTTGCACTGACTTTCTGAGAGATTAAGTTGAAAATCAGTTAAGATGGCTAGCAACCCTACAACATGTTGAGGACATACACTAACACTGTACCTGGCAGGAACTGTAGTTCCCACCTTCTAACTGTCCTTTCCTATGTGAATCTCATCTCAGCTGTCAAGTCGTAATTTTTCCTCACCATATTTATAGGTTTCAGAACTTTGCTGCTCTCCCCATAAAATCTGAGGCTTCAGATTATATGAAACCAATTAGTTTCTCCATTTATTAACTTAGCAATTTCAAAATTCTCAAAGTTTAGTTTAGAATAAAGAATATTTGGAATATTCTTAATGAACAGAAGGCAGAAAATAAAGAAAGGATAGGTATTAAAATCTGAAATTTATTCCCAAGAAATACCATTTGGTATCTAAGCATAGCTGAATGAATGATTTGTTCACTTATCTAAAAACCTCTTATTTTAATTTAGGTAGCAGGAATCGAACCCAGTGGAGCTTAACAACCTAGTCACATTCCCTAGTACTCCCCCTTTAAAATTTTTTTTGTTTAGTTGTAGAAGGACAGAAAGCCTTTATTTTGCTAATTTTTATGTGGTGTTAAGGATCAAACCCAGTGCCTCACACATGCTAGGCAAGCACTCTGCCGCTGAACTACAGGCCCAGCTCCCCCAACCCTTTTTGAGACAGGATCTTGCTAAGTTGATGCATCTGACTTTGAACTTGTGATCCTCCTGCCTCAGCCTCCCAATGCCCTGGGATTATAGGTGTGTAGCACTGTGTTCAGCCCCTAAATTCTCTTAAAAGGAGGATCACAAGCTCAAGGCCAGTCTTGACAACTTAGGGAGACCCTGTCTTTAAAAAAAAAAAAAAAAAAAAAAAAAAAAGCCTGTGGATGTATCTCTGTGGTAGAGGTATATACCCCTGGCTTTTATACCTAGTAGCCAACCCTCCTTCCCCCTGCACAAATCAACCAAATACAGGTACCTTTTGTTTTCAAAAACTTCAGAATCTATTGCTTCTTTTGAAAATTCATTATGGTATACACAGAAAGAAAAATGGAAAAAATAAAATTAAGTTGGGAAAAAAAAAGCCTATTTTTAAATACTCAGGTCATTCACTGGTCTGTAACTATGGAAAACAACAAAATTCATGTATTCCAAACTACCTATAAAACAATAAACTAGAAATAATTTTGAAAAGGGTTTCCAAACACAGCTTTTGCTTTTTGTATATATACTATGTACTGGTAAATGGCCATAATCCCAACTTGGAACTCCTAGCTGTGAGTCAGGCTTTCTGGCTACAATTCTCTTTTTGGTACTACACAAAACTACATGAATAGATATGTCTGCATTTATTCTCTGCCTGGAAGAACAGTTTCCCCTTGTATCTTTGCATGGCTCATGAACAGAAGAATAATCTGATTCTGAGCTCATTTAAAAAAAAAAAAAAAAAAAGCGGCACCATACTTTAATTGCCCCTCAGTCTCCTTACCATGCTTCACTTTTCTTCATCTGACTTCCTGCTACCTTTTATTGGTTTATATTCTGTCTCTGACTAGAATGCAAAACACTCCCCTAGAGGCAAGAAATTGCCTTGCTATATTAGAGTCTAGAACATAATATGCACTGAAATACATTCTATAAAGTAACACTATCAACTTTAATTCACATTAGAGAAATTTCTTAAAGGGTTGTTGTTTTCTTTTTTAAGCTTAGAGGTGGGGAGAAAATGCTCTGAAGAGAAGTGATTTAAATTGGAAAGTACAATTTTTTTTTTAATTTAGGTTAACCATCCTTTCCATTTCTCTATAAACAGACAACCTGTCAAGCACAGTGGCATATGCCTATAATCCTAGCTACTCAGGAGGCTGAGGCAAGAGGATCATAAATACAAGATCAGCCTCTATAATTTAGCACAACTCTATCACAAAAGACAAAAATAAAAAGGCTTGGGATTAACTGAGGGGTACAGCACCCCTGGTTTCAATCCCCGGTATCACAACAAAAACACTCCCCAAACCAAAAAAACCAAAACCCCAAATAAAAACACACATAAAATGCCAAAACAACAGGTAAATTAAGCAACAAATTTAATTAAAACTATAAGGATAAAAGCCTTGTGATAAGGACATTGTGTCCTTAATTAAACATAATTTTCTTCATCGCATTCTTCAAGTTTCTAAAACACATTAAAGAAACTTGGGCACAGTGTCATGCACACCTATAATTCCAGTGACTCATGAGGCCAAGGGAGGAGGATCCCAAGATTGAGGCCAGCCTCAGAAACTTAGCTCCTAAGCAACTTAGTGAGGCCCTGACTCAAAATAAAAAACAAGCTGGGGATGTAGCTCAGTGATTAAGGGCCCCTGGGTTCAATTCCCTAGTACCAAAAATAAATAAGTAAATAAATAACAATAGTTCACAAATAACTATATTGTATAAGAAGTTAGATTATAAATATTTATTACATGGTATATATGAATTTTCAGATCTAAATGAGCAGAGTACAAGGCATTCCGCGTAAGAGTACACTGACAGTTTTGTTCTCAGAAATCTCTCTCAAGAAAGCCTGAAGAATTTAAATTATCCCTTAAAGCAAAAAAAACTTATCAATAAATTATAAATACTGATAAGAGAAGTGTCTTTTCTTTTTTCCAGTGTTAGGGAATCAAACCCAAGGCCTTGGCATGACAGGCAAGCACTCTCCCACTGAACTACATCCCTAACCCCTGAGAAAATAATTATAGAAACAAAACATAATAAACAAATATTGAACTTTTAGATCCAGTCTTCTCAAGCATGACCATTTTTGTAAAAATATTTTTTTAGCCGGACGTGGTGGCACACGCCGGTAATCCCAGCACCTGGGAGGCTGAGGCAGGAGGATCGCGAGTTCAAAGCCAGCCTCAGCAACTTAGCGAGGCCCTAAGCAACTCAGTGAGACCCTTTCTCTAAATAAAACACAAAATAGGGCTGGAGATGTGACTCAGTGGTCAAGAGCCCCTGGGTTCAATCCTCAGTACCAAAAAAAAAAAAAAAAAATTTTTTTTAGATGTCAATGGATCTTTTATTTTATTTATTTATATGTGGTACTGAGTATTGAATCCAGGGCCTTCCACCTGCCAGGCAAGTGCTCTACCACTGAGCCACAACTCCAGCCTCAAGCATGACCATTTTAATTACACTCAAATTATTTCTAGAAAGACATATATATCTATACTTACTTGCATGTATTCTGAAAGTTCAAAATAGGCCCTTCCAATTTGGCACAGTACCCAACCAGTATTGTAGTGGTGAGAAGGTAGGTGGCTCAAAATATTTATAGCTTCTTTGCAGTTGTATGAACACAAAGCTAAATAACCTTTTCCCATTTCACGAAGAAGGCTCATCAAACCTTCTAGGAGAAAACAATATAGTAAACAAAGGAGAAAAACAATAAAACACTTTTTTTTTTTAGAAAGGTTGTTTACAAACTAATTCATTAAAAATTCTATCTAACAATGCAAAACAGTGCAATGAATGTAAAGATATTACTTAAAATAAGTACATAATGTAAATAATGTAAAATAAACAGAATATTAAACACTTAAGACAGACCTGCGGCTGCTTTTTGTAGATTAAAAGCTTGGATCTGAGGCGTGATTGTGGATATTTTCCCTTCTGAAATGATGGAAGAATCCAATTTTGTAATTTCCAGGCTATCATTTATGTTAGGTTGAGTTATTCCTCCTTTATTAGTTTTACTTTTTGTTTTTCTGTTTGGGATTTTAGGTGGAAACTTCATTTTTAATTTTTTGCTATTCTCCTGTAAAAGGGTAAAATTTCAAACTTTATACTCATATATATATATAGACTTCTCCCTCAACCCTCTCTCAGTATTAGATTTAAATGTATAATCTTGATTAATCTCTATTTTTCTCAGAAGAAATTACATCAGTCTTCAAAGTCAATTCTAAATTTAGTAATTCTAAACATAAATTGCATTTACTTATCATGATTAAGGTGAATCAGCAATGTGTTGTTCTTTTTTGAAAGTATATCACATTTTCATTTATTATTTTACAATAAGAAAACAAGAAGATGTAATACTATCTAACTGTCTCAGAGCACTTAACTGGTAAGTCACCAAACTGTTGATCTGGATATATCAAAGTTAAAGTTATCCATAATATCTATCAATGAACCAAGAAGATTTAACAAAAGCTTAATGAGGCCCTTTCATTTTTTAAACTTTTAATTTTGAGATAATTTCAATTCACAAGAAGATAGTGATAACATATAACCACAGTAAAAAATCATGTCAAGGAAACTGAAATACAATACTACAAATTGAATTACTGACTGCATTTGGATTTGGGTTTTCATTTGAACTCTTGCGTGCATGTGTGTGTATATATACAGTTCTGTGTAATCTTATCACATGAATGAATTTATGAAATCAACCACCATGTTTGGGTTACCGAACTATTATCACAAAGAAATCATTTTGTGCTGTGCCCTTTTTTTTTTTTTTTTGGTGCCAGGGATTAAACCCAGGGGTGCTCAACCTGAGCCATATCCTAGCCCTTTTTATTTTTCATTTAGTGACAGAGTCTCGCTAAGTTGCTGAGGGTGGCCTCCAACTTGAGATCCTCTTGCCTCAGTCTCCTCAATTGCTGGAACTACAGGCATGTGCCACTGTGCTTGGATGTGCTATGCTTTAATAGCACATCCTCTGCCCAGGCCTAACTCCTGATAACCACTGTTGCTTTACTATAATTATGTCATTTCAAGAATGCTATATAACAGTGGGGCGCAGTGGTGCATGCCTACATACCAGTGGTTTGTGAAGCTGAGGTAGGAGGATTACAAGTTTAAGCAACTTAGCAAGACCCTGTCAACTAAATACAAAATAAAAAGGGCTGGGGATGTAGCTCAATGTTGCACCCCTGGGTTCAATCTCCTATACCAAAAAAGAATGTTACATAACATTTACCAAAGGACCAAGAAATTACAGCTAGCTTTCCAAATTAAAAAAATATTTAAAAATTCTAAATAGTCTGTATTTATAAAGATGAAGTCACCCTGAACAGAAATTTTATCAGGGAAAGCATTTAAGTAAATGTGACGTCCAGAATTCTTTAAATTACCTTGGTTGTAGAGCTGTCACTAGTAAAAAGTCGAGAACTTCTTCGAGGCAGTGCATTTGGGGGAGATGTAATAGTGGGGCTCAATACCTGAGGTGTTGTACTAAAAAAGTGATAAAACATTTTTTAAAATTCACTTTATGACCATTAACTATTGTTCAAATTTAGCCATATTAAAAAAATTATCATTCCTCATATAAGAACTCTAAAGTTGGTGAGTTGTCAGTCCTCTTCTAAAAAATGTGTGTGTATATGTATACACACACACACACACACACACACACACACATATGTATATATATTTAGTTGTAGAGGGACACAATACCTTTATTTTAATGTGATGCTGAGGATTGAACCCAGTGCCTCATATATGTAGGTAAGTGCTCTACCACTGAGCCACAACCCCAGCTTGCCTTTCTGGTCCCTTACTGAAAATTCACCATTTAAAAACTACTCACATTACTGTAAAATGATAAACATTATAGTATAGATCTTCACTTTAATGGAAATTGATCATTTGAACTTAATCAAAAATATTTAGGGTCAATAAATATGACAAGCACATCTGTAAGCCAATATCTTTAGCCTTATTTGCAGGCATAAAAACATTAGGAAATTATGCCAGAAATTAAAGATAGTTTCAAAAAATGTTAAAAAAAAAAAAAAAAGAATTAGGGAAAAAGGCAATTACTATTGGGCATGGATCACCTAAATGTGGGGTATTTTTTAAACAAATAAATACCAACAGAACAACTGAAACTTGAGAAATAATTTCCCTGTAAATTCAAACAGCTATATTGAGGTTTATTTTGTTTAGAGCAAAAGGAATCTCCAATCACTTGGATATATTTTTACTTTAAAAGCAAACTCTAAGATATAAGAATTCCATTCTTAGAAAGAAAGCAAATTTAAAACCTGAGATGATCTAATTGAGAGTAGGTTAAGTTTATAGACTAAACTGTTTATAATTTTTAGGAAATCCTACAAGTTACCTAATTCTGAATTAAATAAGTTTCTACAAATAAAAGAGATGCTGCCCAGTGAGTAAATCATGTACAGAACAGTTCTTAATTCTTTCAAAACACAGAGCCCCAGTGCAGGGATTTAGGCAAGTAAGAACATTTGGACTCACCAATTCATTTTTAAAAGTACAATACCTCAATTTGGTAGAAATAACTATTACAATTTATACTGCAAATGCAAATCATATTCTCAGTATGATTACCTAATCATGGAAAAGAATTTTGTCAAGATGTTGGAAGAAAGAACTTCATTAAATGGAGCAAGGAGGACCAGCCTGAAAATGTAGCTAAGACTGTTTAAAACAGAACACTCACTGAATGAGGGTAACACAAATTTTGTGGAGGCAGAAGTAACAATTAGCAAGAGAGTTTTAGAGTTCGGAGGATAAACTCTTCTTATAGAGTACATAAAGTCTTATGATTTCTGTTAGGCTTCTGTTAGCTCCAAAGGCCCATTAGATATAAGGAGGTACAAAAAAAGGGGAAAGAAAGAAAAAAGAAAGCCTAAGTCTGAGGCACCAGAAAAATGAAGGGCAATAGTGATTTGAAAAAATGTGTATACTTATTTATTTCATATTATGTGATCAATGTATGAATCTTTATAATTTCCATTTGGTTAACTAGGGTTTGAGGGGTAAAAGGAATATGCTCGCTGGGCATGGTGGTGCACGCCTGTAATCCCAGCACTTGGGAGGCTGAGGCAGGAGGATCATGAGTGCAAAGCCAGCCTCAGCAACTTAGCAAGGCCCTAAGCAACTGAGTGAGACCCTGTTTCTAAATAAAATACTAAATAGGGCTGGGGATGTGGCTCAGTGGTCGAGTGCCCCTGGGTTCAATCCCCAGTACCAAAAAAAAAAAAAAAAGAATATGCTCTGGAACCAGACTGCCACAGCTTGAAATTCAGGCTCTACTGCCATTTAGGCATATCACTATGTACCAGTGATACTGTTTAATAAGTGTATGTAAATAGCATCATTTTTTTTCTGGTTTTAAAATAAAATGTGAAAAAACATCTTAGAAAATTTATAGAAATGAATTTTGGAGGATACTTTATGTGGAGAAAAAGATGGGGCAGGCCATGCTGCAAAGATCAGAGTTTAGCCTTTAAGCTAGGTGACATCAGCCTGACCTTCTCCAGGAAGCTAGGTGACTGGTGAGTAAGTTTAATCATGTGCCCAATGATTTCATCAACCATGCCTACATAATTAAGTCCCCATTAAAACTGTGAACATCAAACCTTAGTTGAAATTCCTGGTCTGCAAACATAATGATGCACTGGGTGATGGGTCTTGAGTCCAGGAAAAGGACATAAAAGGTTGTGTTTGGAACCCTTCCCAAACTTTCCCTTCATTTATCTGGTCTTGATTTGTATTCTTCACAACAAAACTCTAATCATAAATAGAGTATTTTCCTGGATTCTGAGTTGTTCTAGGAACTTACTGAATATGAAGGAGTAATGGGAACCTACCATTTTGTTCTGAGTTGGTCAGAAATGCAGGTTGCCTGGGGAACTCTGCACCTGCAGCTGGTGTCTGAAGTGAGGACACTTCAGATAGCTCTTGTTGCAGAATGATCTTAATCTCTGGAGTCTGTTCTAAATCTGGGTGGTTAGCATCAGAATCACATTACAGTATTGCAATGAGGAAACTACCCAATAACGGGGTAAGAACTACTGGAAAGGAGCAGGCAGAACAGTTATTGGAGCTCATCCTGGTTGGGAACAAGCAGAGGGCAGAACTCTCATACTAAACAGGCCTTAAAGGGTACTCTCTTAATAGTTTAAAGGCTGTTCCTGTTCCACGTAACAAATTTTAAAAAATCAAACTGTTTCCAAATAACTTAGCTGCATCCCAAAACAAATCTTAAAAATACCTAAAGGAATAATAAAAAAAATTCCAACTGGTCACGGTGTGGCTTGGGAGGCTGAGGCAGGAGGACTGTGAATTCAGTCAGCCTCAGTAATTCAGAGAGGCCCTAAGCAACTCAGTGAAACCGAGATGTGGCTCAGTGGTTAGGCGCCCCTGAGTTCAATCCCTGGTACAAAAAGAAAATTTCACCACTCAACAATGTAACACCAATCAGTAAGATACACAACTAGAAATGACACAGTAATAGATTTTTAGATATGGACTAATATAAATTTTCTACCTTTATAAAAAGGTAGAAGAAAGTGTGGATAAGTAGGGAGATAAGCAAATCAAATTTCTAGCTGGGCACAGTGGCGCATGCCTGTACTCCCAGAGGCTTAGGAGGCTGAAGCAAGAGGATGGAGAGTTCAAAGCCAGCCTCAGTCAAAGTGAGGCACAAAGCAACTAAATGAGACCCTGTTTCTAAATAAAATACAAAATAGGACTGGGGATGTGGCTCAGTGGTTGAGTGCCCCTGAATTCAATCCCTGGTATTCCCCCCTCCCCCCTCCCCCAAATTTCTATAGATGAAAAAGAAATGTCTGAGATTAAAAAACAAACTCCCAACTAGGTGGATCAACAGTAGATCTGACATTACAGAAAAAAGATTAATTTGAAGACATGGTAATAAACACTATCCAAATAAAACACAGAGGAAAAAGCCTAGAAACAAAAAATGGACAGACTATTAGTAAACTGTGGGACAACTTCAAGCAAGATATGTGGAAGACCTCACCCTTGGTATCTGTGAATTTGACTTTATTTAGAAATAGGGTCTTTCCAGATGTACTCAAGTTAACATGAGGTCATGGGGGGGAGGGATCCTAATCCAGTATGACTGGCATACTTACAAGAGGGAAATCTAGATACAGAGACACACAGGAAGATTGCCATGTGAAGATATAAGTAGATACTGAGTTATGCTGTCATAAGCCTATCAGAAGCTTTAAGTGGGAAAGAAGGATTCTCCCCAACAGACTTTTGAGGGAGAATGGGCCTGCCAACAAACTTATAAGCTTTAAAACACTGAGAGACTATAGCAACATTGGGGAAGAGGAAAAAAGTAAACGTGGGAGAGAATAAGTTTCTGTTGTTTTAAGTCACCCAGTTCGTGGCAGAGGTTGAACATCCGTTATCTAAAATGCCTGCAACCACAATGTTTCAGATTGCAGAGTTTGGGAGTTTTTTTTTTCCCACCAAAATTTGTAATATTGATATAATAGATTTTATCAGTGGAGCATCCTGAAACTTTTTGTTTTATGGCACCTTTAAAAAACAATTCCAAGCAATTAAAGCAGATAATTACATGTAGGTTTATATATTCTTTAGGATCAGCATATACTCAGTCTATATGATGTTGCTTGAGAGGAGGCCTCAGTTCCTTCTCATAGTAAGCCCCAGACAATCACTATCAGTAAGCTGGCATTCATTATTACACTTACTATTCTTGCATTAGAGGAACATTTAGACCTTTTAGATAGTCAGGAAATATGTGTCTATTTCAATTTCATGATCTACGCACAGACAGGCATAATGTGGGGGAGAATGAAACCTATGTGTACTTGATCTGCAGAGATCATACACATAAAAAGAAAATTATTTTGAAAGGAAAGTTTACAATATTTAGTTTAAACAAATCTAAGAGGTAATTAGAGTATTGTAAAGAGTTATTTTCGGTAATTACTGTATTACTTGCATTATAAAATTCAACTAAAAATTGTATTAGTCTTTTCTAAGGTTGCGATGTCAACTTTTACATATTCAAAATTTATAACATTTATACTAGAAATTTTTGAAAGTCAATACCTCCTGAACTCTAAAAATATAAAGAAAGTTTTATAGCAAGAAAAGCTGAAAAATGAGAACTGATGGCATCACAATAAATACCTTGTTTGTGGGCCAGAACTTTGTGTTTGTGCAACAAGGATTGGAGTGACCTCTCGACTGTTTCCACTCTGTGAGAAGACAGACTTTGTTCCAGTTTGGCCCATTCTGGCAACAGACTGTAAAACACAAAAAGTCTAAGGTTTGTGATTATCAATTGCACTATAAGTAATAAAAGACACCATGATGCTCCTATCTACATTTTTGCAATGGATGTATAATTTGAAAAAATTATACATTTTTGCACAATATACACTGTTATCTTAAAACAAATTATGAATATTGTTATTGTCAATTGCTTTATTAGTATGAATAATAGTCTGTTTCCCCATTTTAACATCAAAGGAATTTTATTTCTCTACTATCTTTTCATCTTTCACTTTAGCTTCAAAAGAAAGGTTCAAAATTCCCAGGAACTATTCTATTTAACTCATTGTGATCACCTTCCATTTATTACATACCTTCTCAATTTGGGGCTAAGTGCTACAAATTTTAAGAAAGCTACTATTTTATGATTTAACTATATATAAAAAATACATATATACATAAAAAATGAGCAACACAGTAAGAGTTTATACTTCTCCTTTGGCACTTAGAAAACAGTTCTACAGAAATTCACAGGAACAGATTTTTATTTAAAAATCATGTGAAAACTTTCAAAATTCAAAGGATATTGTCTTTATTGTTATTATTTCTTGTTTTTCCAATCTTTCATTAAGTGGTTTTTGATCTCTTGGAAGAAAACAAGACCTCACTAATTTGCTGAGGCTGGCTTTGAACTTGTCTTCCTCCTATATCAGCCTCCTGAGCTGTTGGGATTATAAGAGTGCACCACCATACCCAACTGCCATTTAGTTTCTTTATAAAGTGATCTTTGATATCAAGGTGTTTTTTTTTTTTTTTGGTACTGGGGATTGAACCTGGGGTGTTCTACCACTCACTGAGTTACATCTCCACCTCTTTTGGTTTGTTTATTTTTGAGATAGGGTCTTGCTAAATTGCCTAGACTGACTTCAAACTTGAGATCCTTCTGCCTCAGTTTCCCGAGTTGCTGGGTTTACAAATGTGAGACAACAAGTTCAACTTCAACAGACCATTTTTTTAACCATCAGATAATTTTCTTCAAAACTTACTCTCATCTTGATATTGTATACAAAATTCTCAAATGTGTATTCCAAATACGTGTTAATAACTTTCTCAGCAGATATGAAGGTCTTATTTTTGTCTTTTCTACGTTCAATATCATTGGTTACCTTCTATCCTGTTTTGAAATTCCGTGCAACTTCCTAAACAGTACACTACCTTGATTATTTGCATTCTCACGTGATTTGCTGACCTCCCTTTATTGCACAGTTTTAAAATGAGGTGTATATACTATGTTCCTTAGCTACTTTTTCTCTAGGAGAGCTGGGACAGTTATCATTTCTCTCACTGGATACATTCTTTCCTCTGTGACTACCCACTGAATATTTTCACCTACCCTACCATCACCTCAGAATAAAACTTCGTAATCCTCTTCCTTCCCCAAAATTGGGACCTCCACAATTTTGCCAAGAGACAAATTTACAGTCAATTCTGGTCCTTCCTTATTTATTAAAGAACAATATACTGCACTATTTGGCTTGATTATTTTTTAGGTGATACATGTAACTTCTGGGAATGTTTTGTAAGGGGCAAGAAGAGAACAGAGGCAGAAGAGGATGAGACAGTAGGTGGACATTCATTTGCTGCCTAACTTGTATTTGAGCTGCAGTGTTCTTCAGCTTTTGGTCTACTTTACCTGGCACACTACCATTCTACTCTGTTTTCTTCACAACTGTAATAAACTAATTTCCACAGTTATATTTGCACCCATAACAATACACCTATAACTATCAACTTAAAAAATATTAGGCTTAAAAAAAGCTCATATGTAAACTACTTTGCAGTTCCTTTTTTACTAATTTTGAACTTCCTATTTCCATTCACTAGGAAACTATCATAGACAAAGCTTTCGCAGGAGACAGAGGGGAAAAAACCCCAAACTTTTGCAGACTCAGGATGTTCAGGAGTAAAACAGTAAAACATTTCTAGAAGGTTAAGGGGCTACATTCATATATTAGTACAACTTACTTAGCTTCTATTTCTTAAACATCTATTAAGCATGGCAGAATGCATTTAAAATACATGATTTTATTTAATTCTCACAGAAGATACCCTACACCACAGAAATGTTTCACCAAATGGTACTTTGGCTCTACTGCCATATACCTATATAAAAGAACATGATGTAAAGAGTCTCAAAAAACTTTTTTCAGTGCTTATTATGTCAAATATTTTTACTTTTATATATATCTATAAAGATCCACCACAGAAATCTAATTATCAGACATATCTTGCTTACCTGAACAAATTTTTTTTTCATGTTAATTATTAGTGCTATTTAAAAAACGTGGAATGGGGTGTAGCTCAGTGGTAAAGCACCAGGCGAGCATGTGCAAAGCCCTGGCTTTGATCCCCAACACTGAAAAAAACAAAACACGACACAACAACCCCCCCCCACAAAAAACCCCAATAACAGGACCCTATACATACAGGAATGGGAACAAGTAAAAATTATGGGAGACATAATTTGTAATTTATATTCAAAATATAGAAACAACCTTAATTGTTTTAAAAAAAGAATTAAAAGCAAAAATGAATATGTTTACTAGCCATATGCTGAATAAACTAAATTTATGAGTTATAATATTAGTTGGCTTGAAGAGTCATCAGTTATGTATCTAAGATAACCAGGAAGCTGGGACAATCACACTTTTACATTTTGATCAACAACTCCAAGGTAAAAACAATTATAGAAAAAGTTAAATTCTCTCTGAATTTATCTTTACAGATTTTAAACAAATCTCTCTCTCTCTTTTTTTTTTTTTGCGGTGCTGGGGATTGAACTCAGGGCCTTGTGCTTGTGAGGCAAGCACTCTACCAACTGAGCTATATCCCCAGCCCTAAACAAATCTCTTTTTTATTAAATTTTTTATTTTTAAAATTTGTTCTAATTAAGTTATACATGACAGAGAATGCATTTAGACATACTGTACACAAATAGAGCACTTCTCCTTCCTCTGGCTGAACATGGTGCAGAGTCACATGGGTAGTATATTCATATATGTACATAGGCTAATAATGTCCATCTCATTCCACCATCTTTCCCATCCCCAACCCCCATAAACAAATTTATTTAATCAATACAAAATTGCATTTTACATGTAAAATACCTTTTTTGTAGGGGCTCCGGTGGATGGCACGTCAATTACAGAAGGTGTATTAGTGTAGTTTTGTAAATAGGATCCATCTCCAGGACTTGGGGTTTCTAATGGCAAAATCCCAAAACTGAGAAGAGGTTGAAATCAAGGTGTCAAAAAGTCATCAAGGCATATATAAAGCAGCAGTATACTTAAATTAGAAGGTCTAAAAGGAAGAGAATGGCAAATCAGTCTTGGGGGCAGTGAGGACCTGAGGGGCAGATTAAAAATAAGCTCTGAATGTAACCTACACAACCCACCATTACTAAAACTAAAAAAAATTAAAAATTAAAAAAAGAACTAAATTGAGACACAACTACTCATCTCAGGAGGTTTATTAGAAATGAAGAGTGGCTTTTTAAAAGCAGATATCCAAATGAGTAGATTACTTGAAATTCCTGCACTCTGTGGGATTTAGATACAAGTATATGAAGACAATGTCTCTAGACACTATTGGATTCAATAATTATCATTAATTATACGACAGTCTCTAAGGGCACTGTCAATCTCACAATCGTGCTATTTTAGTAGTTTCTTGGCCCGAAGGCCCAATTCATAACACAGAATTTTTTGATACTTGTAGATAATTTTTTGAACGCCCTTGGATGGGTTCCTATATTTATACATATATATACTTCTAATAATTTTGACAAAACATTCCACACTGATTGATGTCAATACCTCCTCCATGTTTTAGGAAAATGCACTTAAAAAGGCCTGATGTTGCTATGGTTATATCACAGGCATAACAACATTTAAAGGGGTTCACTGCTATCTGCTGATGTACAACCATAAGATAGTATCTTTCAATGCATACACTAGATAATTAAGACATATTTAAGAGTTTTAAAATTTTCTCCAGGTGTTAGGCATATAACTCAGTGGTAGAACACTTGCATAGCATGTGCAAAGTGATGGTATGATTCCCAGCACCACAAACAAAACAAAACAAATATACAAATTTTTATCATATCCACTGCATTTCTTTCATTTCATTTTCTTAAAACAGAATACCCCTATTTCCACAATAATTTGGGAAGTTGCTGTTCATATTAATTTATATTATTAATCATATGAACCATTATAATATCTCAAATATTACAACACATTTTGAATTAGATTTTGTTTGACTTACCTTGGGGTTAATGGGCTAAGAGCAGCTGGTCCTCCTAATAAACTTCGACCAGTTTTTGGTTTATTTTGAACCTGTTTAGATAATATGGAAGTTCCTGTTCCAAGAGGTACGGTATCTGGCGAAATTACAGCTGAATCAATGTAAGACACTGAGGAATCTGTATTCAAGGAGTACTTTGAATTGGAAGATTCTAAGTTCAATCTGTTTAATTCCTGAAACAGAAAATTTCTACTATGTCATTTATGACACATTATTTAGCTCAAATCATTTTTCTCAGTTTTCATAATCTTTTGAACATTAGAGTAGATACACTTACAATTGTGTCCTGGGGTGTTTCCGTAAGAACTGTCTCAGGCTGTCTATGAGATAAACTATGATTAGATACTAGTGTTGTACAAGAATTGGGCAGACAGTTGCTAAAGTTCTGTATAGATGTTAATTTAAAAGTTTGGTCAGGATCTGGCTTTTCACCTGTAAAGATCAAAAAACAAAAAAAACAAAAAACAAAAAAACAAAAAAATGATATTTGCCACTGAGGGATATTTTTTTTTCTTTCAAGCTTTATAACTAATTGGAAATAAGGCCTTATCTAACATTTTAAAATTACTCTGTCCATTTCTGCTAATCAAATTGACCTCCCAAAAGCCCATCCATTCACTTGTCATGAAAGTTAACCCATAAGACAAAGATGTAAATTTAGTAAATACACTAAATTGCAAGGACACTAGTTTTAAATATAATAAATCACAGAAATATGAAGATTCATGTGTTTGTTTTAAAGCAGAAAAAAACTAGCTCTTTTTTTTTCAAGGTAGAAGGTAAGGTTGGAGAGTTGCAGTGCAGGTGATATTACAGTAAAAACTCAAGTACTTCTGGTATTCAGACACCTGTTTTTAAAATGATCCTTTATGTAGCTTATATTGTCCAGTGTCATTCATCTAACAGTTTTTGCTCTAGGCACTCTATATTATTTCTTAAGAAATTCTATTAATTTCTTATCCAGAAAGCAATTTGGCTAATTGTTATACACACAATACAACTTATTCTAAAGGACTGAAGAGATTTAAGATGAACTGGCTAAACAGAAAAGACTAGTGGATTTAATCTTTTAGGTAGAGTAATGGAAGGTCACATTATTCCTGAATCATGAGATTCTAATTTCAAATTCTCAATTTCAACAGTCCTTAGCTTTGCAAAATATTTTTATTGAAGATAGATGATTTGTATGAATCTCCAAATTTATAGGGGGAAAAAAAGGGGAGAAAATGCAAACCCCCCTCTACCCCCACCACCTCCACCAACATACCTATTTCACATAATGATTCAAAGGGAGACCAGAGGAAAGGATTTAAACTAAGGCTCTTTTGGTAACATTCTGATCCTTTGGCAAGCCGATCTGTCTTGCTGTGAAAACAACAGAATAAAAAAGCTATAAAGCCACAAACATTTATTATCAAGACAATTTTTGGTTTAGAAAATCAGATAAATCTTATATAAATTCTGACAGCACTCTTCTTGATGCATCTCTAAATTATCAATGTCTCCTCATTTTATCCCTATTATTTAGGAAAAGTTCAAGTTAAAAGTCAGGTGAAACAAATACAACATGGATTGAAATACTAAAATAAACTCTTACTGCCTTCTTGAAAATTACCATATAATACCCCAGTGGTAATTCTGAATGTAAAATACTTTAAACGTATTTAAAATTATTATATTTTTAACAAAGGTAGTGGTAGCTCTTAATGAAAAGGAAAATTCATAATTCTTTCCTAAAACTTTACATTTGGAATTTTCACAATATCCCTGGTAATAAACAACTTGGAACAATCTGGGATTATTAGAATGGCATTGTTTCCTCCCAAGCTTTTAAAAAGGAGGGCAGAAGGGGTTGGTGGGTATTGAAACTCACTGAAGCTCTGAAGTAAAAAGTACTTATTACTTGGTCTGAGATTCAAATGCTGTAATACCACATGAAATTAACATATAGCAAATCTTCTAAAATTGTAAGGTTTTACAAAGAACCAGATGGCAATGCAACCAACATTTTCAAAGGAACCTCCTTTTCAAGTGAAACTATCAGATAAGACACATAATCTGTTTAATATGCCAATTGCCAGTATAATCTTAGGGAACTGTAAAGAAAACTTCCTTGGGGCAATAGGCATTAGCCTGCCTTACTTACTAAACTTTCCAATTGTCAAGTAAGGAGAAAACAGGGCAAATGATAAGACAAACATAAGAAGTTTGAGATGGATATGGTTGCAAACACCTGAATTATAAGCTATGTGAGAGGCAAAGGCAGGATTGAAAGTCTGAGGCCAACCTGGGCAATTAAGCTAGATTGTCTCAAAAAAAAAAAAAAAAAACAAAAAAAAAAACAAAAAAAAAAAAAAAAAAAAAAACAAAAAACAAGAGGCAGACAAAAAAAAGGGAGGGGGGTGTTAGTAGCAGAGTTTTGCCAGCATGTGTGAGGCTCTAGGTTTGATCCCCAGCACAGAGAAAAAAAGAAAAAAGAAAACCACCAGCTGAAGAATTTCTAGCCTCCTATTTGTCTAATTAATTTGGGGTGGGGGTATTTTGGGGATTGAACCCAGGGGTACTTTACCACTGGGCTACATCCCCAGCCCTTTTTTATTTTGAGATAGGGTCTCACTAAGTTGCTGAGGCTGGCCTTAAACTTGTGATTCTCCTGCCTGAGCCTCTTAAATCCCTGGGACTGCATGCCACTGTGCTCTGCCCTATTTGTCTAACTTAAGTGAATAAACACATGGGCATCCTGGCAATGGGTAAAGAGACACCTCATTGGTGGTGTTACTCTCATAGCAGTCAGGGGCAAAACAGAAGATAGTATTTTGTTCATTATAGCTTGATGTCTGTATTGGTGGCCAGAGAAATTTCATGCCTTGGGCACATTAAAAACACACACACACAAGCAAAGAGGGAAGCAGGAATAGGAGACAGACTTTTGGGAAAATGCAAATAAGTTTTGTCAAAGTCCATGCCTAGGACTATTCTGATGAAATTTCCTACAGGAAAGAAAATTGTTACAAACTATTTAATCATCTAATCAGGGATAGAGAAGTACCCTCAAAATAGGAAATAAAGAAAAGTTATATGAAAAAGGTGATTTTCTAAAAGTAACAGGGTTCAAAGTGGTAAATCAATACTTGTGATTTTTTTGCTTAGTATTACGGATTGAAACCAGGGGCAATTTACACTAAGCTACATCCCTAGCCCTTCTTCTTCTTCTTCTTCTTCTTTTTTTTTTTTTGAGACAGAATCTCAAAAACCCTAAGTTACTTAGGGTCTTACTAAATTGCTGAGGCTGGCCTTGAACTTGCACTCATCCTGCCTCAGCCTCACAAGTTACTGAGATTATAGGTGAGATTATATAGTGCGCTACTACACTTGGCGGGAATTTTTAATGTAAGGCTAGGAAAAGGAAAATACAGTGAAAACTCAATGTTTGAGGATTATACTAAGCCTCTAACAGTTCTACAACTATTTTTTGTATTATTTTTTCTTGTAATTCTGAAATAAAGACATTTCCTCAGTCTCAGTCCCTTTCTTGATAAACCCTTCTCTGGTGAGAATCTCTTCAATAAATGATTCCTAAATCTACTTTCCTGACTTCAAACTCATCTTTCCTCTGCCTGTTCGACAGTTTCACCAAAGTTTAATTCCTTATTTAATGCTTCATATGTTCAAAATCAAATTCATCTTTTCTCCCAAAATCTGTTCTCTTCTTAGATATTAGTCAGCCTCACTTCTAAAATTTTCAAGTGAGTAGAAAATAGGGCAAATGATATGATAAAGAGGAGAGGTTTGAACTGGGCACGGTGTGTGCACCAGGAGCACCACTATTATCATAAGTTCACACTCAAAAAACCTACTTGGAGACAACACTGATTCATTCTTCCCTGACCTTCACAGCCAAACAGAAACATGTCCTTAATTCATGTACTTGTGTTTTACCTCTGGCTTAAAGTTTCTTCTTTATTTTCACTGTTATGATCTGTACTGCTTCTCACCTGAATTATCAATAGATTCCTAACACTCCATGCTAATTAGCCTCTATCACAGTCTGCTGTTCCCCGCCCCCCATGTGTTTTCCCTTGCAATTGTTTTCTGAGCACAGGAATTAAACCTTTCTCATTTATATATTACCCCCATCCTGTTTTCAAGGAGGGGGTGCCTTGTTTTGCTTGCATGATGCAACACAAATCAGAAACTTTCATTAATCCTAAAAAACCACAATATGCACGTATATATGATGCAATTTTGATCACAAGATAGGCATATCACAACTAAAATGAAAATTCAGTTTTGGGGCAGGATTGTTCCACTTTAGATACTTAATCATCTTTATGACAAATAAAAATAATTAACCATATTCCTCAGAAAGGGGAAAGAACTGTGTCTTCATAATTAGAAACTGCCATACACATACACACCATACTTTTCTCAGGACTTGGTTCAACTGCACCCTCAAGAATTTTATTTATTTATTTATTTATTTATTTATTTATTTATGTATGTATGTATGTATGTATGTATGTATGTATGTATGTGCTGGGGATTGAACCCAGGGGCACTCCACCACTGAGCCACATCCCCAGCCCTATTTTGTATTTTATTTAGAGACAGGTTCTCACTGAGTTGCTTAGCGCCTCACTAAGTTGTTGAGTTCAATTCCTGATATCCACCCCCACAAAACAAAGAAAAAAAATTAGTAATACATACATAAAATTTTAAAATTTAAATGTTTTCCTTTATTATTTAAAAATTTATTTTGGAATAATTTTAGATTTACAAAGAAAGTCACAAAAGTGATAGAGTTCCCATGTACCTTACATATAACTTCCCCTAATAATAACATCTAACAACCACAGTACAATTATTAAAACCAAAAAAATGACATTAGGATAATACTGTGAACTAAACCAGTCCTCACTTGGATTTCAGCAGCTTTTGTATGTGCTCATTTGTAGTTATATAGTTTTATCACATTTACAGATCTGTGTAACTACCACCACAATCAAGATATAGAACTGCTCCAATGTCCCAAAGAAACTCCTTCAGCTATCCTTTTAGTCACATTTTCACTTTAATTCTTACCTCTCAAAATCACTCATGTCCTTCATCACTATAATTTTGTTAAATCACAATAATGCTATAAATGGAATCACATGGTGTGTACACTTTTGGAACTGGCTTTTTTCACTTGCCACAATGCCTTGGTGTACAAGTTACTGTATACACCAATAGTTCATTCCTCTTTATGGCTGAGTGTAGCAATAGGAGAAATAGCTTATTTATCCATTCACTCATTGAAATATGGGTTGTTTCCAGTTTGGGTCTTTTACAAATAAGTTGCTATGATACACAAGTATCATCCCTATCGAAATTCTGAGGGATCCTGTTGCTCCGCATCCTTAGCTGGACTTGCTATTGTCAGTTTTTATTTTAGCCATTCTAATAGGTATACAGTAATATTTCATGGTGGTTTTTACTTAACTTTAATAATGGCCAATGATTTGGTACATCGTTTTTTTTTTTTTTTTTGCAGTACTGGGGACTGAACCCAGGGGTGTTCTACCACTGAGCTATATCCCCAGGCCTTGCTTTGTATTTTTGAGACAGGGTTTGGCGAAACTATTGAGGCTGGCCTTGAATTTGTGATCCTCTTGCCTCAGTCTCCCAAGTTGTTGGGACTATAGGTATTTACCACTCTGCCTGGCTGAATATGGTGCTTTTAAGAATATTAAAATTTTTACTTCTTTCACAAATCCTCTACTTCCAGTTATATATCACTCCCCTCAAATAATTTATAGTCCTCAAACATCTACTTTCCTTTAAAAGTCACTCTATAGGTAAGAAATGTTAGAATTTTACTTTTTTTATTAAGTCTTCCCTAATTACCATCTTACTCTTCATAACCAAGCAGAACTGATTACTATTCTATTATTCAAACAAAATATTGCTCAAATTTTATCATAGTACTTTTATTATAATAAAAACTTACAAACCTTTGTTAACTATTTTTTTCCTAGTGTTCTATTATAAACCTCTATATATTTCCTCTATATATCTGGGGGGGGAATGTGAGTTATTTATATTCATATTCTCAGTGTCAAGTACTATGTCTACCTATAATGTGGGATATCTCCAAATATCTTATTATTATTATTTTGGTACTAGGGATTGAACTCAGGGGCACCTCACCACTGAGCCACATCCCCAGCCCTATTTTTGTATTTTATTTAGAGACAGGGTCTCACTTAGTTGCTTAGGGCCTTGCTAAGTTTCTGAGGCTGGCTTTGAGTTTGAAATCCTCCTGCCTCAGCCTCCTGAGCCACTGGGATTATAGGCATGCACCACCACGCCCGGCTCCAATATCTTGAATGAATGACAAGAAGCACAGTGGTGAGTGAGTGCTGGGCATGGTGGTACATGCCTGTAATCCCGGTGGCTCAGGAGGCTGAGGCAGGAGGATTTCAAATTCAAAGCCAGCCTCAGAAACTTAGCAAGGCCCTAAGCAACTTAGTGAGACCCTATCTCTAAATAAAATATAAAAAAAGGCTGGGGATGTGGCTCAGTTGTTAAGTGTCCCTGGGTTCAATTTCCAGTAACAAAAGAAAAAAAAAAGGGGGTGGCAGGGGAAGAAGCACATAGTTGGATGAACTAAATTCATTACACCCGTCCATTATTTTATGCTAAATGAAGTTAGGCAGGGCCGTGCACTAATCCCACTTGAGGCAGGAGGACTGCAAGTTCAAGGCCAATGTGGCAATTTAGTGAGACCCTGTCTCAATTTAAATAAATAAATAAATAAATAATAAGACTGGGGTTGTAGGTCAGTAGTAAAGTACCCCTGCTATCATATCTTTACTTAATCTTGTTCTCAAGAGTGGCATCGCCAGGCGTGGTGGCGTGCGCCTGTAATCCCAGCGCTTGGGAGGCTGAGGCAGGAGGATCGTGAGTGCAAAGCCAGCCTCAACAACTTAGTGAGGCCCTAAGCAACTCAACGAGATCCTGTCTCTAAATAAAATATGAAATAGGGCTGGGGATGTGGCTCAGTGGTGGAGTGCCCCTGGGTTCAATCCCCAGTACCAAAAACAAAACAAACAAACAAACAAACAAACAAAGAGTGGCATCAATGGCTACATATACTGCTACCACACCTAAAAACAAACACTCAAATTCAGCCAAATAATTATATACACAAAGTCATTTTCAAGTTTTCTTTTTTTCCTTAAAGCAATGTTCAAACTAGCCTTAATTTATTTTAAAACAGATGCTGTTCTGGTTCTTTAGATAAGCAATCCTCAATTACTTCTCTCATACAATAGATGACATTTACATATACAAAATGCTCCCTTGGGCGGTTATGAGCAATTTCTATTATCCTAATTGCATCTCTACCAACTACTCCAGAAGTATTTCAGGATGAAAATGAGTAAGATCAATATTATTATAGTAGTAACTCTGATTTCATACTTTTTTAAAATTTTAATTTTAATAGATTTAAAAAACTATTTCTACAATCACTATTGTTACAACTGCCATTATAAGAGATTTCTTTTGACATATTTCAAAACTGTTATGATATACCATATAAGAACTATTATTCCTTATTACTGAAATTTGCCTTCAGGCCTCTAAGGAGTAGCAGTGATTTTTTTTTTTAAATCTTTTTCTTTTTTTATTGTTTAGCAGTGATATTTAACATCAGAAAAAAAACAAAACAAAACAAACACTGAGTATTCAGCTGTTAGGCGGTGCTGCTGCAGTTAATTATCATTAAAGCTAAGTGGACAGTAAAAAATGGGATCCACATCTTTACTATTTAACTGGTTTAACAGGTCAAGGAATCAGAAAATTTTGTACTATTCAGCCAAGTTATATTTGACAACATAGATCAACATAGGTTTATTTAAACTACAAAGCATTCTCATACAGGAAACATTTCTGGTAGTTTGAATCATTCTTACTTACCAATATACATGTCCCAACAATGAAAGAGTAAAGCAAGCTGAATCACCAAACTCAGTAACAATATCATCATGGCTTTTCTGTTTATTAAACACTCCACCAGACAAGATCTGTTCCCCTTCTGCAAGCCTTCAAAATATAAATTTACAGATTAAAAATATCAATATAAAAAGCACTTCATGAAAACATCCTTCATTACCAATATATGTTGTAAATATGGAGACAGAAAAAAGTTCATGGTACTTTTAGAATAGCAATAAACATGTGCTTCAAATTATTTGGGAAGCAGGAAATAATATTCTGGGCTGGGAATATAGCTCAGTTGGTAGAGTGCTTGTCTTGCAAGCATAAGGCCCTGGGTTCAATCCCCAGCACCAAAAAAAAAAAAAAAAAAAAAAAATAAATTAAAAATCAGTTTCTTCTGAAGTTTCTGAATTCATTAAATTTAATTTCTATATGTAGAAATCTAGTATAAGCAATGTAATCATTACTCATGTCAAAAGAAATAGAAGATGGTAATTTTACTGGGGGGAAATATGAATGGTTCTTTACTAACAAGTATGGTGGCCCTTAGTTCTATAATTCCTTCAAATAGGAATGTACATGCAAATTAAACAAGACTAACATATTTTAATTAAAAATTCCATACTTAATAGCCTCAATAATTTTATGAATGAAATCTGAGTAGCATTTCATCTCTTTTTGTCAATTGTGTTTTCTTTTTTTGGTACCAGGAACTGAACTTAGGGGCACTGAACCACTAAGTCACATCCCCAGCCCTTTTTTGTATTTTTTATTTAGAGACAGGATCTCGCTGAGTTGCTTAGGGCCTCACTAAGTTGCTGAGGCTGGCTTTGAACTCACGATCCTCCTGCCTCAGCCTCCCAAGTGCTGGGATTACAGGCATGCCACCGTGCCTGGCTCTGAATACATTCTCTGAATACATTCTTTCGCTGTCATTGAAACTTTTTGTCCCAATTTGTTATACATAACATACATACATGTTTGTATGTAAGCACACACACACACACATTTATAAACATTTATAAATGGGATAACAATGTCAATTTAGAAACTGGCTTAAGAAACTAATTGACAAATTAAGAAAGTAATTTTTAAAATTTAAAGATTTAAATCTTTGGAATTTAATCTAGTAACAAACATTCCAGAAATTTTATAGCTATTTTAGCTATCCTTAATTAACAAGTCATTAGTCACTGGACAAATAACATAGTAATTTATAAATGCATGACTTTATGAGACTTATTTAAATTCTCCAATTTAACAATAAAATATACACACAGGCTTTCACAAATATCCGTTTAGCTACTTTTATCATTATTCCATATTCTACAGCAGAAGAGTTTAAGGGAACATGGGGGTTTATCTCTCCAGCTGCCTCCAGATTTGGAATAGGGACAATTGACTTAACTGTAAATAAGCAAAAAAGTAAGTGCCCTGCTTCAAAAGGACATGCAATGGTCCCTCCTCCCCCCAAAAAACTGGATCTTGAAAGGAAACTACAAAACCACCAAGGCACATTATCCTTCAGTGAACAATCAAGTTTGAGACTTATTCAAAGTGGCCTAACACTGAAAGCAAAGGATAGGAAATGATATTTGTGATCATTTTAGAAATCGATAAGAATAGTTATAACTTGAGCTTCTCCAAAAGTAAATTCTGTTTCACCATAACAACGAAATCTCTCAATAACAAAAACGTGATAGACAACAGCGTAAATGTTTCAAAAGTTAGTGAACAGATTTCTACCATTAAAAAAGGAGAAAAGAGGGTCAATTTGTCAGAAGAATTTTATCCAAAATTCTAAAAGTATAAAAAGAACAAAATTAGAAAACATTTATAAAACTTACTTGCTGAGATCAACACAACATTTTGCAAGCAGGTATTTACACTGTGGTGTAGTACAACTGTGTCCTTTCAAGAGTCTATATGCTTTATATGCCTTTCCTGAGCGGTAATAACAGGTTGCCAGTAAAAACAAGGCTTCTTCTGAGTGTACTAAAAATAGACAAAAAAAGAAAAAGGAAATTGGCCATTGTTCAGCATATTGAATGGTAACCAATTTATCTGGCAATAAACAAGTTTAGGAACAAAAAAAATGAGGCATGCAATTTAACCCAAAATAATCATTATTAATTTAAATTTGAATTATGGAGAAATATATTGCTGATAGAAAAGTTTATTCTCCAGTTCTTATCTTCTTTCCATAAGGTCATGAGACTCGAACCTAGTGCCTTACACATGCCAGGCAAGCGCTCTACCACTGAGCTACAACTCCAGCCCCTGATCAAATTTAATTTCTCCTTTTCCACTCTCCTGCTAATGAAGCTCTTCTTCTAACAAAGAGGTTAGGCTTCAAAAATGGAAAGGTCTTTTGAAGAGAAGCCCAAAATAATTAACAGGAGCAGAATATTAAATCCTTCAGATACATTTCCATCAAAATGAAAGGAGAATTACTTTTTCAGTACTTTTTCTTTTCAAATTTTTTTTAGATATTGATAGACCTCGATTTTTATTCATTTATTTATATGTGGTGCTGAGAAACAAACTCAGTGCCTCCCACATTCTAGGCAAGTGCTCTACCACTGAGCCACAACCCTAACCCCTTTCAATACTTTTAAACTAAAAAAAAAAAAAAAAATCAGTGCTTCATGATGATTAATAATGTAAATGAGCACTTTTTCTAAAATGGACCAGTTCTGTCAAGATCTAAAATTTGTTGACGTTCTTTTCTACATGGCCTTGATAAAATAAAATAAAATATTATAGAAAACTTCTTAGAGGTGAGAGCACTCTGCTGGCTGCTCTATTATAAACTCGGAGGTTATATGTACTTAATTAAGGGCACAATGTTATGGAGTTATCTATGATTTGTTACACATGTTTCATCTTGATTATCTTTTAAGTTCTTTAATCAATTACAGTAGTCCTCCTTATCTGAGGGGGATACATTCCAAGACCCTCTGTGGATACATGATACCATATATACTGCTAACCTATACATACAGGTTGAACACATCTTGTTCAAAATGCTTGGGATCAGAAGTGTTTCAGATTTGAGTTTCATGGATTTGAGAGAATTTGCATAGACCTCACTGAGTGTGCATCCCTAATCTGCAATTTTCCAAAATCTTAAACTTTTTGAGCGTAACAATACTGCTCAAAGTTTCAGGGTGAACCGGGCGCGGTGGCACACGCCTGTAATCCCAGTGGCTCGGGAGGCTGAGGCAGGAGGATGGCAAATTCAAAGCCAGCCTCAGCAACTTAGCGAGGCCCTTAGCAACTCAGTGAGACCCTGTCTCTAAATAAAATACAAAATAGGGCTGGGGATGTGGCTCAGTGGTCGAATACCCCTGGGTTCAATCCCTGGATCCAAAAAAAAAAAAAAAAGTTTCAGGATAGTACAATGATGTGATGCATGCTGTAAAGAGGCTGGGGCAGGAGGATCTCAAGTTCAAGACCAGCCTGGGCTTTCAGCAAGACTCTCAAAGTGAAAATAAAAAGGGCTGAGGATATAGCTCAGTGGTAGAGTGCCCCTGAGTTCAATCCCTAGTTTGGGAGTGGGGAGTGGGAGGGTATGTGGATCTCAAGGGCTGGGAGTGTAGCTCAGTGGTGGAGTACTTGCCTGCCATGTGTGAAGCCCTGGATTCAAACCCCAGCACCACAAAACAAACAACAACAACAACAAAAAACCAAAGGGGGCAAGGCTGGGGTTGCAGCTCAGTGGTAGAGTGCTTGCTTGTCTAGCATGTGTAAGGCACTGGGTTCAATTCTCAGCATCACATATAAATAAATAAAATAAAGATCCATCAACAACTAAAAAATCTATTAAAAAAAAAAAAAAAAAGGCAATGGGGGTAGGGACCAAACTGCATCATATTCAATAAGGGTAAAAGAAACATCTGGTAACTCACTGTATTAGAATATGCTAGGGGAGAGAATGAACTTGTAAAGGAATTCCTATGTAACAGAAACTATAATAAATTCCTTATATATATGGGTCTTTGAAATTATCTTGTCCAATAGATATTTTTCCTTCTTAAAGATGAGGAAAATTAGGCTCAGAAAAACTTCTTGTCTAAAATCAAATAGCTAATGAATATGAGTTTGGATTCTCTCGCACATCATTCTGCTGTTCTCTCTCTCTCACACCAGAGTCTAAACCAGGCTATGAACCTTCCGTCACAAATGAGTGACAAGGAACTACTGAAATTGAGAAAAATATTTCAAGAATTTAACTTACAAAAGATTATGCCCATCAAGTTCCTTAGCTTCATGCCTTGTTGAATGTTTTTCCCAAAACACAGGAGTTACCATTAGAAGCATAGTAGGTCACTGAGTAAAAAGGTTACCTGCAACCTATCAGCAACTTACCAGCCAAGAACACTGTGTTGACAAGAATTCTGAGATTGATTCAGTGGAATGAGTACTGTGATGAACTAGTGATGACTACTATGATTGCAAATCAGAGGAGTTGCAAGGATTTGATAAATTTGAATCAGAAAGAATTAGAAAGAACGAACCAGTAACTGCCTGTGGACAATGGTCTCGAGTTTCTTCACCTTAAAAAGGCAATAGCAAAGTCCATTTTATAGGATTATTAAACATTAAATAAAATAATATTAACCACTTAGGTCACCTAGTATATAGTCAGAAGTCAATAAATGGTAGAGCCGGGCACGGTGGCGCATGCCTGTAATCCCAGCACTTGGGAGGCTGAGGCAGGAGGATCGCGAGTTCAAAGCCAGCCTCAGCAACTTAGCGAGGCCCTAAGCAACTCAGTGAGACCCTGTCTCTAAATAAAATACAAAATAGGGCTGGGGATGTGGCTCAGTGGCTGAGTGTCCCTGGTTCAAAAAAAAAAAAAGTAGAATTATTATTGTTGTTTTTATTGAGTGATGGCATCTACTCTCACTGCACTAAAATTCTAATATCTTCCCTCATAGAAACAGTGAAGTGGTTAGGTACTGTACTGAGAATTACAAATATATACTGAGCAACTTTCCAAGTGTCAAGCACTTTATCATGCACACATAGCATATGGTTTAAAGCTTTATGTGGACTAATCTGTAAATTCTGCTACTAATTCAATGGGAAAATCCAATCATCTGAATTATAAATGAGTACAATCTTTAGCAGCCTAATTGTAATGAAGAAAGAAACTGCATAGTCTGTCTTTTTGTGGTGATCAGGATCAAATTCAGGGCCTTCCACATTCTAGGCAAGTAGAATTACCACTGAATTATACCCCAGCCCTATTCTAATAAACAAATTCAAAAAAGAAAAGATTAGAACTATAACACAACTAAACTGGTGGTGCTGCCTAGGTACTGATGAAAACATAGTTAAAGAGATTATAACCTTGCTCTTGCACTTTTCTCACTTAACTCCCATTCTCTCCCAGAGGCCTCACTGCACTCTCAAAAGGAACCTAATTTTCTCATATGCCAGTTACCTCAGAGTAAGATAAGGAGGTTTCACCTTACTTTCAAGACTATTCCCAAGGTTTACTCCGGTCCTGTGAAATTTCTGCTCCTGAGGTTCACACCTTCTCCTTAGAAGTCTCAGTTACTAACTCAAGACCTCATGTAAACTTTAGTGCCCTGACCACTCTGTTCTTATTTATTAACCACCTCTGTCTTAACTTTTCCTGACCTGCATCTTGTCTATTTATATCTATTTTATTTTATTTGTTTATTTTTGGTGGGGGAAGGGTACAAGAGATTGAACTCAGGGGCATTCAACCACTAAGCCACATCCCCAGCCCTATTTTGTATTTTACTTAGAGACAGGGTCTCACTGAGTTGTTTAGCTTTTGCTGAGGCTGGCATTGAACTCATGATCCTCCTGCCTCAGCCTCCCGAGCCAATCGGATTATTGGCATGCACCACTGAGTCCAGCCTGTCTTAATATTCTTATCTCTTCTTTTGTGACAAATGCCTAACAGACCTCTAATATCCATCTTCTTTATGCTTATAGTAAAGTTACTAAGCACTTACTACTAGAGAAAAATCCTAATAAGAAGCAGAAAGGTTGAACTATCAATTCATGCTGGAACACACAAAACACACAAAAATACAGCTCATCTGCAAACATTACAAATTAAAGACTCTTGGCAAGTAATCTAATGGAAACAATACAAAAGTAGAAAAATGAAATAAATAAATAAAAAGAAGATAGTACTGCTTCTAATCTGTACCTGTACATAAAAGCATTTGTATACTCAATATACCACATACATGTATATGTGTATATATAGTAGAGATGTCAGCAGTTCCTAAATTAATTTACAGACTTACATGGTTATAGGGTCAGTATTGATCATATCTTTGTATAATTTCAGCCATACATTCTTTTTCTTTTCTTTTTTCCAGTGATGAGATTTAACCCCAAAGGCCCTTGTGCAAGCTAGGAAAGCACACTACCACTGTGCCACATCCCCAGGAGCCTTTGTGTAATTTCAAAGCAGTAAGAAAGTGCACATGGAAAAATAAAATTACAGAAAGGGTAAAGACTTCCTATGAAAACATGAATTTTGAAGAAAAAAAAGCAACAATGGGAGATATGCCTTAGTAAATATTGAAAGAATATAAAGTGGTAATTCTAAAATATACTATTGAGTTAAAAATAGAAAATTAAGATGGCCCAGTAGCACATCTGAATCTTAACTACTCGGGGAGGTCAAGGTAGGAGGACCACAAGTTCAAGGCCAGACTGGGCAATTTAGCAAGACCCTGTCTCAAAATAAAATAAAAAGAATTAGGGACATAAGTCAGAGGTAGAATGCACCTGGATTCAATCCCAAGTAACTGAACCTCCCCCTGCCAAAGTATAAAAAGATATAAAAATAACTAATGGAAAAGAGGAGAGATTCTGGTGGGACAGCCAAATATTTTAAAAAATTTAATATAAAACCAAATAAGAGCCATGTGCAGTGGCGTACACCTGTAATCCCAGCGACTTGGGAGGCAGGATGACCACAAGTTCAAGGCCAGCTTCAGCAACTTAGTGAGGACCTAAGCAACTTAGCAGAACCCTGTCTCAACATAAAAAATAAAAAGGGCTGGGAATGTAGCTCAGTGGTAAAGTGCCCTTGGGTCCAAACCCCAGTCCCCCCACCTCCCTCAAACAAAATAACCCTCCCCTCAAACAAGTAAGATATCATGTGGGGACTGGGATTGTGGCTCAGTGGTGGAGCACTTGCCTAGCATGTGTGAGGCACTGAATTTGACTCTCAGCTCTGCATATAAATAAAAGAATAAAATAAAGGTCTATCAACATCTAAAAAATTTTTTAAAAATATCATGTGGGCTTCATTACTTAATAAATTAAGTAATAATATAAAATTAAAGAACTGTTAGCTCTTATCTTACTGAATATACTACTATAAATTCTTTGAAAACATTTTCATGTACCAAGAACCATATATTTAGTATAGTTGTAAAATGACAATTTTCCAGCTACTGAAGCAATAGGAGAAATCATAAAATGTCAAACCTGATTGAGTTCAAATAAATAAAATGTTAAATATCAGAATATAAAAACCACAATTATCTACATCAGCCCTTTAGCAAAAGAATCATAATAATTTAATGATAGAAACAAAACACATTACAAAAAGTTTATTGAGCATTTATTATCATGTTAAATGGCTGTGCCAAGTGCTTTAAATATAGTATCCTGTTTACTTTTTCAATTATATAATTCCATGTTTATTATCTTTATTTTATAAATGAAAAACCTGAAATGCTCAGATATTACATACTATGCCTGAGGTTACAAAAATGTATATTTAAGTGACAGGAGTAGGATTTGTGGCATAGCTATGGATTCTAAATCCATGTTCTTAGCTATAGAACATAAACTCTAATTAAAAAAACAAACCTAGGGAAAGAAATCCTAAAGACTGGGAAATGATTAAGTACATCAGAGTCTGTAAGCCTAAATCAACTCTATGGTTATTAAAATAAACAAAGGGAACCACACAGACAAAAAGTAAAGTTTTTATGAACTAGTGGTCAATTATAAAGAAAAAACAAGAGAGTGATACTAAGAATCTTGTTAGTCATAAATGTGATGGAATTTCATGTATTTTATTTATAGTTCTATATAAATGAAAATTTACAAACCTTCTGCATACAGTCGCTCTGCCAGGAAAACTGCATCTCGGTAAGCATAGTGGTTTAGTGCTTGCCATATAGCAGCCTGCAAGTGGAGGGAAAACATAAATACACATACACATAGAGTTTCAAAGTTACTCCTAGACCAGAGCTTTGAACATAAATATCCTTAACTAAGTGATAAAACCCCAAGGCCCACAGAGCAAACTCCACAGCGTGTATGATTCTTGACATATCTGCATTTACTTTACTTTAAGGCTTCTGTGCCTTTGTATATCCTTTTTCTTCATTAGGGAATGTTGGCCCCCTTACCAATCTTCCCTAATATATTTCTAATTCTTTATAAAGACCTAGCTTAAATAACATATATTTCCATAAAGCTTTCCTGGCTAACCTCTAGACATTTCTTTTTTTCAATTACTTCTTCAGTAGAACACTTATATATATTACAGTTATCTGTTTACAGACCTGCTTACCCTACTAAATGACATGCTTTTTTACTCTCTCTTTTTTTTTTTTGGTACTGGGGATTGAACCCAGGGGTACTCCACCACTGAGCCACATCCCTCGCCCTATTTTGTATTTTATTTAGAGACAGGGTCTCACTGAGTTGCTAAGGGCCTCGCTAAGTTGCTGAGGCTGGTTTTGAACTCGAGATCCTCCTGCCTCAGCCTCCCAAGTGCTGGGATTACAGGCGTGCGCCACCGCGCCCAGCTAATGACATGCTTTTTTACCAGCAATGGTTTTCAACCACTTTTCATGATACACATGAAGGAAATGTTCATATGGGTATCATCCTCCCACAAAAACTTCCCCACCTATTACCTTCAATGCCACCTAATTCTCAGCCATCAAAAAAGCACACTGGAATATAAAGGAGTAAAGTTATCATAGGATTAATCTTTAATCCATTTGAATTTTGCTTTTTCCTTTAGAGTCAGAATCATAACATCAAGTATATACATGAGATAGGACATTTTAAGTTAAAAAAAAAATCTAGATCCATGTACTAACCACTCAGCTCCAGAAATAAAATATTAGCAACTATTTGTGACATCTTATAGGCTCCTTCAACGTATGTCATAACTGACATACATACATAACTAACATAACTTCTGGCCCAGAAAACTAACACCTTAAATTCTGTTGCCCTTTCTTCTGGCTTTCTTCCTCATTTGATACATTTGTGCCTATCACCCCTAAGCAGCAGCACATTTTAGTTTTCCCTGTTTTTTAACTTTATGTAACTATAACCCGGGCTAGGGTTGTGGCTCAGTGGTAGAGTGCTTGCCTAGCACACGCAAGGCATTGGGTTCAATTCTCAGCACCACATAAAAGAATAAAGATATCATGTCCGTCTACAATTATAAATAAATAAATATAACCCTACTCTATGTATTCTATTGTGACTTATTTTTAAAACCCAATATTTGTTTTGAAAATTCATGTTTGATATATGCAGCTGGAGTTCGTTCACGTTCACTGATGAATAAATAATATCTCTCTTGTCTAAAGATATCAAAATATGTTTTATATGGGCATCTGAGTTATTTCTAGAGGTTTTTTTGTTTTGTTTTTACAGTTATACCAATGCTGCAACAAACATTATTTTTTCTTGGTATGGGGAATTGAACTCAGGGGCACTCAACCACTGAGACACATCCCCAGCCCTATTTTGTAGTTTATTTAGAAACAGGGTCTCACTGAGTTGCTTAGCACCTCACTTTTACTGAGGCTGGCTTTGAACTTGCGATCCTCCTGCCTCAGCCTATGGAGTCGCTGGGATTACAGGAGTGTGCCACTGTGCCCGGCTAACAAACACTACTGTATTCATTTCTTGGAGTACATGTTTAAGGAGCTCTCCAAATTAGGATATATACTTGGGAGTAAAATCGCTGAGTTATTGAATATGTCCATCTTTACTAGGTAATGTCAAATCATTTTAAAAAGTCATTAATTTATATACCAAATAACAATGAGTTTCTATTTATTCCACAGCCTTATGTACACTATGCATTGTCAAACTTTAAAATTTTTTTATTAATCTGAGAATAAAAGCCTCCAATTAATTTTTAAAATTTTTTCAGATGTTGATAGACGTTTATTTTATTCATTTACTTATATGTGGTGCTGAGAATCAAACCCAGTTCCTCACACATGCTAGGTAAGCACTCTACCATTGAGCCACAATCCCAGCTCTCCTACAATTAATTAAAAAAAAAATTGATTATTTAGGCTGGAGCTCAGTGATAGAGTGCGTGCCTAGTATGTATGAGGTCCTGGGTTCAATCCCCAGCAATACCCACACACAAAGACACACACACAAAATGTGCCTTCTTGGTCCTAACCATATCCTATGTATCAATGGAAATTAATCAGAAATGTCATTTTCTACACAATCCACCAAATTAAGTGAGTTATAAGGAAATTTCCCTTTAGTCTGAATTTTAGTATCAAATTCCATTTCACTTCCCCCAATATTTTCAGAAGTTGCAGACATATCCTGTAAGATGATACTGACAATGTACATAAAAATGTGAGATAGTTTCTAGAGCAGTATAAGTCACAGAAATACTAGAATTTCAAGATACTTAAGGATTCTGTACTAGATATGTGTGCATGCATATATAATATATATTTATATTTTGCCAAAAGGCTGTTATCCCAACAGTTCCACTCAATTTCAAAGATAAAGCAGTCCCAACTGTCATTGTGCCATATTTCAGTTCCCAGTCAGTAGTCAAATATGCTTGTTCTAGAATACCTCCATATAATTTAATCCCATAATGTTCCTCAATTTCACAGAAAAGATTATATATACTACTGAAATATACCACACTAAAAGTACTCATTAGTAATGACAGGGTTCTATTATTTGGGAAATAAAGAAGATGGGTTAGAGGAAAAAAAAAAAGAATAAGAAACAGAAAGCCATTAAATACAAATAAGAAACTGTTAGGAAGAGCTATTGGATTACTGTATGATTCTTCCCCAATTAAGGCCACTTGAATAAAAAAAGTACCAAATACAAAATAAGCTGAAACATTCAGAATCTCCAATAAAATGTTCCATCATATTTCCTGCTACTAACTCTGCCACCTACGGTTAGCCCAGGGTTCTAATCCTTTAGCATTTGCCTGTGGTGGACATCAACAACATATTTAGCTAATCAGAGCACACAGGTATATACAGATTATGATTGCACTAAGAATTTATTTTTAATTTTACTGATTCTGGAATAACTTACCATGAAAAATAAAGCAATGGTAGGGTGTGTGAGTGTTGCTCTTTAACTTTTTTAACTTGGAGGGTTCTAGTACTCTTTCATTCAATAAATAAATACTTTGAGTGTCTTCTATATGGCTACTTTCTGGACTCCAGATATAAGGCAATGAACAAATAATTTCTGTGGCCGGGCGTGGTGGCGCACGCCTGTAATCCAAGTGACTTGGGAGGCTGAGTCAGGAGGATCGCGAGTTCAAAGCCAGCCTCAGCAACTTAGCAAGGCCCTTAGCAACTCAGTGAGACCCTGTCTCTAAATAAAAAAATACAAAATAGGGCTTGGGATGTGGCTCAGTGGCCGAGTGTCCCTGAGTTCAATCCCTGGTTCAAAAAAAAAAATAAAAAATAAAAAAAATAATTTCTGCTCTCATTAAGTCTCATTCAAATGTTAATATCTAGACCAGTGGCTCTCAACCCCTCTTAGATGATGTTTTATCCCAAATTCACTGAATTCCTATACCTGGGATTGTGCTTAGATTATCATAATTAAAGTTTTCTACTGGTGATAAATAAGCATTCAGGGTTTAGAACCATCCTACACATCTAGATAAGTAGTTCTTCCTTTTTATAGTAAAAACTTATGAAAACTTAAGCTATAAACCTGTTCCCCAGATAAAGCATACATTCTGAAAGTTTGCATATATTGAAAATCCGCATTGTTTTTAAATTTTATTTATTTATTTATGGAACCGTGTATTGAACTCAGGGGCGCTCGGCCACCGAGCCACATCCCAGACCTATTGTGTATATTATTTAGAGATAGAGTCTCACTGAGCTGCTTAGTGCCTTGCCCTTGCTGAGGATGGCTTTGAACTCTCGATCCTCCTCCGTCAGTCTTCCCGGCCGCTGGGATTACAGGTGTGCGCCACTGTCCCCCGCTTTTTTTTTTTTAATTCATTTTTTTTAAATGTTGACAGATCTCTATTTTATTAATTCATTTATATGTGGTGCTGAGGATCGAACCCAGTACCTTACACATGGTAGGCAAGTACTCTACCACTGAGTCACAACCCCAGCCTCCACATGGTCTTAGAGCTATGGTATAAATTTAGGGTTTGGTACACATTTACATATAAGCTGAAAATCTGGTCTAGATAATGGGAGCTAAATATGTTACCTATTATTTCTATATTTGTGGAATTAAATTTAAGTATTTAAAAGAAAGGAGCCAGGTGTGGTGGGCACACCTGTAATCCCAGTGACACAGGGGCTGAGGAAGGAGAATTACGAGTTCTGGGCTGTCTTTGGCAACTTAGCAAGACCCTGCCTCAATAAATAAAAAGTACTGGGGTGGGGCTGGGGTTGTGGTTCAGAGGTAAAGCGCTTGCCTGGCATGTGTGAGGCACTGGGTTCGATTCTCAGCACCACATCTAAATAAATAAATAAAATAAAGGTTCATGGACAACTAAAAATAATTTTTTTTTTTTTTTTTTTAAAGGACTGGGGTAGTGTTTCAGTGGTGAAGTGTTCCTGGGTTTAATCTCCAGTACCGAAAGAAAGAAAAAAAAAAAGGAGAAATGGACAAATTACCAACTTAAAAAGGTTCTTTCTCTTTTGCACTTTAGTGACTACTATGGTGTTAGTGTCTTAAGAAACGCTATTGCTGCCAAGAGTAGGAGAGGCCAAGTATGAGGCCACAACATCACAAATTTGAAGTCAGTTTTACCAAGGTAGTAAGACCCTGTTTCAAAATAAAAGATTTTAAAGGGCTGGGGATACAGTTCAATGGTTTAAAAACAAAAAGCACCGTGATGAACTAAAAGTGTTCTCAGAGAATTTCAATATTTGGATTGCACAACAACTTCAAAAAATATCACTCAGAAAATAGTAGGCTAAAAGGTATGTGAATCTAATTTGACTCAGCAATTATTTCTTTCTTTCTTTTTAAAGTTTAATATAAAGGATTCCTATGACTCTTATCAATCACAATGACCAAGTCATTTTTGAGCTTTATTCACCTACAAAATAAAGACTAAAAACACCTATTTCGAAGACAGGCATATTAAAGTCTAGCTAATTACTTGACTAAATTATAATCCCCCCAAAAAAGTATATCTGGTCTTCTAGTACTGGTGTGGCCGAGGGTTGTAGAACCACACATACATATAAGTACTTTCAAAATGACACTAACTTAAATTAAGCAACTGCAGTAATACTGAAAGGAAGACACATCAAAAACATTCACATTTGTAAGGCAGATCATATTTTGCCTGGATTACTTTAGTAGTATCTTAATTGGCCTCTCTGAATTTTTTTCCATTCTATGATCCATTCTTTCCCTGTGACTTTTTCACAAATCAGATCTGATCACGTTATCCCTTTACTTAAAATCCTTCAGTGGCTTCTCATTTTAAAAACTGTAACCACCGAACTAGGCAGTATGGTACAATTTGTGCTTACTTCTCTTTTGCTTTTTTTTGGCAGAGTTGGAACCCAGGGTCTCCTTGTCTACTCCTAGGCAAATGTTCCTTCCACCACGAGCTACAGCCCTAGTCCTTTTTATTTTTCCGGCATGGTCTTGCTAAATTGCCCAGACTGACCTCAAACTTCTGGCCTTCCTACCTCAGCCGCTCAGTAGTTGGGATTATAGGTGTGCCACTATACCCCACTTTCAACCAGTTCATCCTTCACTGTATTTTCTTGTGCACCGGGAGTCTTTACTGAAACTCAGTGATAAACAGAATTATTTTGTAATGCAAATAATTAACCACTTAATTACTCCCTTATGAAATCTGGAGATTTCTCCAGACCCTACTTGTTTAATTCTGTTCTACATGGAAGAAAATGGTAAGTAGAGGGTTTGATGTTGGCGATCTATGCTCAAATTTGTGTGCCACCACTTTTAGTAGTATGATTTTGAGGGAAATATTTAACTTACCTCGGCCTCAATTTACTCATCTGAAAAATGGGACTCTATTTCTAGAAGCTGTTGTGTGGTATATGGGATGATACATGTTATGGTGCTCCTAATATACTGACTGGCAAACATCTGACATTTAAAATCTTTTCCTTTCCAATAAATATAATTTATAATTTCAATCATGTAACATAATTTCCCTAGTCTATTTACTACAATTGCTTTATTAAAAAACATATAAGCCAAATAGAAGATGCAAGGGATTCACCAGCTACTTCAGTACTACTAAGGATCAACAGGAAAATTTGACACATATATACTAAAGCTATAAAGTCCTAAGAACTCTAATTTTTTTTTTTTCTTTTTTCTTTTTGTGCTGGGGATTGAACCCAGGGGCACTTAACCAACTGAGCCACATCCTTGGCCCTTTTTTATTTTTTATTTTGACACAGGGTTGTGGGCAAGGGATGTAGCTCAGTGAGAGTATTTTTTTAAAAATATTTTTTAGTTGTTGATGGACCTTTATTTTATTCATTTCTTTATATGTGGTGCTGAGAATTGAAGCCAGGGCCTCACACATGACAGGCAAGCAGTCTATCACCAAGCCACAACCTCAGCCCAGTGACAGAGTATTTACCTAGGATGTGCAAGGCCCTGGGTTCAATCCCCATGTACCACTAAAAGGAAAAACAAAACAAAACAAAAAACAATGCTTGAGAGAGAGTCTCACTAAATTGCTGAAGCTGGCTTTGACCTTGAGATCCTCTTGCCTTCGCAGTTGAGATTACAGGTATGTGCCATTTATGTATGTATGTATGTATGTATGTACTTATTTTTGTACCAGGGATTGAATTTAGGGGCACTCAACCACTGAGCCACATCTCCAGCCTTTTTTTGTTTTTTTTTTTTTTATTTAGAGGGTCTCACTGAGTTGCTCAGCACCTCACTTTTGCTGAGGCTGGCTTTGAATTTGCGATCCTCCTGCCTCAGCCTCCTGAGCTGCTGGGATTATAGGTACGTACTGTTGCACCACTTTTTTTTTTTTACTTTTCAAAGTTAAAGAAATGAAAGAGAATAAAGTATCATATTCAAGAGTATATTCAAGAGTCTTATCCTTTTCTGAGTTTAAATTAAGCTTTGCTCAGAACATCATTCCTTAAATACCAATATTTTTTTTTTTGGTGGAGTGGTGGTGATAGTGAGGATTGAACTCAGGGGCAACCTACCTCAGAGTCACATCCCCAGCCCTTTCTATTTGAGACAGGGTCTCTTTAAATTGTTGAGGCTGGCCTCGAACTTGTTATCCTCGTGCTTTAGTCTCCCAAGGTGCTGTGATTAGAAGCCTGCACTATATCCAGCCCTTTATAATCGGTTTTTAAAAGCATCATAAAGATAGTGATGTCAGCCAACACAAACTTTTATAAAACCAGAAGTTAAACCTGCCTCTTATAGAACCCTACCTATTGCTTCCATCCCCACTTTGAACAATAACCTCTAAATTCCTGAGTGATGGTGTCTCCCTTGGGGGGATGGGGTGGAGATCGGATTACTATGAGGCACTACAAATTAGTAGCTGATGATGAACAGAGCTAAAATAAGCTCCTGGTTATTCATCTACCTTCGCCCAACTGATGGTGTAGGCCTCCCCCTAAAAGTACTCAGTGCGCACCAACCTCTAGAGTTCTACAAATTAATGCCAGATGTAGGAACTGCTGCTAAAACAAAGTTATGAAGCCAAACCAACATTCCTTTCCTCCCTGCAGCCCCACAAAATGTTTAAGAAAAATGTCACTGATTGAATTAATGGCTCAGTCCTTGGTCCCATTAATTTAAAAGTAAGCAAACAACATAAAGTTGCAAAATTCCTTACTTGCTATTCTTAAACCTGAAATATTATTTTAATGTAAATAAATACCTATAAATTGTACTTAGACTTAAATGCTACTACTATAAATTGTTTTGTTCTTGTTTTTATCAAAAAAGAAAAGCTGTTTTTCAAATGACCATAACAGCAATGAGTAAGAAAAGTTTCAGCTGATACAAGAACTTATAAGGACAACAGACAAAAAAAATCCAAAACACCATTGTGATCTTTTATATTATATATTTTAATTTAATGTATAGAACTCTAGTTTAGGTCTATTATCATTGGTTTTCAATTTGGGCAAATCCTCCCCCCTTATTTAGCAATGTCAGTGATGAGGGAAATGAAGGAAAATCTGGTGGGTAAAGGCCAGAATTAATGCAAAATGCTCTACAGTGTATTCCCTCCTACTCCATCTCCCCCCACCCCCCACAACTAGTATTAGCTTGGCCAAAATTTTGTACCCAAATAAAGAAACTCTGGTCTATAGTACCATGTAGCTGGGTTATTCTAGTAGCATGTATATCTCTCTAATTCCTACCTCTTTCTTCCTTGCCAATAGCAGCAGATTAGTATTCCCAAAACAGTGCTTTCATTATGTAATTCTTCTACTTCAAAAACTCTTTTGCTCATATATAATGGTTATTCATTATCACATCAAATCTAAACCTCTCAGCCTGGTTTAGAAGTAGGTTACTACTTCTATCTGGCTACTAAAACCTTCTTCTTGTTCTCAATTTCCACTCAAGTCAAGGTTACAATATTTTGCTGTTCTCCCTAAACAACATTAAAATTCATATTTCATGCCACGAACATTCCTTCTCATCTCTACCATTCAAACTCTTCCAAAATTTTGGGCTTTAAGTTCTGCTCCTTTAAGAAGCCTTTCCCATTTTTCTCATCTAAAAAGAACTATTTCCCGAATTCCTTTATTGTTATTTGTGAAAATCAAATAAATTCTGACTTGTAACATTATTCCTTTTTCCTGTTAAGCCTAACTCCTCATAAGAATAGGAGCTATACCTCAATACTTCTACTTGATAGTCTCACAAGTATCTACCATTTAATTTGTTCAAAACAGGATATTTAATTGCCCTCCTTCACATCTGCCCCATCCCCAAAGAATTCTCTATTTCTTACATAGCACCACCAAAAAGAAATTCAGGCATTATTTTTTCTTTTTCTTTTCTTGAGTACTGAGGATTGAATCCAGGGTCACTTTACCTGTAAACTGCCTTACAGCCCTTTTTATTTTGAGGCAGGGTCTTGCTGAATTGCTCAGGCTGGCCTCAAACTTGCAGTCCTGTGTCACTGGGATTACAGGTGTGTACCACCACACATAGTCATTCTTGATATCCAGCCCACTTCCACATAAAATCAATTTCCATGTCTCATTGGTTCTACCCTCCCCCAACTACTTCTTGAACATCCACCTCTAAAATATTTCTTAAAATTTATCTATTTCTTTCCTACTACACTGCTACTCTAGTCCATATTAACTTCATCTCTAAGGATACTCTTTTTACTCTTGATACTCCCCTCCCCAACATATTTTTCCTACAGTAGCCAAACTATGGTACTTTCTGAATCAATATTAGATGGTGTCCATAGATATCTTATTCCAAGCCAAAAAGTACTTTTTCCCTATCTAAGAGCTTTAAAATGATATTGCGTATATAGTATCCAATTACTGTATTGCTTATTACAGTGATTTTCAAAAGGCTTGTTTACAACTTTATCTAACACTTCTAATTGTGAATTCTTACTCCTGGGAACAACTGATCAATTTTATCAGGTAACTTTTATAAACACCCAAATCAGCACTGATTCAAGTCACTTACGCCAATGTATCTTCCATATATATATATATATATCTCATAAATATATATATATATATATATCATAGCAGACTGGCTATGTCATATTAAAACTTTAAAGAAAAGCAGGGAAGAAAACCAGTTGCTCATTTTATCTGTCAACTTTTTCCTATGTCTAGTAATATCATAAGCCTAAGGCATTCCAAGAAAGGAAACTATTTTCCAATTTATTCTCATTCCTTTTCAAACATATGAAGTCCTCATATTTTTTTAGACTCTTATTTATCATCCTATTTTTATTCTCTTATTTACTAACTCATTCCCATTTTCAATACTATCCCTGATCAGTTGATCTTCATAACTGGTCAAAGTTGCTAGCTCTTCCCACTGCTAGAGATTCCTTCTTAACTGGCTTCTTACACTATAAATCACAACCCAAATTCTCACCTAGTCATATCCTCCCTTTTGTTGGTGCTGGGATTGAACCTAGGATTGTTTTACTACTGAGCTAAGTCCCAGGTCCTTATCATTTTAAAATTTGAGATAGGGTCTTGCTAAGTTGCTGATGCTGGACTGGAACTTGTAATCCTCCTGCCTCAGCCTCCCCAGCTGCTGGGATTACAGGCATGTGCCACCTCACTGGGTTCACCTAGTCAGTCATATCCTAAACTTACCATCCCAAAATCTATTGGACAAGCTTGTATCAGGAAGGGGGGGGGGGCACACAAATTTGACTTTTAAGCCTTAAAAATATCTAAGTGTATTATTCCTGAGAAAACATTAAGGAAAAATAGGAAACACGATGGGTACTATCTAGAATGGGCTACATATTTCTATTCGGTTCCATGCTTTTATACAGGTTGAAATTACTATTAAATTGTCATATGCTATCAGTGCAACTACTTTATCACTTTGGAAGTCTTTTAGGGCCAGAAAGACAAAAATTACAAGAATATGAAACAAATTAATTTACGTAACCTACTTATCCATGTAATTTCATGTTGGGTTTCAAAAAAAACCTTAAAAAGAACTCTATACCACAAGAGAAATTTGAATTGAAAGAAACAGCTTTGGAAGAACTGATACAACTTAGAAACAGGTTAATTTCCTAAGGTACAATCCTGCATTATGTTAATTCAAACACTAATAGCTGTTATAGATAAAGAGATGGAGATAAAGCCAAAGTAGGAAAAGTGAGCATTTCATGCTGTGAAGAAAAATTAAATATAAAAGCAGCAATGTCTTAAAATATTTGTTATTTGATATTTTCATATTAAGATACCTTTCATATTAAGGGTAATATGAAGAAATTTCTAAAACTGGTTTGCTTCAAAGTAAAGTCCATGACTCAATGACAGTAGTTGACCAAGTCAAAGATCACATGGTCTCCCAGACCTGGTCCATCACCAAGGGACAAAAGATTCAACTTCTCCAGATGGCAGGGGGGAAAACGACTTGGCACTGCATCACACACTTAAAATCCAACAGGGTGTCCTCCCTGGTAACAGCACTGTGCGTCAAAGCATACCTTGCTGTGGTGAGGTTAGTGAAATGGTTGGAAAAACCATCATTTATGTTTCATTTCCTGAATGTCTTATAAACATGCACCATGAAATATTTCTGATCCTCATCACAGGTAATGGAAAAGCCCAGATTCGCCCTTTTCCATTCCCCTCCCTTGTATAGGTGCTTGCACCTCGGGCGCCAGGGCCCTGGAGTTCTCGTCTCAGATCATCACTGTCCAGTGGGGAATCCACTAAGCGAGAAAGATAATGTGGGTTACATTGTTTGGCACCAAAACAGAAATCAGTATTAAAAATTCCGATCCTACCCTCTCACACATAACAAAAACAAAACCAAGAAAAACCCGGCAAACTTGCCCCACCATCGTGAAGATCATACCAGCTCGGTTCAAATGTGCTTCTCAATCATCCTTTAGGCAAGAGAACACCTGGGGCGCGTTTTCGGGCCCTCATCTCTCACCCCCGCCCCGCGCCAGGCCAGGCCCCTGGACTCGCAGGAGGGGCTGGCGGACGTGGGCTCCGACGGAAAAGCAGGCATTACCCCTAAGGCCGCTCACACTAAGGGCAGAAGTAAGGTAGGGCCAGAGGTAACACGGCCTAGGTTGCGGGCAAGGCCTCGGAACTGACGGAAGAACGGCAAGGACCCGCAGGAGGGGAGGCGGGAGAAGCAGCCAGGCCTAGGCCGCACCAGGCCGCGAAGTGGCCATACGCGGTTTCCTGACTGAGGCTGCGAGCCAAGTCTCAGAGAAGGGGTTATCATTACCTGGACGGGTTCCTGCAGGACCGTCATCCTTGAGGCTCAGGCCCACTTTCTGCAGTGCCTCAGGCCCCCCCCGTAGCGGCTCCGGCCCCGCCAGCCCCGGCTCATTTAAACTCACCAGCGACCGTTACCGGGGGATGGGGGAGGCCGAGCGATTGCCGAGTACCTCCGAGCGGGACACGGAACTATCCGAAGTGTGGAGATGCAGACGAAAGTGAGACGGAAAGACCCGAAAGAGACCGAGAATGCCCGAAGTGAGTCGACCGAGAAGGCGATCGTTGCCGGAAATTGTCGAAGGTTACCGGAAACTACCGAGTTTGACCCAACGCGTAGGTTCCTCTTCTCAGCCACGCCTTCACCCACGCACGCCACGCCCTATCGTCCACGTTACACGCTACCCGGCCCAATAGGCAACCAGCAGACTGGGCGTGGCGTGGCAGATCGGGCGGGGATCGTTACGTGGCGGAGTTGCAGTCTGGAATCGCTACTCCCCCCACTTCTGGATTAATTGGTCAGAGTAGATAGAGCAAAGGGTAAAACGCCCGAATTTGGGCTGACTTGAATTAACCAAAAAGTGTTTGAGTTTATTTAGTTCTTTATCCATTTCAGAAATACCTATTTACAGCTCTGGGGTAAATTTTGGAGGCTTGACGCTCTCCAAACCTGTAGGATGGCGGGCCCTCAAGATGATTACGGTCTATTTAAGGGTAAAGTAGTGTAACAAAGAGTACTGCATTATGTGGTGCCCATTATAAATGATGTAAAAATTCAGAGGAGGGATAAATTAGTTGGGATTAACGAGGAAAAAGATTAAAAGATTTAAACTGGACTTTGAAGGATAGGTATAATTAGAAGAAAAAACAAGATAGTGTAAGTGAAGGTAGGAGAGATGAGGTCAATCTGGCAAAGAATTAAGGCATTTACTGAAGATAGTTACTGAGGTGACCAAATGACGAAAAAAATTTCAAAAGGCAGTTCGAAATTTTTATTCCTAGAAGAGGCCATTTGGTGTATGGGAAAAAGTGTGATATTAGAAGTCCAGGGGCCTGGTATTGAATTTTGCCTTTGGCCCTACTTACAAGTTCTTTGGCGCCTCTCTAGCTTCTGTTTGCATAGTCTGAAAAAAAATGGAAGGAAATTAGGTCCATTAGTGGATGTGGCGGTGTCTAGTACACACAGTAGGCACTTTCAAATTTCCTTTCTGCTTCCTTCCTCCGCCCACCTCAAAAGCATAAACCAGCGAACTATTAAAATTGTCACTTTCAGCAGACAAGGCAAACTTCTTGAAGGTTAATTTTCTGTTCAGAGCTGGGAGTGGTGGCTCACGCCTGTGCTCATATCTGCTCAGGAGGATCTCAAGTTTAAAATCAGCCTCAGCAGTTCAGCAGCCCTAAGCAACTTAGTGAGACACTGTCTCAAAATAAAAAAAATAAAAGGGTTGGAATTATGGTTCAGGGGTTATGTGCCCCTGGGTTCAATCCCTGGTACCAGGGTGGGAAGAAAAATTCTGTTTAGGACTTCTCTAGGCTAGACCTGGAACTCATGATATAGTCTGTTGTCTGGACATGTGAAATGAAGTTAGAGCTAACTTTTCCTTCCTGTGGGTGATGTTGGAGAAATATTAAAAACAACAACAACAACAACAAAAAAACACCAGTTGTCAGATCTATATCCTTCTCCACTACCCATCTGTAAATACTGATTATGTACTTGTGGCCCCACAATAGGCAAGTGCTAAGGTGATTTTTGACTGCCTTGTGCTCTGTTCTTTTAGCAGGATTATGCTGGATAAACTAGATTGGGCGTAGACTTCTTTGCTGACCTATATAATAACCATTAGCTATTTACAGTTCAATTAGCCAAAATCAAATGAAATTAAAAATGTTCTTCAGATGCCCTAGCCACATTCTCAACAGACCTTTGGGGTAGGGACCACCATATTGAACACAGATACAGAACTGTTATTGGCTTGACTAGGGCTGGAAGATAACTTCACCCAGGTGTCTAGGGCCTTGATGCTAGCTGTAGGGTGAGCCCCTCAATTATTCTCCACATAGCCTGTGTCTTCACATTGGCCTCTCATCAGTCAGTAGTTCAGCCACAGCCTCTTGACTTAATGGCTGGCAACCCAAGTGGGTGAAAATAGAATCTGTGGGGCCCCTGAAGCCCTACCTCTGTAAGTCAAACCCATCACTTCTTGTTGGGCAAATTAAGACAGGGCCAGCCTGGATTCATCAGGAGGAAAAAATAGACTCCACCTTTTGATGAAAAGAGTAGTAGAGCAACGCTGCAAAAGGCATGTGCAATGGGAGAGATAGTTGGATATCTTTGGAAATGATTTTCCATGCCAGGTATGAGAGGAGAAAATCTGTTAGTGAAAATGAAAAGAAAAAGTATGGGTAAGAGACATTACTCTTAAAATTTGACCCTTTTATTTATTTTTATTTTTTTGGTATTGAAAATTTTTCATTATCTTTTTTTTGACAGTGATAAATTATTTTCATGCATGTATATAGGGTAATATGTCTGTCTCATTCTGTCATCTTCCCATCCCCACTGCCCCTCCGCTCCCCACCCTTCCTCTGCACAATCCAAATTTCCTTCATTCTTCCCTACCCACTCCCTACTATGGATCAGCATCCACTTATCAGAGAAAACATTCTGCCTTTGGTTTTTTGGGATTGGCTTATTTCACTTAGCATGGTATTCTCTAGTTCCATCCATTTACCTGCAAATGCCATAATTTCATTCTTCTTTAAGGCTGAGTAGTATTCCATTGTGTATATGTACCATATTTTCTTTATCCATTCTTCTGTTGTAGGGCATCTAGGTTGGTTCCATAGTTTAGCTATTGTGAATTGAGCTACTATAAATATTGATGTGGCTATGTCACTGTGGTATGCTGATTTTAAGTCCTTTGGGTATAAACCAGGGAGAGGGATAACTGGGTCAAATGGTGGTTCCATTCCAAGTTTTCTTAGGAATCTCCATACTACTTTCCAAAGTGGTTGCACCAATCTACAGTCCCACCAGCAATGTAAGACTGTACCTTCTCCCCAACATTCTCGCAAACACTTATGGCTTGTATTCTTGATAATTGCCATTCTGACTGAGTGAGATGAAATCTAAAGAGTGGCTTTGATTTGCATTTCTCTAATTGCAAGAGATGATGAACATTTTTTCATACGTTTGTCGATCAATTATAAAATTTGACCCTTTTAACTGAACACAATATTCCAAATTTATCTTGATAATTCAGAATGCAGTAGGACAATTTTGTTATCTGGATATCTTTATTAAGGTAAACTAAAGTTGTGTTTACATTCTCTAGCAGCCACATGATACTACTCATGCCAAATTAGGTTCTTTTACAACCTGAGCTCTTTTTTCATATAACATGCTGCCAACTCAGTTTTTGTGCAATATTTTTTGTGAATTCAAATGTAGAGCTTTATCACAGAGAATACATAAAAATGATATTTCATGTGAACAAGTGTATGTGTTGAGAGTCAGCATTTTAAGAGTCTGTGATGCTTGGTGCTCTGACTTACACGCTTAGCCTTCCACTCCCCCCCCCCCCACACACACACACTCCTGAAAGAAGAATGTTTTCTTTCTGACTGTTCAGATCTTTTAGTCTTTTGGGCATTTTTACTTCCTGCCTTTTCCTGTTTGGCCTACTTAACTATACCATCTAGTAACCACTTGGGCATCCTGTTGTCATCCATTATCCAGTCTGTTAAGCTGCTGAGTAGAGTTGGGTTACAATAAGCTTTATCCCCCAAATGGAAAATTATTTCTTTTCCTTGGCCTGCTCCTTGAGCTATTTCATGTTCCATCAGATCTGGAGGCATTAGGGAAATTATTCAAAAAGCTGGACTTGGTATTATTGGCGAAGCACAGGCCCCACTCAAACCTAGCTTAAAGTAAGTGTACTCATTTTCTGCATTCCTTCAATCCTCTTTGTCTGCATCCCTCATTTTGTCTTAGTTGCAAGTGGTCTTATGTCCTCCTTAGCTAACATTGAGGCTTCCCCTACCCTACCATATTTCCTCCTTCCTCTGGGTCATTTCATCCTCTTTCTTTGGCTTTGATGACACAGTATCCTGGTTTTTCCTCCTCTGCCTTGTTCCTTTGTGTTTCCTTTGCAGCCCCTGTGCCAGTCCCGCTAACATCAGAGTGCTTCAAGGGACGGTTCTAGACCATCTTCTCACCCTACACATTCTTCCTAGGTAAGTCTTGTGGCATCTGCTTCCTATTTACAAGTCATTCCAAAAAGTCCTTTCTCTAGGTAGACCACTTCTGAGAGCTCCAGACCCAGGTGCTTAACTGCTGTCTGGACATCTGCATCTGGATGCGTCACAGGGCTTGTTCACAATGGAACCTTCATTTTTCAAGCTTGAAACATTTCCTATTCCAGTTTGAGACATCATTAACTTTTCCATTGCCCAAGCAGGAAACCAATCATTTTCTTTAACCCTGGAAAGGAGGTTAAGTTTTTCCTCTCCTGCTTAGGGTTTCAGGTTGAGCCTAAGCTGACATAGACAGATTGCTGGGAGAAAAGCATACAGATTTTATTTAACAATTTTTACATGTACAGGGGATTCTTCACAAGAAAAAGGAAGACCCAAGGAAACAGAGCCCATCACATATATTCTAGGTTGGACAAAGAATAGTAAATTGTGAAAACGTGGCAAGACAAACATGAGTGTGCTAGGGTGGCTAATTGTGGAAGAGTGACGGGAAGGTAGGGGGTAGAGGTTAGTCTAACAAGGCTTGTACAGACTTCTCTTGGCCTCAACTCTGTCTCTGGTGAACGTCTTTCTCCTAAAGGGAGGACACCTTTCACGTGGAATTTTTAACTCCTACTTTAAAGAATAAAATGGAAGGTCAGGGTCCTGGGGGCATAGTTCAGTGGTAGATCACTTGCCTAGCATGTGAGAGGCCCTGGGTTTGATCCCCAGTGTCACATCTGTCCTCCCCACCCCCACAAAAAAAACAAGGACAACAGAAAGGAAGGTCAGAGTGTCCTTCTTGCATCTGCTCTTTTTCAAGCATTTAAGAATAATCAATGCACCAAAGTAGCATGTCTTGAGGTGGCACATTTGATTCTCTATAACCCCAACATCTAGTCACAAAGACCTACCAATTTTATCTCCTAAATATACCTATATGTTTCTTTCTGCTTCTAGTCTTTCCTCCCTCCAAAAATAAGTTTGATTTTGTCAGAACACCTTCTTTACCCTACCTCCCCTCCCCCAAACTCCGAGTTTCCCATCACCCTCTTGTTACAGCCCAGACTCTTCAGCTCCTCCTACAAGGCACTCACAGGTCTAGACTCCGCCTCCTTGTTCAGCTTTGTTTTACCCATCTTCCCTTCACACCTGACATTCCAACTGTGTGGGACTTGGCTGGCCTTGAACTTGTGAATCTCCTGTCTCAGCCTCTCATTTGCTGGGATTACAGGCATGTGCCACCACGTCTGGTGCTGCGTGGGACTTCTTCTTCTTCTTCTTTTTTTTTTTTTGGAACCAGGGATTGAACTCGGCCATTGAGTCAAATCCCCAGTCCTATTTTGTATTTTATTTAGAGTCAGGGTCTCACTGAGTTGCTTAGGGCCTCTCTAAGTTGCTGAGGCTGGCTTTCAACTCGTGATTCTCCTGACTCAGCCTCCCAAGTCGCTTGGATTACAGGCGTGCGCCCGGCTGGTGGGACTTCTTGACCCACTCTTGCCTCAAAGTCTTTGCATGTATTGTTCTCTCTCCCAGAACACTTCTCACTAAAAATACATGCATGGAATTTAATTTACTCCATTTCAGTCCTTAGTGCCACACCCTTCTCTCTCCTCCTCTATTTCCCTAGTACCCTTTCTCTACTCTACTGGTTTTCACTCATCTATTTAAATATTTTATTATATATATATATATGTGTATTGTATATATATAATATATGTATATAATTATATAATATATATGTACATAATATATATACACATATATACATATATGTATATAAATGTTTTGGTTTGACTGTGAGGTGTCCCCCAAAAGCTCATATGTGAGACAATGCAGAAGGTTGGAGGATAAATGATCGGGTTATACCCTTCACCTAATTAGTGAATTAACCCCTGATGGGATTAACTGAGTGGTAACTGAAGTGGTAGGGTGTAGCTGGAAGAGGCGGAAATTAGGGCACGACTTTGGGGCATATATTTGTATCTGGCCAAGTGGAGTCTCTCTCTCTCTGGCTTCCTGAGCAACATGTGAGCTACTTCCCTCTGCCACATTCCATTTCAGTTCCTGGTGATATGCCTTTCCACCATGATGTCCTGCCTCACCTGAGCCCTGAGGAATGGAGCCTGCTGTCTGTGGGTTGAGACCTCAGAAACTGTGAGCCCTCAAATAAACTTTTCCTCCTCTACAGTTGTTCTCACTGGGTCCTTTAGTCACAGCAGCAAAGAAAGCTGACTAAAACAACATATATGTATATGTATATTTACAGGTGGAATTCACTCTGGTACATTTATACATGTATAGTGTAATTTTGTCAAATTCATTCCATATTTTCTCCCCTTTTCTGGCCCTCCTTCCTGCACTCTCAATCTCCTTCTTGTACTTCACTGATCTTCCCTGTATCTTTATGATATTCAATACCCACCGTCTTTTTTTTTTTTTTAATTCATTTAATTTTGATCCATTGACCACAAATGGAGTACAGCTGCTGTTTCTCTGGTTGTACACAAAGTAGAGTCACACCATCTGTGCATTCATTCATGTACACAGGGCAATGATGTCTGTCTCATTCTGTTATTATTCCTACTCCCTCCACCCAATACCCACCGTCTTTTCCCCCCTTACTTTGCTCTAGCTTCCGCGTATGAAAGAAAACATTAGAACCTTGATTTTCTGAATCTGGCTGATTTCACTTAGCACGATGTTCACCAGTTCTATCTATTTATAGGCAAATGCCATAATTTCATTCTTCTCTATGTCTCTGCCCAGAACACTCTTAATTCCACTTTTTATCCAGTTGTCTCTGCTTACCTCCCAGGTATACTTCTTCCCAGCTTCTCTGGACCCACGGGAAAGTCGACCGTCCCTGCAGTGGCTCAGTGCTACAGACATGCCATTGCTCTCATCATTCTTTACTGTGCCCACTTCTCATTTGCCTGTAAACTCCATTGGGCTTTGCGTTCCACACCTGGTCCACACTTGGAACTTAGTGCTCATTATTCTTTCTTTGAATTAATAGAATATAGTAGTCCCCCCTTTCCATTTGGGGAATATCCTCCAAAAGCTCCAGTGGATGCCTGAAACTGTGGATAGTATGAAACCTATAATACACTTTTTTCCCTACACATACACATACTTATTTACTACCTCCTCCTTTTTACCTAAGCACTTATTATCCATTGTGGTTGTAACTTGTAGTTTGAGGTACAACAAAACTAGCATGAATTTCTTTTTCCTTCTTCGTAATTTCACAGATAGAATACTTATTATTGACATAGATCTTAGCAACCGCAGAGTACAATTCATTTCTTTCCTTAGAAAGTTAAGAAATTTCACCTTTTCAGTTGTAGGAAGGACTTTGTGGCTTCTCTTTGGTATATTAGAATTGGCAGTATTACTTCTCTTGAGCTTTGGGGCCACCATTAAGTAAAATAAGGTCCTCTTGAACACAAGAACTGTGGTACTGCAACCAAGTTGGTTACTAAGTGTCTTATGGCAGGTAGCACATGTAGTGTGGATACACTGGACAAAAGAATGATTCATGTCCTGAGCAGGATGGCATCAGATTTCATCATGCCACTCAGAAGAGCATGTGATTTAAAACTTATGAATTAATTATTTCTGGAATTTTCTATCTGATATTTTCAGACCACAGTCGAATGTGGGTAACCAAAACCTTAGAAAGTGAAACAACAGATAAAGGGGTACTATTGCAAATTAATCTTGTTTATATTATTATTTTATTTATTGATGGATGTTAGGGACTAGATTTGTTTGTTTGTGTGTGTGTGTGTGTGTGTGTGTGTGTATGTGTGTGTGGAACTAAGGATGCCCATGGATGCTCTACCACTGAGCTACATCCCAGTTCTTTTTGTTTTTTTTCTCACTTGGAGAGAGGGTCTAAGTTGCCAAGGCTGGCTTCCAACTTTCTATCTTCCTGCCTCAGCTTCCTGAGTTGCTGGATTTCAGGTGTACATCACCACACCCAGATGGACTGGATGTCTGTGGACCCTCCCTATTAATACATTGAAACTCTACTCCCAGTATGGCTATATTTGGACATGGGGTCTTGAGGAAGTAATTAATGTCAAATGAGGTTATAAAGGTGAGACTCTCAGCTCATAGGATTAGTGTCCTTACAAGAGGAGGCACCAGGCAGCTTAATCTCTCTCTGTGCATGTGCCTCAAGGAAAGGTCAAGTGAGGATATGGTATGAGGCCGCCATCTACAAACCAAGAAGAAAGCTCTCACCAGGAACTGATTTACTGGCACCTTGATCATGGATACTGTGAGAAAACAAATTTCTCTTGTTCAAGCCATCTAATTTGTGGCATTTCATTATAACAACCTGATCACTTTAATACATTGATTATTCTATTTATGTCTTATCCCCCTAAGGGAAGCATCAAATCTTATGTTTTCCTTTATTGTTCTTTGAAAAGTATCAAATATACAGAAGATGACTTTAAACTATCAACTAAGTGATTAACGTGGAAACCTTAATGTATTACTCTTCTTCCTGAAATACTTTCCCCATATTTTTTTTACCTGATAAATTCTATTTGTCCTTCAAGTCTCAGCCTCAATATTATGTCCTCACAATATTCCCTGCCCTACCTAAACTCCAATATACTTTTTTCCTATACATACACATACTAATTTAATGCTTCTTCCTTTTTCCCTAAGCACTTATTCTCCATTGTGGTTGTAACTTGCAGTTTGAGGTACAACAGCAACCTGGGAAAATACTACAAATCTATTTAAATATCATAAATATATAAATATTTTAGAATATCTGGTGACTGAATGAATTGACCACTTAATTTCATCTCTCACTTGATGCTTTATTGACTCCTTCTTTCTGAACCCAGAGAACATGCTGGTCTGGCATATAAAACCTTAAACAATTTAAAGTCAAGGCATCTTTTCCTGCCTGGCTACCTGAGGGTTGGGTGCCATCGTGAACAACACAGTAGATGTCTGGACCAAGAAGCTCATAACCAACTACTTTGGAGAAAACAAATTGTTATGATTCAGATATTAGGGGTCCCCCAAAAGCTCATGTGTGAGACAGTGCAAGAAAATTTAGAGGTGAAATGATTGACTTATGGAGTTCTTAACCTAATCATTACATTAATCCTCTGATAGGGACTGGCTGCCTGGTACCTCTAGGCAGGTAGGATGTGGCTGGAGTAGGTTTTTCACTGGGGCCTGACTTTGGGGTGTACATTTTGTCCATGGTGAGGAGAGTCTCTTCTCTCTCTGATTTCTGATGCCATGTCCCCAGTTGCTGTCCTCTGCCAAACACTTCCACCATGATGTTCTGCCTCACCTCAGGCCCTGATGAATGGAGTCGGCCATCTATGGACTGAGACTTCTGCAACTGTGAGCATCAAATAAACTAATCTTCCTCTAATTATTCTCATCAGGTCTTTTGGTCATAACAGTAAAAAAGGTGACTGAAACACAAATGGTCATCAATGTCCTTCACCCTGGGAAGGCAACAGCACCTAAAACAAATTGGGGAAAAACTTGCCAAAATGTCCATGGCAACACTGGGTGTCATCTTTTTATTTGGATTCAGAACCCATTTTGGTTATGGTAAGACAGATGGCTTTGGCACAATTTATGATTCCTTAGATTATGCTGGGAAAATGAATCCAAAACCTAGACTTTCAAGAAATGGCATGTATGAGAAAAAAAAAAAAATGACCTCAAGAAAGCAGCAAAAGGAATGGAAGAACAGAATGGGGAAGTCCGGGAACTGAGATGACGAATGCTGATACTTAGAAAAAGCAGGAGAAAAGATTCTGTCACAACTTAATTCGTGGTGATTTTGTGAATTTTTCATGAGGATTAATAAACTGTAAAAACAAAATAAATAAATAAATGAAGTCAAGGCCATATCTGAAGTATTGACTATTTAGAAAATGCATCTTGGGGCTGGGGTGTAGCTCAGGTCCTGGGTTCAGACCCCGATACTGCGTATGCACATAACACACACCCCAAAAGAAGATGCATTTTGGTTCAGGTGGGCTCTGGTTCAGGTGGGCTCTGAGATGTTCTAACCAGTCAGTCCAAAACTAGGAGGTTAGTACATGCTGGAAGATGCAGGGACAAAATAAACAAGAGGGCAGGGTACTGAGAGCAGGCAAATATGCTGGGCTGAGGCAGAGGCTATACAGGCTTGGTTGAAATGGTGGTGTTGGAGACAGTTGATAAAAAGCTTTGAGTTCCAGGCTGGTGACTTTAGACTTGATAAAATAGACCTAGGGAGCGGCTGGTGCTGATTGAGCTGGAGAGTGACCTCATGAGAAGGGAATTTGAGAAAGATTATGCCAACAGCTGAGGATTATGTGAATTGGAGGAGAGACTGAGCTTTGAGGGTCTGTGAATGTGGCTGCTAGGGAGTCTAGACAGTCCTGTTTCCCTTATCCTTGACTCAAAAAAAAAAAAAGATGGAAAATTAAAACAGTTCTGAGTAACTAATTTAAAGTAAGAAACATTCTTATCCAATTCTTTGTCCTAAAGGCATTCAAAATCTAATCAGAGGTGCTGCTTTTTATATTCAGACTTAATAGCAAGAGAAAAAAGTAAATGATTGTGCTGGCTATTGTCTCTTTCCTCTTAGAAGGACATATATGCTTGATTTCTAGATGAAAATATTGGCATCATCTAGAGAGGATGCCCACCAAATAATAGGTTCTTTGTTTTTCCCCTTTCTGTAGATCAATTATAGAGCAATAAAGAAATTTGATTATATTCCAGTCTTGAGTATACACCATAGTTGCCTTGAATAGGCTTTGTTGTTTGTGCTACAAATATATAATTCGAGAGAGAGGGTTTAAAATATAAAGTTATCCCTCAGTATCCACATGGTTGGTTCCAGGGCCCTGGGTAGATACCAAAATCTGTGGATGCCCAAGTCCTTTATATGAAATGGTGCAGTATTTACATGTAACCTAGGCATCCCCTCCCTTATACTTTAAAATCATCTGTAGACTACTTATAATACCTGGCACAGTGGAAACACTACGTAAATAATTTTCATACTGCATTGTTTAGGGAATAATGACAGGAAGAAAAGTCTGTACGTGTTCAGCACAGATGCAGTTGTTTCCCTGGATATTTCCAATCTGCAGTTGGTTGAACCCATGGATGCAGATCCCATGAATACAGAGGGCCAACTGAACTGAATTTGGGGTGCCGCGGATGAGAAATGTCCAAAAAATAGAAAACGTGAAGCTTGAAAAATTTGAAAGAGAAGTTGGGACTTTGAGATACAGATTTTTGGGGCAGAACTAAATGCACTTGTTTTAATGTAATAACTTGTAAAATCTTTGTGAGTCTATTTATATTAAAGCTATGTACTTACATGTCTGCATCCTTCACACCACATGGTGAGCTTCTGGGGGCCAGGATAACCTCTTATTCTTCTTAGTAAAAGTACCCAGCACCCTGTAGGTACTCAGTGTTAGTTGGGCAAATAAATGAGAGTAATATGGGTAAAGGAGATAAAGGAGAGGGGGGTCAGTGGCAGAACTTTAGTGTTGTGAGTGCTGTAGAGAAGGCCCCGCGGACACAAGATAACTAACTGGCCACAGGGAAGTCACTTGCAGTGTGCTAGGGGAAGTCAGAATTCAAGAAGGCAAAGAGGAAGTTGGTAGAGAGGGAAGCCATGAAAAAGAATCCTCTTTAGTATTAAAAGCACATCCCCAAAATGCTGAGAAAAAGTGCCTGCTAAAGGTATTCATTTTTTCTTTCTTACCGAGAGTCGCCCATGCTGTGGGCACCAGGGCCATTGCTTTCAATGATGCTTCCTGGCCCCACAGGGGGCCAGCCTTCATCCTGAGTGAGCCCCTCCCTGCTCTGCCAGCCTCCTCTGTTGCCTTTGTATGGTGTCTTGGGTACTAGTCTCAGGTCTGCTCTGCAGTGACCCACAGTGTGGCCTTGAGCAAGTCACCCCCTTTTCTCTGGGCCTCTGCAGTCCCCTGCAGCTGGCGGCATGTCTGGGAGAATGCAGTTTGAATGGCTGGTGACAATCTCACTTGCTCTCTGTTGCTTTGCGACAATAAATGACTTTGCCAAACGTCAGCTGTCCTGCCTTCCGCCCCCTTCGTTGTACCCTAAGGCTGACTCTCACCCTCCTGGCAGGATTCAGTTCACAGACACATCTCTAGGTGGCACTGCCTTGATTGCAGCACAGAAATGTGCTTCAGCCATTTGAAGGGAGTGTTGTGTGAGCAGGCCTAGGGCACACTCTCTGCTTCTTCCCGGGGAGCCAAGGAAATGAACTTTGAGGGGGTGATTTAAAGTGCTCTGACAGCCAGTGATAGCATGGTCCTTGAAATTTTATTATTTTTTATTTTGCAGACAATTTTGATTCATTGTACACAAATGGGGTACATCTTTTCGTTTCTATGGTTATGCACGATGAAGAGTCATACCATTTGTGTAATCATACATGTACATAGGGCAACGATGTCTGTCATTCCACCATTTTTCATACAGTCGTTGAAATTTGATGTGAGATACCTTTGCCCTTCTTTGTTCCCCTCACTTTTGAGTTTCGGAGTCTTAAAGCTGACTGAGCCTCCAGGTTATTTATTACTTCTTTTCTTCCTTCCTTAGTGAAAAGGAATCTTATATACAGAGTTAATCATTCTCCTTTCCTCAGTGGTCCATATAAGGTCTCTCTCTCTCTTTTTTTTTTGGTGGTACTGGGAGTTGAACCCAGGGCCTGGCACATGCTAGGCAAGTGCTGTACCACTGAGACACACCCCTAGCCCTATTTAAGGCCTCTCTTTTTTAAGTACTTTATTCCTTTTTATCTCATTGACTCATCCATCCAAACCATGCCCACCATAGACAATCATCAGATATTTTTAATATTTATTTATTTGGTATTGGGGATTGAACCCAGGAGCACTTAACCAGTGAGTCACATCTCCAGCCCTTTTTATTTTTTATTTTGAGACAGGGTCTCACTAAGTTGCTTAGGGCCTCAATAAGTTGCTGAGGCTGGCTTTGAGCTTCCTTCTGCCTCAGCCTTTTGAGTAACTGGAATTACAGGTGTGCACTATCTCACCTAGTTTCCAGTGTACCCAAAATGTTATCATTTTAACATGTAATAAATATAAAAATTACTAATTAAATTGACTATATTGTCTTTTGTACTAAATCTTCAAAATCCAGTGTGCATGTTCCTCTTACAGTTTATCTCCATTTGGATTCTAAATTTTCATCAGAAGTACTTAATCTGTATTTAGATTTCATAAAATTCTCTGTTGAAAAAGGAGATTCACATATCTATGTTTTTCCAAGCATGCTTAAAAGTTTTCCAGTAACTGAATCAAGTGCCAAAGAATCATTTTCCTTTCATATTTACATACAAATTGACAAACCATTTTCATTTGTTTTAGAAAAATTGACTTGACTTTGAAGCAAAGCACATGTTTCAAAATTACACCTGTCCCAGTTAAGTAAATTCACTAACTCTTATGAAATTTTCTTTTATCTCCTTTGGCATGTTTACTAGACTGCTAGTAAAATACACTCTGTAATTAAGTAACTTGTATCTTTTGAATTAGTTGTGCTTCTCACCTGTCTTGTTGTTTTGCCCTTGGACATATAGGTTGCTCGGGCCAACAGTGCTTACCTGTGTCATGGAGCTTGGGGGTACAGGACGAGGTGGTGGATGAACCCTAAAACTGAGAGCCCTAGGCACCAAAATTCCCAAATCAATCAGATCTGATCCTATGAAATAACTCCTTGTGTTAGGAATTCACCCCCACCCTCCCCAGGGAGAAGCAGCCTTAGGAGGAAGCCCTTCTTGAATTCTCCTGCCCTGGAAGTTCAGAGGGGCAGAGGAAGGGGAACATCTGTCCAAAGTCAGGCTGCCTCCCATCTGTTTTTATCAACTCCCCACAAATGCAGTGCATTTTCATGCCCTAATGTTAGGACCTTATTAACACCTGGACCACAGGTTTGAGTCATAGCAGGTAAGCAGGTGGCACTGTTTGTTCCTAGACAGTAGACTAGGAAAAGAAGGATCAGAGCCCCAAGAATTCTTTTTTCTTTTTATCATAGCAAAGCTATTCCTGGCCAAGTCCTACCCCAAACTGAAGCTACTTCCCTATCACATACACCCCGGTTCAAAGGCCCTCCTTTTTACCCAAGAGATTTTTTACCATTTCCTAGTTTCTTGTCATTTTCACTTTGTAATTTTTCTGTTTGACCTTGGGAGAGAGAGTGGCACTCATGTTAATCACTCATTTAATCCTCATGACAACCTATGAAGTTACACTAGCAGTCTCATTTCACAGATGAGAGCACAGGCTTGAAGAAGCTAACTAGCCTGCCTGGGAACTGAGTCAGGACTTCCATCCACGCAGTCTGGCTCCTGAGTGGGCACTCTTAACCTCTGCCTTGCAGGAAAGCCCAAATTATCCAGTGTCCTCTATGGGGATGCATTAATGTAGTGTCAATCAAGGCATTGTCTAGTAACGTCCAGGCTTATGAGAACTGATGAGAAGAGAGGGAGAATGACAAGGGCAAGGCATTAGCAGCCAGGCCTGCTGTCAGCAGCATTTGATCCCAGGCAGGAGACTCTGACAGATCACTCTCAGGGCAGGACAGGCCCTGTGTGGCTAGAGGCAAAGGGAGGAGGAGCAAGCGTCCGTGAGCCCAGTCCACACAAGGATTGATGTCAGCTCTCTGTGCGTTGGTCTCCAAATTTGACATCTGATATGAACTTGTTGGTGTGAAATTCTATCCTGCATTTTCAATCCACTGGATTTGAAGTCCTTCCAGTGCAGCAGTTGAGTGGGCTGAACCCACTGGCGCAGGCACCACTAGAAGCTTCCCAGAGGTGGCTGTCCAGCTGCCAGTGTGTGCTGCTACACTTGTCTCTTCACATTTCTGCATCTCCTTCTTTCTTTTTCTCTGATTGCCCAACATGCACTGGGGTGTAAGTCTCTGTTGTGGACACTGTGAAGGAGGCTCTAGATGGAAGAGACTTGAAAGTCAAAGTCAGCAACTAGGAAAGAGATGAGGAGCACAGAAAGGTGAAACCTCTGACTCCAGTTACTGGGCTCTAATGAAATGTGGGCATCACGAGTTTCAGTAAAAACAAGGCCAGTGTCTGGTGTATGCTCTAGATGTGTGGCTCTTGCTTGAAACCACCATTCCCTAGTTGCTTCTGAAATGCCAGGTACTTTTTTTTTTTTTTTTTTTCTCCTGGGGTTGCTGAAATAGAATCAGAAACTGATTTGAAGAGCCTCTCCTTCCCCATTGTGGCGCCTGTGGTCCGAGGTTTCAGGCAGGCAGGCTCCTCCTCTGAGTGTCCACTGACAAGGCAGGCTGCCTGGCTCTAGGGACCTGCCACATGCTTTCTGGGCCACAAATATTTCACACTCTGGATTCCCAGCTGCCTCCCTGCCCCCTCTCCCATTCTTTTCTACCCCTTCCTCAATCCTAGATCCACACTTCACAATTCCTTTGGCCACTGTCACCTTACTTTGTCTCTCTCACGTGGACCCCTCTCCTGGAGTTCCTTTAGGGACCTCTGAGCAGCCTGTTCACCCTTGGCTTCACATGCCTGGGAAAGCAAAGGAAAGTGAACTAGTGTGTGTGTTTTCTTGTGCTGGGGTTGTGTGCAGAGCCTCCTGTTGTTGCTCCTACATCTCATAACTCGGGAAGGAGACGTTTACTTTAAAGGTCATGAGGGTTCTTAGCCCAAGATTAGGAAGTAGTAAATCCAGGCTTTAGAGCGTCCGTCTGCCTTCATGGGGCACCATTCAGTGTTCTGAACTCATACTTCTATTTCCATGCAGACTTAATATTTTGCTTCTACCTAGAACTTTTTTTTAAAGGAAAGAAAAGGTCAGAACAACCTCCCAGCCCTCTCTTGCTAGATCCTACTTCTTTCTAGAATTACTAGAATGACTGGTTTTTTAAACTGGTTTTTAAGCTGGGGTCATATGAGAGCATTTAATTCAGTGGTTATTTAAAAAATGTAAAACCTTGGAACTATTTCTTTGAGAATGATCCTGGGAACCCCAGTGTATAAAACACACAGGACAGGCGCTGCTTGAAGTGGCAGTGGCAGAGGGAGCTCCCAGACTATGTCCTTTGCTATCAGAAGCTTGTTGTGGAATTTTAGGGCAGATTCTGTTGAATGTTCACGAAAAGCTCCTGATTATCTTTTCATTTTAGAGATAAGCAAACTGAGGCCAAGAGAGGCAAAGTGGCTGGTGCAGTTGGGACTAGTGACTGTGTCTCTAGCTTCCAGGTGTCCCGTAGCCTGCCAGTCTTATAGGTGAGAAACTGGACCTAGAAAGTCCAAGTGTCTTTTCTGCTTCTTTCAGCTTTATTCCTCTTTTTCCTCTGAATTTTACAGAAACCAACGATTTAGCTCAAAGCAGTTCTGTGTGAATAAGTGGTGTTTTTCTGAATATTTTTTTGGCTTTCAAAGTTTTTTAAAAAAACAAAAAACAGTAAGCTCTTTATAAAAATTTCCATTACTGTAGGAAGTGAAAAACGTAAAAAGCTGCAGATCGACATCAAGCTCTCGCCCTCAACCCCCAGGTCCCCAGGGGTGTCTCCTGTTGACGGTTGGTGGTGTATCCATCCTGATCTTTCTTGTGAACACACAAACATGTATGCTTTTCTCCCCCCATAAATGGGACTGCCATATGCTTTCGAAAGCACATACTTTCAAATCACACACACCTCACTTTTAGCCTCAATCTCTGCTTGTGTAAAATGGTAGTAGGAAATAGTGTCTATGGGATTATGGTGAAGATTTAATGAGTTTTTATATGAGTAGTGCTTAACTGTGGCTGGCACATAGTGAGCATCGTGCGCACACACACACACACACACGCGCGCGCGCGCACACACACACACACCAGGGGGTGCAGACTGAGTTAGAGGTAGAGTAAGACTTCAGTCACGAGTTTTCTGACCTCCAGTCTCCTGACTTTCTACTGCCCCTCTGCTTCTCACCCAGGTCCCCGAGGCGTGGTTCAGTAATCAGTCCTCATTGAATGACCGTGTGAGGCTGGAGGGGGCAGTGGTCTGTGGAGTTCCTGGGATGGCTGCTCTGGAAAAGGGAGGATTTCACCCTGGGATGGGGAGGGTGTGGGGCAGAGGGGTGGCTGGCTCAGCTGTTGCCTCAGGGCTCCACGCCGGGAGAGTTGAGCCTCAGGGCAGAACTGAGGGCCCAGAGTGGCTCTCAGCTTAAAGGATCTTGGCTTAAAAGGAATGTGTAGTGGGCTGCCTCTGCTCAGGAGGGGCTAAAAAAAGCCGCACCATCCCCTGGGCTTTGTGTGAGGTTATCAACTGCTCAAGTCAGCTCATCTCTCTGGCTGCTCTGGCATTTTTGAGGGGGTCTGTTTTCCTGGCCCCTCTGGGTTTCCACCAATCGGCAGGAAGGGGTCAGCCTGTCCCCTTCCTGGTGGAGGCTGTGAGGAGTGAGGTGTGTGTGTGGGAGGGGGCTGGTGGCCTTAAACCTGGTGACAATACACAGTTGTCAGCTGTACCCTGCTGGTGTTTCTTCCTTTTATAGTCAGCAGCAGTTGCTCTTGCTCTCACACAGCCCCTCTGTGGGGGCTCCTGCCCAGGATAAAAGCCGAGGGAGGCGGCCTGGTCTCCTATCTCATCTCTCAGGAGTCGTATCTCTTGGTTCCTTCCTAGGTCCCACCTCCACTGAAGATCCCAGCCAGGCAACATGCCTCCCAAGAAGCCTGAACCTAAGAAAGAGGCGGCCAAGCCAGCCCCAGCCTCTGCCCCAGCCTCTGCTCCAGCCTCTGCCGCAGCTTCAACTTCTGAGCTCCCCAAGGAACCTGCCTTTGATCCCAAGAGTGTAAAGGTGAGTGAAGTTCAGCCAATCGGATGAGGGTGGGGATGACATTCAGGGTTCTACTCGTCCTGGAGCATACAGAGAACCTTCACAGAGCTCAGCCTGGCATGAGGACTATGGAGTCAGTGCCCTAGATCACAGCTCCAAGGCCAATGGAGCCAGTGTTAGACTGGGGCCCATGAGGGCAGACTGCAGTCATAGGCTTTTTCCTTTAAGAACAGGATGCTGCTCCATCCAAGGAAGCTCTGTTGGCATCTCAGATTCACCCAGCAGAGTTGAGAATGGTGCGAGGTATAACCAGTCAACCAACCAACCTTTTTAAAGCCTTTGGGGAACATTATAGGAGAGTAAAGGAAACTGACCTTCCTGGGTCAGTAAAGGAAACTGGGAGTTGGTATGCTATCTTCATGGAGAGCAGACGTATAATGAGAGCTGCCAGTGTAATTTGGAGTCATTGATGTTGGCAGTCAGGGAGGATGCTCCCAGAGTGCGGAAGGTCTGGAAAAGACCTCACTCACAAATACCCTTTAGAGGGTTGGGCGGGGGAGGAAAACTATAGATAAGGTAAGAGGAGTCTGAGTCCCTCTTTTCCTCTTTCCCTATCCAGAGAGACCCCTCCTTTTGTGGCCTAAGCTTCTATTTGTCATTTGCTATGGACTGGCCCATCCCAGCTGAGACCTTTGCTCTAACTTTGCCAGGAGCCCGGCCTGCCTCCCTCTGCCTCCCCAGCTTTACTCCCTCCCTGCCTTGCCCTGTTCCCCCATCTGGAATACTCCCTGGAGCTGGTGTGGGTCCTGTGGGCTGACTCAGTAATTTTAGGCCTCCCGCAGCTATCTGGACCAGCTGCTAAGGAATGAACTGGGAGGGGGTGGGCCCAGGAGGGAGGGGTCAGAAGCCTCTAGAGAGGAGAATTTTAAGTCATGACACCAGAATGGGAGAGGTCAAGTGGCTACTGGTATGAAGAGCTATTAATAACAGTGGAGAGTGGTAGGCCCCCGGGGATCTCAGCCTTAGGGCAATGGCTGGGGGTATAAGGAATTGGGTGAAAATAAGAGCACAGGATCAGGTTCTGGGACAAATGGGACGAGAACCCAAGGTCCAGGGCTCTAGCCACGTGACCCTCCCTGGCCCCCTCAAGATTTCCCAGCACCCACAGCAGGGATACCCCACTTGCTCTGTTGAAGAACTTGGGTTTGACCACAAGGGGTGGGAATTAAGCAGAACTGACTTGACCAGGACATGGAGGCCGTTGCCCTATTCCTGGGCTTGGTTATGGCTTCCTCAGGAAACCCAGTTTAGTATATGACCTTAAAAGTATTTGAAGGTTTCTCTGTCATATGGCAAGAGAAGTTCACCATCTGCCCCTCAGGAGCCCTACTCATCTTTGTTTCTGATTTATTCTGATAAAGCGCCAGGCCTGGTCCCTGGTAGGATCATGGGTGCCCTTCCCTGTGCCTATCACTTCCCTCCATCCACCCGCCTCTCCCAATTTCCCATTGTAGTCCTCTTTTCTGGTGGTTTTTGAAATTGCTTTAAAGTAGGGGAGGGGGGGGAGAAAAACAGTGTCTTTCCTAAGAGTCATTTTCTCCCCTTTTATTATATTTACCCAGTGCCTTTGTTTATAAGATTCTTTTCTCAAAGAAAAAGTAAAAGTCAACTTAAGTCCATTGTGTATTGTTCTGACCATGCAGTCAGACTTCCTGCTTTTATTTATTTGTTTTTTCATTGGTACCAGAGATTGAATACAGGGGTGCTTAACCACTGGGCCGCATCCCCTGCTCAACCCCGCTTTTTTTGTTTTTTTAATTTGAAACAGGGCCTCACTAAATTGTTGAGGCTGGCCTTGAACTTGCAATCCTCCTGCCTCAGGCAGGCAAACTGCTGGGATTACAGGCATGCCCCACCACGCCTGGCTCCCGGACTCCATGCTTTTATACTAGTTTCTCTTACTATGCTTATTCCTGGGTTTAAAGCATTGCAGAGTAAGGCAAACTCTACCTTTTTCTCAGAGATTTAATGCAGAGTGTCCTTTATCCCATTTAACACACACATCACTACCCCCAACCCCATATGTGGCAAAATTCATTACAAGTTTCATGCAGAACTAGGACTAGGAATAGTGGCACATGAAGATGCTCCATGGTAGCAATCATGGCCACTGGGGATGGGAGGGGCTTGGATGGGGTGGGTTGCCATGAGAAGGGTAAGGATGCTGAGGTAACATGCGAGGTCCTGGTGAACATGATGACCAATGGCTGGCCACTGCCATTCATTTTCGGAGCCTCCGACGATCCTTGTCTGTATTATTCAGCATCATGGGAGTGTCAGGTCCAGGGCCCAGTTGTGCCAGGGCAGTGGGATAGGTTGCTAAGAGGCAAAGAAATGACCTGGGACAGCACACAAGGCGTAAGGCTTTATTGAGAAATGCTCCCAGGGAAGGTCAGTGGTGATAGGAGGAACAGGCAGCACCTCTGTCCCTTATTGTGCTTCACCAAGCAGTGCCACCTCTGTCACACAGCATGTTACAGCAGTGGCCAGCTGGATGAGTGACATGTATCCTTTCCACAGTCCCCTCGGTTCCACCCCAGTTTTCTCAGGGAGGGGTGTGCCTTTATAAGTTAGGCTACAGATGCTGTGACATCATTAATTTACTTATCTAGCTTTGTCCCTGGTATGACCAGCATCCCAAGGAACAGCTGTCCTGGTGGTGCACACAAGAAAGCAGCTTTCTACAGATAACGCTAACTTGCCCTAGTTCCCAGCATGCCTGAGAGACAGTCAGGGTCTTTCCAGTGATCTAGGCATTGGGCCCTGGGTCAGCTCTCATAGTTCCCTGGGCTTGGCTAGGTCCTTGTGAACTGAAAGGGGCGTTTCAGGGACATGGTATTACTATCTCCTTTTTTTTAAGGACTATACAGGGGAAAATCCAAAATTCATTCCTGTATTAAACCAAGAGTTTTTGCATGCCTACTATGTACAAAGTATTTCAGTGAAACAATAACAAAATCTCTGCCCTGCAGAAACTGACTTCAAGGACACAGGGTAAACATAAAAGGCATGACTAGAAACCTATCACAAAGCATCAAGAGCCCGTGACAATGGCTCTTGCTATCCAAGAATGCCAATATTGCAGTGTGCAGAAGGAAGGGCTGAGGTGGTGACCAGTGATGGGAGAGAGGGGGATTTATAGTCAGAATCAAGTAGAAAAGGGTGCCCCATATGTGGCAAGGGTGGAGAGTGGTGGGCACCCAAAGCAGGAGGAGGTGCAGCTTGTCAGAGGTGTGGCCTGGGGAGAGACTGAAGGGGTAGAAGTGAGGGCAGTTAAAGGGTGGCCAGGATGAGGAATTTATCAATAGGAAGTAGGTTCTAGAGTTATCTAGATTATTTTTCTTTCTTTTTCCCTCTGGGTCTTGAGAGAGCTTTGGAGGCTGTCTGGTTTTACAGCCTGTCAACTGTGGCCCATTCACCAGGAGGCTGGTGTTGTATCCTGGGCCTGTAGCCTCCTTCCCTCCTCTTTATTAGTGGCCTGCTGGAGGTGACCACGCTTCTCTTTGGAGCCCATTAGCTGTCTCTGCCCTCACTCCTCTGTTTTCTCCCCACAGATAGACTTCAGTGCTGACCAGATCGAAGGTGAGTACCAACGACCCACTTTCCCCTCTGCTGCACTTTCTTTCTGGAGGAAGAGAAGGCAAACCTGCACACTTTCTATGGATTAACTTGTTTAATTCTCATAACAAACCTACAAGGTAGTAACTACCACCCCCATTTTACAGGTGGTGAAATGGAGGCACTGAGAGTTTAGGTGGGTTGTCCAGTCTCACGCAGCAGTCAGTGGTAGGGCAGGATTCAGACTCAGGCAATCTGATTCTCAATTGCTCTGCTAGACTGCTTAGAACATAACAGATGCTCAACAAATGTTAGTGCCCTTTTCTTGCCAGCCTAAATATCTCTCCAAGATATTTGGAAGCCCCCATTTCTGTTCCTGTTATTGAAAAGCCCTTCTTAGGCTACCAGCTTTCTTCCTCGCATCATGAGGTCTGTCAAGGTGACAACCCACTGTGGTTGCAGGGCCAGTGGTGACTTGAGGGAGCCCTAGTTCAACTGGGATCTCCATCAGCCACTCTTCTCTATCTTTGATGGAGAAGATTTATATTTTCTTAATCTTACATAAAGTGTTGTTAAGTTCAACTTCAAACTAAGTCTCAGGATCACCCACCCTCTGACCTGATTGTCATCCCTTAGTCCCTCTTTTGTAGGAGTCTGATGTTTCAAGAATGAAATGCATGCTGGTAGTGGTGGTGCACACTTGTAATCCCAGTGACTTGGGAGACTGAAGCAGGAGGATTGAAAGGTTAAGGCCAGCCTCAATAATGCAGTGAGACTCTGCCTCAAAATAAAAAATAAGAGGACTTGAAATATAACTCAGTGGTAAAGCACCCCTGGTTTCAATCCCTAGTACTGCAAAAAATAAATTTATATATATATATGTAGATAGATAGATAGATAGATAGATAGATAGATAGATATAGATATAGATGTATGACATACATGAATGTACTAAAATTATCAGGACTGCATTTACAGATGTTTGAGTTTTTTCCAGTTAGGGAAAACTATTCTTTCCCCAGGCAAGCTTCCTAGCTGCAGGTCAAAGGATATGCACATTTAAATTGTGATAATTATTGTCAAGTTGTCCTCCAAAAAAGCGACACAATTTACCCACAAATAGAGTATAAGAGCTGGCACATGCATTTTGGAACTGTGGATTGAATCATATTGGTATTTAAAAAAAATGTTTTTAGTTGTCAATGGATATTTATTTACTTATTTATATGAGGTGCTGAGGCTTGAACCCAGGGCCTCACACATGCCAGGCAAGTACTCTACCACTGAGCCACGACCCCAGCCCCTGGTATGTGTTTGTTTGTTTGTTTCAGTGTTGGGGATTGAACCCAAGGGCTCTTTACCACTGAGCTACATCTCTAGCCCTTTTTATTGTTTATTTTGAGACAGGGTCTCACTAAATTTGCAATCTGTTTTTGTAATATACTGTGGATATTCACTTTCAGTCAATAATTTTGTGAGTTGTGTGAAATTTCTAATGTTAACTTGTCTGCATTTTAATGAAATATGTGCTATGCAGTTATATAAAATCCACAACACCATTGAGGACTGGAAAATCAATTAATGATCAAAAATTTTCATTTCCCAAATGGGAATCCTTGTTAAAGCCAACTGGGACAGCTAGAGGGATTGCTCACTTCAATCTTATATCCTCTGACATTTTGACATCCTTTGATATTTGGAAACATTTTTCATTATGTTGGATCAGAACTGATTCTCATTTAATTTTAGTCCTACTGTCTCTTTATTTGGTCTTTGGTGAAAATGATGGTTTCTTGTGTTATGGTGGAACAACATTCTTTGGAAATCAGGAGAATATAGTGTTATCCCTACTTCTGCCATTGTTGTCTATGAGACTTTGGGCAAGTTACTTGTTTTGGAACTGATGATTGAACCCAGGAATGCTTTTTAACTGAGCTATATTCTACCCCTTTTTGTTTTTAAACAGAGTCTCACTAAATTGTTGAGGCTGTCCTCAAACTTGTCATCCTCTTGCCTCAGCCTCCCAAGTTACTGGCATTACAAGTGAGTGCTACTGCACCCGGCTGGGCAAATTACCTCTTCTTCTTCTTTTTTTTTTTTTTTTTTTGGTGGTGCTGGGGATCGAACCCAAGGCCTTGTGCTTGCAAGGCAAGCACTCTGCCAACTGAGCTATATCCCTAGCCCCTGGCAAATTACTTCTTTAGGCCTTAATTTTCTTATCTGTAAAGGGAGGTTATTTGGTTCTTTTTCTTTTTTTTTGTACTGGGTATTGAATCCATGGGTGCTTTACCAGGGGAGGAGCTACATCCCCTGCCCTTTTTTATTTTTCATTTTGGGACAAGGTCTCACTAATTTGTTTAGGGTCTTACTAAGTTGCTGAGGCTGGCCTTGAACTTGTGATCCTCATGCCTCAGCTTCCTAAGTCACTGGGATTATAGGCATGTGCTACTGTGCCTGGCTTGGTTTGATTTAATTCAGAAATTCTGTGACTATTCAGCGTTCTGTAGTTACCCTCCATCTGCTTGGAGATAGTTATCAAATTCCTTCTTGGCTTTATGTTTGTTAGGTAATAAAACCTGAATTTCTTTTATGCTTTTAAAATGTTTCCTCTCATAAGAACTAAATTCTAACCCTTGACTTCCTTCTCTGGTCCCTCTACAGAATTCCATATCCTTCTCAAAAGCCATTAGTTATCATCATTGGACTTGTTCTAGGAGGCATGGACTGCACTACTGCAGACTTTTGAGGGAAGGGTTCTTCTGGGCTCATGAACATTGCTTCTAATATCACTGGCTTTGCTTTTTCCTAGTAACAACCAAACTTCAGCTTTGATTTGTATGTGCTTAGTAGACTTCCCAACAGGCCAGGCTCAGTTGGACCATTAGCAAGCACAGCAAGAAGGTCTCTTCCTTTTCCTCCTTTCTCTCCACCATTTCCTTGGCTTCTTTAGTAGATGATCAGAAGTCGCATCTACATTTGACTTATAAACGAATATAACAATGCCTATAGCATAAAGTTTGGGTTCTTTTTTTTTTTTTTTTTTTTTTGCGATGCTGGGGATTGAATCCAGGGTCTTGTGCTTATAAGGCAAGCACTCTACCAGCTGAGCTATATCCCCAGCCCCTAGCATAAAGTTTTTTTCAAAGATTACAGGTAATCCATGCAAAATTGCCAGCTCAGAGCCTGTGCTCAGATCACAGGTCATTGTTGTTGTTCTCCTCCTCATGTTCCACTCTCCTATTAAACATCACTGTATCTTCTTATGTGAGGAAATGCCCTCTTGTTAAATCTGACTTCACTCTTCTGAGAAGATCAAAATGTCCTGCTTCGGATTCAACTAATAAACCATTATTTATTGAACACTGAATTTGTGGCAGACACCATGCTAATTATTTTAAACATTAGGAAATCAAATTCTTATAACAATCTGTGGGGAGTTGTTATTTCCTTTTTACAGAGTAGGAAGCCAAGTTTCAGAGAGGTTAAGTGACTTGGCCAAGATCACCAAGTTAAAGTGATAAAGTTGATATAAAACTAAGGAAGATGATACTAACAAGGTTGTGTTACTGTGTGATACTAATACATTGTGTTTATTATGTATTGAACATTATGTTAAGATTTTTACATACATTATTTTACTTGCTTTATTTTACTAGTTCTATTTTACTATAGAACTAGTCTAAGTATAATTTAAAGACCCTGTGAGGCCGGTGCTATTAATACAAGAGGTTTATAGAGATTAAATGTTTACTTTCCCAAGGTCATAATAAAGAATAGAAATAGAATTTGAATTCAGTTACTGAGTAAATGTGAAAGACTTTATCTTTTAAATTCATATGAAGTCTAATAAAGAGTTGTAAGCAAAGATCCAGGGGAATCTGCTCTGATATATAGAATGATGTCTAAATAATCCGTATACAGCCTCTAAGGAAGGAAGCATTTCTAAAGTACTTGAAGAAGATTAAGAACAGCTTTTCTCCTAAGTCCTTTACACATTCTTCTTTGGCTTTTACTGTTAATCTGCTTAGTAAACCACTGCTTTGTGGAAAGCAGAAGGCAACTTCAGTGCTGCTCCCAGTCCAAATGATTCCTGCTAATGTATTGGTCGAATCCAGATTAGTGAAGAATTAAGGCTCTTTGCAGAGGGCCCAGGAGTGCCTTAGATTGACCTTGCCCCTTGGACACCTGTCCTGCTATCTTCAAGGAGTCCACCTTTAGAGTAATGAGTTCTCTCCAGAACCAGGACACATAGTTACCACCACTCACAGATTCCTTTTTCTCGCGCAAGACACCATGCTTGGGGAGCTTTGTGATCCCCCCAGCAACCTGCTCAGGTGGACATTGTATCCCTCCTTAGAGCTAAGAAATTGAGGACCCACAGATTGGTAGTTTGTTCAAGGCCAATGTGTGGGTCAGTGGCAGAGCTGGGGTGGTCTGACTGTGCCCCAATGTCACCTTGTCTGGGGAATCCTCTTTTAGCCTGGAACAGGCTGTACTGATAATAGTTGATTCTTGAACAGGTCTTATCACTTAGCAAAGTGCCTCCACATCCCGCCACCTCTGTTGACATGGGAGGGGTGGTGGGGGAGAGCTGTCACCCCCTTGTGTGCACAAGAGAACTGTGACCCAGCCTGGCTTGTCCTTCTCTGTGAGCCAGAGCTGAGGTGAAAACCCAGTGACCCCCACTCCCAGGCTGGGCCTGTTTCACTTCTGTGCTGGTCGGCAGTCAGGATCTCACCCACATCAGGGGAGGATGGGTAGCAGGAGGGGTGCAGGCAGAGGGGACATTCACATTGTGAAGCAGTGGGCCGACAGGAGACAGTCTAGATCAGGGCTGGACTGGGCACCAGGCTGCCGCTCTAGTTGTCGGAAGATGGAGTGGAGGCAAGGAGAGCCTGGGACAGGGGCCAAAGGGAAATACTGGCAGATTTCAACCACCACAATAACCTGCTTTTCAGTAGGGTAGAGGCCGAGCAGACCCAGGCCACTGCCTTCTCTTGGGACCCGTGGGCTGTAGCTGGCTCTTCTCTCTGCAGAGTTCAAAGAGGCCTTTTCATTGTTTGACCGGACTCCAGCTGGAGAGATGAAGATCACCTATGCTCAGTGTGGCGACGTGCTGCGGGCCTTGGGCCAGAACCCCACCAACGCCGAGGTGCTGCGGGTGCTGGGCAAGCCCAAGCCAGAAGGTTAGTGCGGGCCCCTGCTGCCCTTCCCCAGAGCTGCCCTGTGGCCCCTGGATTCTTTGCACAGATTTGGCTTCCATCAATTTTACTCTCCTCCCCTGTGACCCTGCAGAACCCGCCTCCCCATCCAGGTTATGGGACCCCCTTGGGAGGATGTACCTAGAAGCCTTAGCCCTAGATGACCCTTGAAGAATGCAGCCTGTGCTTGTTCTTGTTTCCCTATGAGGTTGAGATTGGGAGCTCATGGGGGGCAGGAGAGACCTGCTGCTGCTTCAGTGTCTTCCCCTGAGCCCCTCCTACAAGATGTCAGGGACATGGCACCGGCAGGAAGAGGGTGGAAATACGGTAACTAGTCACCCACTACCCCTAACCTTGTGGCTCTTAGTTGAGGTGTCTGTCACAGCACGATGTCCTGTGACCACTGTGAGTTGTATCACAAATTATTTCTACTAGTGGTTAGAGCCCTGAATTTGGCAAATCATTTGTTTAATGTAAATTAGAGGAGATTCAAGATTAGCTCTATAATGAAGTGTCTTTCCCTCATTTGAACTAAAACTTGATGGATTTTGGTGAGTGAGAATTTAGAAAGTGGTGCAAGGACATGTGTCCCATTTGTAAATGTCGTCTGTCACGTGTGGCAGTGAAGTTAACAGCTGTCCCCAAACACACAGCCTTGTCCTCAGAGGTGTACCTGGGGGAACTAGGCAGACCTGGGCAGGAACCCTAGCAAGGGTTCCTGGGCCTCAGATTGGTCCTCTCTGTCTCCCTTGGTTCTGGCCTCTTCTTTTCCTCTAACTAAAGATAACAGTAATTGGGGGCAAATAATGTGGGCAGGAAAGTGTCTGAGGGCTAGGAGCTTGCTCATATCATCAGGGCTTCTTAGAGGCCAAAAGATAACCTGGGCTGGGCACAGTGGTGCATACCTGTAATCCCAGCAGCTTGAGAGGCTGAGGCAGAATTGCAAGTTCAAAGCCAGCCTCAACTTAGCAAGGCCGTCTCAGAAAAAAAAAAAAAAGTGTTGGGGGTGTATCTCAGTGGTAAAGCATCATTGGGTTCAATCTCTAGTTAAAAAAATAAAGTCTACATTGTGAATGTGAAGCCTGGGGCCTGGGCTGTATGACCTTTGGGGTCCTCGAGTCCTGCTGCTCTGCCAAGGTGACCCCCTGGAGCTCAGAGGTATGGGTGGAGTCAGGTTCCTTTTTCTTCTGCTCTTCTCCTTTCACTGGGAACAGACTGCCCCGGGCCCAAGTCTCCTGCTCTGCTCCAGTGGGCAGCCCTGTGCCCTCCAGGGTGATTCTGGGTGCTGCCAGGGCTGGGGTGAGGTCCCTGCTTGGCTCTCTACTCCCTGCTCATGGATGTCCTCTGTCCTTCCTTGCTTCTGCTGGAAGAGATGAATGCCAAGATGCTGGACTTTGAGACGTTCCTGCCCATCCTGCAGCACATCTCCCGCAACAAGGAGCAGGGCACCTACGAGGACTTCGTGGAGGGGCTGCGTGTCTTTGACAAGGAGAGCAATGGCACGGTCATGGGCGCTGAACTGCGGCATGTCCTTGCCACCCTGGGTACGCAAACTGAGCAGAAATGAAGCCGTGTGTGTGTGTGTGTGTGTGTGTGTGTGTGTGTGTGTGTGGGGCAGGGGGTGCCTGAGTCCCTGCACCCAGCGAACCAGGTCCTGGCCCAGGGCCTGTCTCCCTGGGCTCTTCAGGTACAACCTCCCCCAGCTGGGCTAGCTCAGCAGGTACCAGAGTTTGGGAGAGGAGAGTCGTGGCAGGACAGGGGTTACTCCTGAAACCTGAGCAGGACTCCAGTCTTCTGTCCTTGTCTTCGTCTCAGTCACTGGACCCTGGAGGTTGTAGAAAGGGGGAGAGGCTTCAGGGAGTGGGCGGGGCCTTAAGACTATTGGCCCCACCCTCCAAAGCCTTTGCCAGAAACTTGGCATGAACCTTGTCCCAGATCCATGAGTCCTGGACCTTCAGTCTTAGGGGCACTCGGGTTTTGCCTGTCCCTTCTTTGCCATTTGTAATTAAGAGCCCACGACCTCCCAACCCCACCTCAGGAGAGAAGATGACTGAGGCTGAAGTGGAGCAGCTGTTATCTGGGCAGGAGGATGCCAATGGCTGCATCAATTACGAAGGTATTGCTTCTGCTTTGCTTCGGGGGCACTCAGGAGGCGCGGGTGGGCATGACTGACTGGCAGCTCAGGGCTGGGGGATGTGTCCTCAGGTGGGCTTGGTGGATTCCCAGATGCATGCGTTCTTTTCCATTCTGGGAGTGAACATCCTGGTGTAAATGGAAGGAGCATGGATTTAGGAGACAGCTCTGCGATGCACTAGCTGTGTGACTTTGATCAAGTCACCTATCTTCTGAGCCTCCATTATCTCACCAGAGCAATGGAGAGATGCTGGCACCTTTCTCAAGGTCGTGGGGATTTGTAGAGATAATGTAGCTCATTTCATTTATGTCTGGTATCAGCAAACACAGCAGAAGTTAGGTCTCTCCCACTGACCCTCAAATAAGAAAGAATTACAGTCTGGAGAAGGGGTGGTGGGAAGGTTTGGAGGGTGGGAGGAGGAGGCAGGTTAAGAGGTGGAGAGGGAAAGGAAGGCTGAAAGGGGCGGAGTCCTCAGCTGATGTTCATTTTCTTCCCCAGCCTTTGTCAAGCACATCATGTCTGGGTGAAGCAGATTCCTCCAGGGTGAGTGCAGCCTCTCCCTCCTGGTCCCTCCTGGTCCCTGTAGGGCCTTGGGGACACATCATGTGCCACAGAAGTCTTCCGCTTAGAGTCTGACCCCTGGGGAGGAAACCACATGGTGTGGAGATGTGACTGCAGCCAGCCCTGCCCTACTGCTCCCCTGGGCCCTTCATTTCCTCCCCACCTTGCCTCTCACCCTCCCTTGTCTTTTCACCCCATCTTGACCCCTATTGTCACATCCTCTGGCCTGCCCCAGGTCTCTCAGGCCTCGGGTCTCCTGTACAGGCTGAGAAAGCCCCTCCCAAGTGGAAGAGAGAGTCCCTGGCCAATGCTCTTGACTGGGTTCCTCCTCACTTCCTTCCCTGCCTCCTCCTGGGTGTGCTAGTGAAGGGGGCTATGAGTACAGGAGGGTGACCCGCCCTTTCCATCCAGCACTTTCTTTCAGGTGCCTCAGCCAGAAACTCACTCCCAGAGTGAGTTAGCAAGAGGCCCACAGTGACCCAGCTGGAGTCCTGCACTTACCACCGCACCACAGCCGAGGACCCCAGGCCCACGGCCCTCTCTGTAAATAAACCGCTCTGGCAAGGTTGGGCTTATTCTCTGATTCTAACCAGTCTCTGAGTATTTTTTTTTTTAACTAATTGAAATCTCACTGTGTGTGATGTCACCTAAGGCCTCCTGTTTACTTAGTGCAATGAGTCATATCTGGGAGCTGGGAGACAGGCCAAAAGCCCATGGATGGAGGAGTGTTGGAGTGAGACACATGAGCAGGAGTTCGGGAAGGATCTGCAGTTTGAGGAGCCAGGAGTTTCACTTTTCCTCAAGGCTCGCTCTCCACCCATTTCATCCCCAGGTGGTGAGCAGGAAGGGGGACACCAGGAGCTAGCCAGGGATTCCTCAAAGGGATCTTGCTGCTGTTTCTCCTTTAAAAAAAAAAATCCTGGACTCTGTGTACAGCTCAGTGGTGGAGCACTAGCCGAGCCAGCCTGTGCAGGGCCCTGGTTCCAGCCCAAGGTTGAAAACAAACGTAACATAAAACTAACATCTTAAACCATTTTAACGCACTTCAGCAGTGCTGAGGATGTGCACATTGTCGGATAACCTATCTCCAGAACATTTTCATCTTCTCAGTCTGAAACTCTGTACCTATTAAACAACTCCCCAGCACCTCTCCTCCCCACTCCCAGGCAATCAACTCTGACTCTGTTTTTATGAATTTGACTCTCCAGATAAGTAAAACCATATGGCATTTGCCCTTTTGCAACTGGCTTTCCACTCAGCATAAGATCCTCAGTGTTCATCCAGGCTGGAGCACCGGTCAGCATTGCCTGCCTTTTTTAGGCTGAGAATTCCCCATGGGATGGACAGAGTGGTTTGGCTTTGGTCCTTCCTTCTTTGTTTGTTTGTTTGTTTGGAACCGGGGATTGAACTCAGGAGTATTCAGCCAGTGAGCCACATCCCCAGTCCTATTTTATATTTTATTTAACGACAGAATCTCACTGAGTTGCTTAGCGCCTTGCCTATGCTGAGTTTGATCCTGCGATCCTCCTGCCTCAGCCTCCCGAGCCATCACGCGCGGCCGTAGTCCTTGCTTCTTGATATGGGCTCTGGAGGTGCCTCTTCCTTTGAGTGCAAAGCCCCCATCCCCTGAGTCAGCCCTGCTTGTTCTGAACATCTCACTGACTCCAGCTCCCCGTCCTGAAAGGGGTCAGGGTCAAAGGGTCACATAGCTTAGGTTAGGACAGGGAGTGGGGAGAGACAAGTGAGAAAAGGGCAGATGAGCCAGAGTGATCGGGAAGGAGAAAGATGCTGCAAGGGAGCTGAAGGTGTGTGTGAACAGAAACACTCGTACTGGGGCCCAGGGTGGAGCAGACTTGTCTCACAGCCTCTGCGGCCCTGCCTGTTGGGCACCCAGCCACAGAACTTTTTGGAACATCTATGAATTCCAGGCGCAGCTGCCTGTGACGTGGGAAGCTGAGAACTGTGAATCCAAATTAGTCCTCAGAATTTCGTCTGGCTGAGGAGATGAGAGGGAGGCTCTTGTGTATTTCTTCCTCCTTCCAGGAGGGGCACTCGCTTTGGGAGAAACCCTTAGAGCATTGGGAGGGGGTCATGGTCAAGGTCAATGGTATTTTCTTTTCTCTTCTCTTCTCTTCTCTTCTCTTCTCTTCTCTTCTCTTCTCTTCTCTCTCTCTCTCTCTCTCTCTCTCTCTCTTTTGGAATTTAAGATTTTTATGCCTCAGCCTCCCAAGTACTGAGATTATAGGCACACACCACGGCTTCCACTTTCGTTCTCAAATTTTGTTCTAGCTCCGTAGCCTTTCACACAAGCTGAATGTCATGAGCTGAAGCTGCTGGGAACGAAGTCACTCTGGTTGAGGAGGCAGGGAGCTGCATTTGGCTTCTTGGGAGGCTCTAACTGGGTTCCTTGGATGGAGCACAGCCCGAAGATTATTCATTTAGTCAGAACTTCTAGTTGTAAAAAAAGGCAACAGATTCTTAGGGGCAAAGTGACTTACCCAAGGCCACAGCTGGAAGTTGAGCCTAGGCCCCCTGAATTCCATATGTACATATATTTTTTTCAACATATCAACCTGCCTTTTGGATTCTTCTCTCATTTGTCCCTTGTCTCTTTGAGTGCTCTTTTTCAATCTTATTTACCACTCCTTTTTCATTAATTATTTATTTAAAAATTTTTTTTTGTATTGGGGATTGAACCAGGGGTGCTTAACCACTGAGCCACATCCCCAGCCCTTTTATATTTTATTTGGAGACAGGGTCTCACTGAGTTGCTTAGGACCTCACTAAGTTGCTGAGTCTGGCTTTGAACTCTCAATCCTCCTGCCTCAGCCTCCCAAGCAGCTGGGATTACAGGGGCCACCATGCCTGGCTTTTTAAATTTATTTTGATATAAACTTGTGGTGCTTGGATGGAACCCAGGGCCTTGTGCACACCAGGTAAGTGTTCTACCACTGAGCTACCTCCAGCCTACTGTTTTTGTATTTTAATCACCACCCCCAATTTCATAGGCCAGCATTTCTCCTCAGTGTTGGCCCCTTGACAAATTTCTTTCCCTCCCTCCCTCCCTTTCTTTAACAAAGTATGTCCACTTGTCAATGCATTTAGGCCCTACTCAGTGCCTCTCAGAGACTGGGACAATAAACATGGATCCTGGTTCAGCTTCCTTACTGCCCCAGTCTCCATGGACCCATGCTGGGGAGCAAGGTGCCTGCTCCAGGTCAGAGAGGATGGACAGTTTCATGAAAAGTTCCCATGTCAGAGGGAATGATCAAGGCAGAGAATGGAGATATGACAGAGAGAAGGCCCCTGTTGGCCCTCTCCCCATCTGCTCCTTTCACATCTCCCCACTAAAGGTCACTAGGTATGTCCTGTGATTGAGCCTAGAGCCTCTAATACCCTTGGAGAGAAAATGGGCCAAGCAGATCCTAGAGCTAAGGTGATCATGAAGTGAGGTCCCCTGATGTCAGGTGAATTTTGGAGAGATGATAATAAAGAGCATTATTGAAGCACTAACCACCTACTATGCGCTAGTCACTATGCTATGCACATCATATACCATTCTCTCCCAGCAGCCTATGAGTTGGGAGTTACTGCCCCAGTTTGTGAATTTTAAATATCACATAAGAAGAATGACAATAAACTCAACTCTCAATTCTTCTAGATTTCCCCCTCAGGGGGAAGGTAGTAGCATGGTGTATTAAAATTGCTAAAATACCATTTTCATCAAATTGCTTCCCCAGTTAGGACTTACAAAAGTGCCTGTGGTCTAGAGGGTCATTTCTAACCCTCTTCTGTCTAGTCCCTAAGGTCTTTCTTCACCTGCCCTCATGCCCCAGGGGCACCATTTGCTGCACCCACCTGAGCTCCATCCATTAGCTCCCCTGTGCTGCCTTCTCCTCCTCCTCTCTCCTTGCCCCATGACCTCTTTATTCATCTAATTCCTCCTTCTTTTTTTTTTTTTTTTTTTTTGGTACTGAGGATTGAACTCAGGGGCACTCCAGCACTGAGCCACATCCCCAGCCCTATTTTGTATTTTATTTAGAGACAGGGTCTCACTGAGTTGCTTAGGGCCTCGCTAAGTTGCTGAGGCTGGCTTTGAACTCGTGGTCCTCCTGTCTCAGCCTCCCAAGTGCAGTGCTAGGATTACAGGCGTGCGCCACCACGCCGGGCTAATTCCTCCTTGTATATTCCTTTTCCTGTCCATTAAAATTATCCCGACCCTACAAGATCCCAGTCAGTCTCACACTTTCCCTCGAGTTTTCCCCACTGCCACAAGTTCCAATCTGGTGACTGTGTTAAGGAGAATAAATTGTGGCCATCACTAATTAATGAGATCATATCAGAGCCAGAGACCTTGGAGGTTTCTAGCATCATGTAATCACAGTGTTCAGCGCAGCGCCACCGTGTGTTTGGCATCCTGTAAGAACTCTGATTACTGGAGGGCATTTAAGGTCCACGGTTGGTGGAGATGGCTGGAGGTGCGAATGTACACCTCCTGCCACGAGATGGCGCAACTGCAACAGTTCTTCCAACAGGAGGCCCGAGGGTGGGCTCACACAGGGTTATGAGAAGGAGTGGAAAACTGATTCTCAGCCTGGACTGGAGGGAAGCTTCAGAAATCCATTAGTTTATCTCCATGGCTTTAAAAAAATGGGATTTGTGTTTACTTTCATAGACTCATGGCATTTAGTTAGCTTGCTTTACTTTGAAGGTTTTGCAATGAGGATCATAGAGAGGACGCTTTGGACATGTGGATTGCTGACATCTGGCCCAGTTCTGCTTCTAAATCACAAAGCTGGTGCCCCCTTGGCCTCAGTTCCACAGGTTGCAAACTGAGGCAATGAGTTAGACCATATCTTGTGTGAGTTCTTTCCAGTAGTGACATTGATCACAAGATCTCATTAACTCCTTCTTGGTAAATTTGGCTTTATTTCATTTGTTTTTTACCCTTAGAGTGTATATGTATTTAGAACCTTAAGTGGTGGAAGGCACTCATTCAAAAGAATTAGTGAGTGCATGATAGTAGGTGCTTTAGATGTTTGTTCACATTAATTAATTATTTTTGTGGTGCTGAGAGTGGAACCCACAGCCTCATGCATGCTAAGCAAACACTCTACTACTGAGCCACATCCCCAGTCCTGCCAGATGTAAGTTTTTATTTAATTTATTTTAATAGGTGCTTTAGGAGATAGAAAACAATGTCACCCATGGCCTCTCCTCCCATGAGTTCATATTCTACCCAAGGAAAAGATGTATAGCCCCTGGAAAAACTAGACTCTGCTAAAAGATAAAATAAGACCAAGGATCAAAGGAGAGTTGTGGGACCAGAGCAATGGTTGCTCCCAGGAGGAGTCGGAGTCAGGGAGGGCTTTGCAGAGGAGTTGTGGCAAGCTTGGAGGAATATGAATGGACAAGAACCCAGGGAGAGGGATTCCAGTTTGGAGGCACAAGGTAACTTCCTCTTTGCCAACTGTAACCACAGTTCCTTTTTACTTGGGTAAAAAGAAATAAAGAATAAAAGAAGAGTGAGAAAAAGTACTGGAGAATGGGACATGAGGCAAAGAGGAGGGAAGAAAGGGAGAGGAGGGTGAGCAGCCACTCCCTGAGCAACTGCAGGATCTGAGTTTGGGAGTGAAGTTAAGAACTTTGAAGACGAGCGGGGAAAGTGCTTCTTCTTCTCTCTCTTAATATCGTTGGACTGCAGAATCATAGGCTTTCAGGGATGGAAGAGACCTCTGGTTCAAACCCTTCCATCAAAGTCCTATATGATGATTTCCAGCATTCTCTGGAGTACCTAGCAGGACATGGGATGCACTATTTCCTAAGGTAGATCATTCTGCTTGAGAAAAATGCTGAGCAGTACTATGTTTTTCCTAGTATGAATCTGACATCTACATCCCTGAGGTTTCCATCCACTGTTCTGGATCTGTCTTCCAAAGGGACCCAGCAGATATCAAAGACCTTTCCCTGGGCTATAGGTTGGTATTTTGAGCTGGGGGAAGCACTGGGTTTCATCCCCAGCGTCAAAAAAAGAAAAAAGAAGTTGGTATTTCCTCTTTTCTCAGCTAAGATGTCCAGCCAATGCTTGTTCTAGGGCAAGATTCTTAAATTCATTTGATATGGCCACTTGCTCTTGACTTTGCCCTATCTTGGGTCTCAGTTTCCCCTGAGTAATGCATTTTCATGTATTAGAGTCTGAAAAGTTTTCCTCCTTGACAGGAAAGATGAAACTAAGGTCAAAGTGGATTTCAGGGGTCCTGCCAATGTCATACTGCCACACAGAGGGCTGTGCTCTTTCTGTTCTGGCTCTGAATTATTTCTGTTGGTTTTAACATTTAAAACTTTTTTTTAAACCTCATTTTGGACCGAGGCCTTCTTGACCTTGTTTTCACAGCTCCTTGTCACATCTCTGTCTGCAGGTAGCCTGAGCTGTCCCTCTTCCCATGTATTATGGAAAAGAACCTCACAGAATTCTCTTTCCTCCCTCTGTCAGCCTCTTGGTCGCCCCTTCCTCACCTGTTTCCTCACCTAACTGTTTGCAGATGGCACTGTCACAGTTTCACTTCGAGCACCATTCATTCCTTTTGTGATCGCAGCAGAGGTTCGAAACCATGGAGGACTCTGGTGAGGCATATTTGTGCTCTTTCTCCAAGAACAGCTTTTGTACTTATCATGTTTTCCAAAGGGTCAGGGATCCAAAAAAGGTTAAGAACTTCTGTTTAAAGTCTTTGTGGGATTCTGTTTATCTTTGCCTTGAATGTTTTGACATCGCATCTGGTGAGGCCAGCCTTCCTCCCAGGCTACCATGGGAGGTCACTCATCTCCTCTCTGACTCTTCCCTTCCACCCCTCTCTGGCCATTTCTTGGGGGCACATGTAGCTTTAGAGAGCAAGTTCCCCTTATTTTTTTTTTAAATTCTCCTATGGTCCCACTTTTAGTGGCATAAGTATTCCCACCAAGTTCCTCTGAATTTCTTTCCCCGTATTTTTATCAGCACATAATTATACATAATGGAATTTGTTGTGACGTATCATACACAAACTGCTCTGAATATTGTTCCAGACCTTACTGGATCTGAACAGGGCCTGAACCTCCAGTTAGAGTGAGGGCGCACAGTGAGGTCACCTCTCCAATCTTCCTTTATCAGATTCTGACAGCTGCCACTGGTTCCTTCAAATAGGTGTAGTCACTGTCCATATTCTTTATTTTGTTTTATTTGTTTTTTTTTTTGTGATACTGGGAATTGAACCCAGAGCCTCATGCATACTAGGCAGGAACTCTACTACTGAGCTACATCCCCAGTCCCATTTATCTTTTTTGGGGGGTCCTGGGGATTGAACCCAGGGGAGCTTAACCACTGAGCCACATCCTCAGCCCTTTTTATTTTTTATTTAGAGACAGGGCCTCACTAAGTTGCTGAGGCTGGCCTTGAACTTGTGATCCTCCTGCCTCAGCCTCCTGAGCTGCACCCTGCTCTCTCCTATCAGTTTAATTTTCCTTTAGAATGGAATAAATTGTCTAATGAAAATGATCCTCTTCTCAAATTTTTGGTCATACTAAAAAAAGTAATGCATTCGCTGGGTGTGGTGGTGCACGCCTGTAATCCAAGCGACTTGGGAGGCTGAGTCAGGAGGATCGTGAGTTCAAAGCCAGCCTCAGCAACTTAGGGAGGCCCTAAGCAACTCAGTGAGACCCTGTCTCTAAATAAAATACAAAATAGGGCTTGGGATGTGGCTCAGTGGCCGAGTGTCCCTG
>JAJEJO010000170.1:20276-33423 GCA_020662805.1 Glaucomys volans | reverse complement strand
ATGTGGTATCAGTTGTTAGAGACAGAAGTGTCTTTTCATCAGTGAGCACCGTGGTCACAGTAGCAACTGGAGTCGAGGGTATTCATATGAGTCTCAGTTCTCTTGGTGACATGGGAGACTTTGGTTTTGGCACCTGAGAACTGAAACAGCCAATCTGTCTGTGTGGGTTGGAACTTCCTTGTCCTGGGGCATCAGAGGAGTGTCAGATATTTGCCTCCTTGGCCCCACCTCTCCTTCTATCCACTCTTCTACTCTCAATTGCCCAACATGTTATGGAAAAAGAGCTAGAGGTCAAGATCTAGCATTAAAAACGTTGGTTACCAGCTGGAAGGTGGAGAGAATTCTTGTGTAGTTAGGTTCATGGTCATTTACTTAATGCGGTTTATTGCTAGTATTGTTTTGAATGATATTTCTTTCCTTTTTCTTTTTTTCCTACTTCCCTCCCTCCCTTCCTCCCCTTCTCCTTTTTTCTTTCTAAGTGGTGCTGTGGATGGAACCATGATACACAGGCCCTTGTGTGTCATGAGGTCTGTCAGGGAGCCACACCCCAGGCCTTGAATTAACATTTAGTCTTTGTGATATTATGCCATTGTCCTGTTTCTTACAATGGAAGCTGACGTTTTGTCAGGGCTTTGGGGTTCATAAAATTAGCTGGGACCTACTTCTTGCCTTTAAGGAATATCAAGTATGATGGGAAGTAAGACATGTACTTACTGTGCACAATTAAAAAGTACCAGGTAGAGGCAAATGCTGCGCCATAGGTACCAACAGAGAAGTGGAGACATTGTTAAGGAGGACCAGTTGGGAGATCAGGGAAAGCTCCTCGGAGAAGGAGAAAGCTGACATTTAAACCATGCCCCAAAGTATGGGAGCGAAAGGAGCAGGAGAGCAGTGGTACAGGGTGCAGTCTCCCTGGGGCGGGTAGCTCAGTGGTACAGCGATTGCATAGCATGGGCAGGGCCCTGGGTCCCCCGCAGCATGGCAAAACATATAACGGATGAAGGTGATGACGTATGCCTGTAGTGAGTGCCAGCACGTGGAGGCTGAGGCAGGAGGATTGCTTCAGCCCACAAGTTCAAAGACAACTTGGGCAACAGAGCAAGACCTCACTCACAAAAAAAGAAAAAAAAAAAAGTGTAGTTTGTACTTAATAGTTATGTGGTCTTGAGTAAATTTCTTTTTTAAAATTTGTTCTAATTACTTACACATGACAGTAGAATGCATTTTGGTACATCGTACATAAATGGAGTGCGACTTCTCATTCGTCTGGCTGTACATGATGTAATGTTAAACAGGTCATGTAATCATATATGCACATGGTGTAATAATGTTTGATTCATTCCATCATTCCTACCTCCATACTCCCTCCCCTCCCCTCACTCCCCTGTCTAGTCCAAATTACCTCTACTCTCCCCACCACTTGTTAATTAGCATCCACATATCAGAGAAAACACTCTGCCTTTGGTTCTTTGGGATTGGCTTATTTCACTTAGCATATTCTCCTTTCCATCCATGTACTGGGAAATGTCATAAATTCATTTTTTAAGGCTGAGTAGTATTCCATTGTGTGTATATTCCACAGTTTCTGTATTCATCTGTGGAAGGTTACCTAGGTTAGTTCCATAATTTAGTTATTGTGCATTGAACTGCTATAAACATTGATGTGACCGTGTCATTGTAGTATGCTGATATTAAGTCCTTTGGGTATAAACCTAGGAGTAGGATAACTGGGTTAAATGGTGGTTCCATTCCAAGTTTTCTAAGGAATCTCTATACTGCTTTCCATAATGGTTGCACCAATCTGCAGTCCCTCACGTCCTTGCCAGCATTTATTGTTACTTGTACTCTTGATAACTGCCATTCTGAGTGGAGTGAGATGGAATATCAGTGTAGTTTTGAGTTGCATTTCTCTAATTGCTAGAGATGTTGAACATTTTTTCATATATTTGTTGATTGTATTTCTTCTGTGAAGTGTCTGTTCAGTTCCTTTGCCCATTTATTGATCGTGTTATTTGTTTTTTTGGTGTTAAGTTTTTTGAATTCTTTTTTTTTTTTTTTGGAACCAGGGATTGAACTCAGGGACACTCGGCCACTGAGCCACATCCCCAGCCCTATTTTGTATTTTATTTAGAGACAGGGTCTCACTGAGTTGCTAAGGGCCTCGCTAAATTGCTGAGGCTGGCTTTGAACTCAGGATCCTCCTGCCTCAGCCTCCCAAGTGCTGGGATTACAGGCGTGTGCCACCATGCCCGACTTGAATTCTTTATCTTGGAGACCTATTGAGCAAATTTCTTAACTTCTTCAGGCTTCAATTTTTTTTTTTTTCCCCTTCAGTACTGGGGATTGAGCTCACAGCTCCACACATTCTGGGTGAGTACTCTATTCCCAAGCTGTATCCCCAGCCCTTTTAAAATTTTATTTTGAGGAAGGGTCTCACTTAATTGCCCAGGCTGACCTCAAACTTGTGATCCTCTTGTCTGAGCCTCCTGAGGAGCTGGGATTAGATACATGCTCCACTGTGCCTGGCTCCAGCCTCAGCTTTCTCATCTATGAATTGGGAATAACTATAGCACTGCCCCCATTTGGTATCGTGTGTATCAAATGAGTATTGATAGATGGAAATCTCTCCATACACTGTCTGCAACAGAGTTAAGGACCATCAGGTAGCTCTGCAGTGGAGAAGAGGGAACAGTCTCAACAGAAGGAGGAAAATAGGATTATTGTTCTTGGATGAAACTGAGGCCTAACAGAAACACTTGGAAAACAAATGGAGAGAGAATCAATGCTGATGGTAATAGGGACTTCCACTGCTGCACCAGGCTGTTCAAGTGCATGGTGCTCAACGTGCATTTGCTCTTCCCAGCTCCTCCTTATGGGGCGGTCGTGACTGTCCCCATCCCACAGATGAGGAAACTGAGGCAGAGAGAGGTTAAGGAACTCCCTCCCACAGGGGCACTCAGCGAGTGGGTGGAAGTGCCAGGAATCAGCCACGTCAGTCGCTGCCTAAACCTCAGCTCCTTTGCTTTCCTCGGCCGCTTCCCAGTGCTCTCCTGCAATGCCATGGGGTAGAAAACAAAAACTGCCTGGTTCTCTTCCACCACCAGCCAAGCTTGTCACCCCGTTAAGTCACTTTCTCATTTCAGGCTACAGTTGTGTCTGTCTGTCTGTCTGTCTCTCTCTCTCTCTCTCTGTCTTTCTCTAATTTTGAGACAGGGTCTGCCTAAATTGCCCAGGTTGGCCTTGAACTTGGGATCTTCCTGCTTCAGCCTCCCCAGTCGCTGGGATTATAGGCATGCACCTATAATTATAGGCTTCAGTTTCTTTTTGAAGTAAGAGTCCAGAGGCTCCTGTCCTTTCCAGCTTTGAGGACCCTGATTTCTTTTGCTCTGCTCCCTCCCTTCAAAGCTGGTCTTTATTTGGTTTTCTTGTGATCATTCCAGCCACTGAACATCCTGATGCTAGGAATACACAGGAAAGTAGAGACCAAAGCATCCAGGTCCCTTGGCACAAACCTGCCGGCAGGTTAAAAAACCAAAAAACTAAAAGAGCCCCAAACAAACAAACACCCCTTCCCCCAAACCCAACCAGTGTGTAACAAAATTAGGGCAAAAGTAAAATGATTTTAAAGCAAGGAAGTAATCAAAGACAAGAGGTGAGTCAGAGACACTTCCCAGGGAGCAGGAGTCGACAGACAAGCATAAAGGAAAAGAAGAAGGCTACTTTAGGCACCACTTAGAAAGGTGGAAGCTGGTAGATTGCCCTGGTGACCCTATTCCTTGGGTCCCTTCTCTGTGGCATCCGGGGCGTCTGATTGAAGTGAATCCTGTGGGTTGGTGGGAAGAAAGATGGAGCAGGAAGAGGGCATTCGAGGGTGGAGGGGGAGGGAGGTGGTGAGTCACACTTTGTGCATTGTAATTTGCAGTTTAGGTGTACGTGTTCGTGTTACTACATTTTCCCCCCTTGGGCGTGGAGCACAGATTATTTGGATTTGTAGGAATAGTCTTGCTACAAAATAGCAGTCATCTTTTTTTTTTTTTTCTTGCAGTGCTGGGGATTGAACCCAGATCGTTGTGCTTGTGAGGCAGGCACTCTACCAACTGAGCTACATCCCCAGCTCAATAATGTTCATCTTTTAAATTCGCTTTTATACCTACCTTGATGAAAAAGTAAATTTAACAATTTTGCCACAGGTAAATGGGGCTGGGCCTTGTGTCTTAGCACCTATGAGACTAATTCCATGGCAATTCTGTCATGGCTTCTCCTCCATTTTCTGCAATACGACAATTAGTGTTTGAGGGACTTTGAGAGTTCTGTCCCTGTACCTCAAAAGGCACCCATAGTCACCTGCTACAGTGCTACAAATGTTCATTAGTAACCACGTTTTTGGGGAGTAGCCATTGAAAGCTCCTAGCTGTAGCTGGGTCTTTGAGTGTTCAGGCTTTGAAACCAGAGTGCGTTGGGCAAGCCACTCCCTCTCTTCCTCTCAGTGTCTTCATCTGCAAAATAGGGCTAAAAACAATGCCTGTCTCCTCCAGGGGTGGTGTGAAGATTTTACAAGGTGCCCTGGCACCATGAAGCATTTAGCACAGCACCTGGCCCTCAGTACATGTTAGCTACCAAGCTGTCTTCTTAGTTTAAATCTTGTTCAAGGTACTGCTTTAGGAGAATTCTGAGACAAGAAACATGTCTTTTTATGATCTGAGAAAAGGAAAGCTCTAGAAAACAGGGCATTCACTAGCTAGGATGGTCCTATCTGAAGGTTCTGCCTCATACAGCATCGTCTGAGCATGCAAGGAGTGCACGTGGGGGTCCAGAGCGCCCAGGGAAGGACCCAAGACACAGGCAGGGAAGGCAGATGAGTGGCAGTTCAGAGTAACTGCCCTGGCGTAGGGAACCAAGTCTTTGGGGTTTTCACAGGAGTCCAAACCCTGGGGAGAAGAACAAGACAAGAGGTAGAGAGAAGGGAGGAAGGAAAGGGGGCCAGAGGCAGAGGCCAGAGAGGCAGGGGAGGAGGGCGAATGCTCCCCTCCATTTCTTCCTCAGGGCCTCCTCAGGGCTTCTAGGCCAGTCCTCACCGGGCTGGAAGCTGCCAGGGCATGGGGAAGTGAGGCTCATAGCTGAGGTACTCCCAGCTCACGGTCACTTCACTCTTTGTCATCCTTTAAGGGAAAAGCTGAATCCCGGGGGCCATCTGTTTAGCCCAGACCTTGGTCTAATGGCCAGTTTTTTCCGGTGCTGTATCAGGACTCAGCCAGGCATAGCTGGCCACTTCTTGTAACAGCCAAGACAGGAAGTGGTCAAGACCTGGAAATAGAGCAGCCCTGGGGGGTGGGAAGGGAGGAATGATCCAGCCCTGGGTGACTTCCCGGACTGGTGGCACAGAATTCCTGAACTTGGCTTGGGCTGCAGGGATGCAAGAAATAAATTCTTTATGGACTTCCCAATCACATCTCAGAAAATAAGAAATGCTAGAGTTTTATCTCAAACAGGAATGCTAACTTGAAACATTTGGGGGTGTCAGGCATCCTGTACCCACATTACAGGAAGGGAGACAGTGGGTCCTTGGGTCAGCATCTGAGTCAGACCAGAACTATTTTTGAGTCTTATCTTTGCCACTAACTACCTGGGTGCTCTCAAGCTAATTATCTCTCTGAGCCTCTGTTTTTTCACATGTGCAATCAGGATTCCTATGTCTATTTTTTTGTTGACTGAGAAAAAAGGTAGTATGAAAAAATGCTTAGCACAGTATCTTACATCTAGTAACTGCAAACTAAACGGCAACTAATAGAATAATAATAATTATAATAGTGGGCCTTTCATCCCTCCAATCCTCAGTTCCTACCTCTACGAGATGAATTATTATGAGGATGAAGAGAGATGATCAGAATGGTGCAGAGGGTGGTTTATGGCAGGTGCTCTCATATTCTAGTTCCCACCCTTAGGAGAAACTCTAGGGAAGAGGACCTGGGTCAGGGATTGTGCTGAGAAGTGGGGTTGGGGAGAGGAGGCTCTTTCCTGGCTGGAGGAGACCTATGGAGAGAAGGCCCCCCACCCCCTATGTAAGGGATCAAACCCTGGGCCTTGCACATGGTGGGCAAGTACTCTTCCGCTGATCCAAGCTATATGCCCCACTCTGGAGATAACTTGTGGTTGAGTAGGAGTGTCGAGGGATTGGGGAACCCACTGACTAGGTCCTGCATCTACAGAGAAGGTGGTGTAGGTGTAGTGGCAGGACATAGTGAAGACTGAGGGGAGGCTACAGTGAGGGTCTCCCTGAGGGCTCATTCAGGGGGTCCTCATAGGGTAGATTCCTCTACTGCAATTGTTCTTAACCCTTGGGTTCACAGATCCATTTAAAGAGCTATTGAAAACTAAGACCTTGGGCTGGGGATATAGCTCAGTTGGTAGAGTGCCTGCCTCGCAAGTACAAGGCCCTGGGTTCAATCCCCAGCACCACAAAAAAAAAAAAAAAAAAGGACAAAAAACTAAGACCTGTGGGGGTCCTCTCTGCCATGTCCCTGCGTGGAAGAGAAAAGGGGTAACTGCTGGAGGAGGATGTTGGCTGTATGTCACTTAATTACCCAAAAAACTTATCTACTCAATAAACACCCAAGAGCCAATAATCTTTTTAAATGAGAAGGGGCATGACGGGTCTGGCCATACCAGCTCTGGCCTCTTACAACTCGTCCAACTCTCTTTCATTTATAAAAAATATACAGGTAAAGTGGGCCAGGACGGGGAGGAGAGGAGCGTCTTCTGTGATGGACAGGATAGGGTGGAGTTAGGGGAGCCATTCTCTTAAGGGAAAAATTCCAGAAGGAGACAGGCAACCACTCCCACACAGTGCCACATGCCTCCTGGCAGTTTTTAGAAGCCAGGCCTCTGTGTCCCATGGCTCAACCTAGTTTGATTCTCCTAAATAAGAATGGATTCCCACAAAGACCCATTTTCATAGAAAAATACACATCATGGCCAGGCATGGTGGCACAAGCCTATAATCCCAGAAACACAGGAGTCTGAGGTGAGAGAATTACAAGTTTGAGGTCAGCCTCAGCAACTTAACGAGGTCCTAAGCAACTTAGTGAGAGCCTGTCTGAAAAGAAAAAAATAAAAAAGGGCTGGAGATGTAGCTTACTGGTAAAGCACCCCTGGGTTCAAACCCCAGTACAGAAACAAACAAACAAACAAACAAAAAGAAAGAAAGAAAGGAAGAAAGAAATACACATCACAAAAACTTTTGCATATTAGGAGAGGAGTTCACAGATCTCTGGAAACTCAATAATACAGGACCTTTCCTAGCAGGAGTACTTAAAATGGAGGAACAGCCACTAGATCTAATAGTGGATTGGTATAGAGGCAGGGGTCCTGACCCAGAAGCTGACAAAGGATGATTGGTTTGGCTGGAAAGGATGCTGTCATAGCCTACAACATCCTTCTGTTTCGATTCAGCCAACTTGGGCTGGGGAGTAGTAGTGATCTAGCTGTGATCTAGTGACAGGTGCAACCATGAAGCAATTGGAGTTCTCGCTGGTAGGCAGAATTTGGGGATAGTCTGAGAATCCAGCATTGTATCAGTCAGCTTTTCATCAGTATAAGAAAATACCTGAGGCTGCTAACTTTGTAAAGAGAAAATGTTTTTATGTAGCTGGCTCTGGAGGTTCAAAGGCATGGCATCGCTGATAGCTCAGTTCTGGTGAGGACCTCCTGGGAATGGTGGATGGCAGTGGAGTGAACACTCATGGTTCCAGCCGGAAGCAGAGCCAGGTGGGGCCAGCCTTGCTCCCTTTATAACTAGTGTCTCAGGGAGAGCTACCAAAGGGGTCACGTGTGAAATTCCTCATGCCCCTTCTGACTTAAGGACTTCCCACTAAGCTCTGCCTCTTAAAGGTCCACCTCGCAATGGTACTTTAACACATGAACCTTCGGTGGAGGACACAATTAGACCACAACCATAGGATCTAAACCGTATCTAATCTATAGCAAGCATAAATGAGTTGGTCTTAAGGAGGGAAATAGCTCATATTTATTAAACATTTACTACATGCCAGTTACTATGCTAAGTGAATTACATTCATGTAATTTAACCTCCATTTTACAGATGAGGAAACAGCGGCTTAGGGTAATTAAGTAACTTTCCAGGGTCACTCAGCTAGCAAATGGTGGAGCTAAGATTCAAATTCTGGCCATCTTTCATTAGCCTGTCTTTGTCTGTCTGTCTGTCTCTTTCTCTCTTGTACTTTACTGAGCTACATCCCCAGTCCTTTTTATTTTTTATTGTGAGACAGGCTTTTCCTAAGTTGTTTAGGGCTTCACTAAGTTGCTGAGGCTGCCCTTGAATTTGCCATCCTTCTGCTTTAGGCTCCTGAGTCACTGGGATCATGGGCCTGTGCTACGCACCCAGTTCACTAGCCTGTCTCTTAACAAGGCAAATAAAGAGTGCCCGAGAGGTTGGAAATACATGTCTGGAGCCCAGCTGCAAATCTGGATTAATTGGAGCAGGGGGCCAAAGAGAGTGGCTAGGGATTCAGAGATACCAGAACAGGAATTTGGGGCTGGAAGTCAAGCTACAGCCCCGTTATCAAAATGCAGCATCTCCTGGCTCAGGGTTCAGTGGAAGTGGGCTATGGATTGGTCTGAGATGAGATATGAGCAACTGTGTGATGTTCACTGTGAGCACCGAACCTGAGTACAGGCTTGTCCAGGCAGTGCCTGGCAAGCTAAACTGGGATGGAAAGTCCTTGGGCTCTTGCTTGTTCTTCTCAGCAGGGGCAGGGCTGGCTCTCTTGAGGATGAGGGAGGAGTGGCAGTTTCACTATTAGGACTGAAGTTAATTGTTCCAGGTCCAGCCAGGCTCCAACTCTGGAAGGACAGAGCCTGTTCTCCACCACTGTATCCTTAGGTCCAGGAAGCACCTGGCACAGTCCACACATGTGCCCACTACATGCCCGTGATTGAGTGTTGATGGCTGAGTTCATTCCTCACGACCTCTTGATAACGTCTAAGGGTACTTTCTAAGATAGCTCCTCAGAGCCCAGAAATCCCGCTTTCAGTCAGTGTGGACTTTGAAAAGCCTATTCTCTTGCAAGCCAAAGAAACAGCTGGTTCATCTCTCTCAATGGACAGAAGAAGAACTTCAGCCAAATAGGAGGAGAAGATTCTGAGCCAATACGCTATACTACACTTCATCTCCTTAACGAGACGAATGAATTTCCTCAGAGAGATCTGCAATCTCTCCACAAATATTAACAATATAAAGAATACACTTCTTTGTATGTTTCTGGTTCCAAAGGGCTTTCCTATCCATGGTCTCATGGCACCTCATAACTGGGTGTGTGTCGGGAGGGGGTAGAGTGAGATTGAAGGTGTGGAAAGCACCGGACACAGGTTTTTGTTTTCCAGATGGTACAAATCGGTACAGTGTATTTAGAAACTTTTTCAAGGTTATCTAACCAGTAGAGGTAGAGCAAAGACCTCATTCTGGACCTTCTGACTTTTTATAGAGGATGACCTTAAAGGTGAGAGGTTCACCAGGTGCAGTGGCACACACCTGTAATCCCAGTGACTCAGGAGGCGGAGACAGGAGTATCACAAGTTTGAGGCCAACCTCAGCAGCTTAGCAAGGGCCCTCAGCAACTTAGCAAGACCCTATCTCAAAATAAAATATTAAAAGGGCTGGAGATGTGGCTCAGTGGTAGAGTGCCCCTGGGTTGAATCCCCGGTATAGAAAAAAAGGCAAGAAATTCAAGAAATGGTCACAAACGTGGTTCTTCCAACTTACAGTTGTGATACTGAGGAACTGAGTAGGAGAAGGGGCTGCCCAGTGAGGACAGAGTATTGATGGTGGCACAGGAAAAAGATGCTTGTTTGGGGTCAGCCTGGATGACGATGGGCAAGGGACCTCCTAATAGACTCTGCCTTTTAAAGGGATCTTGAGGAAGAACCGAGCCTCTGTCGTACACTGGATACCCCTCCGTGGTCCTTTCTGCTGGAGAGCCTGGCACTAGGTCAGATCATAGAATGGACACTCACATCTCCCAATGTCTCTGTGGGAATAAATAGTTTATTAAAATTAATTATTAAGCTGGATACAGTGGCACACGCCTGTAATCCTAGCTTCTTGGGAGGCTGAGGCAGGAGGACTGCAAGTTCAAGGCCAGCCTCAGCAACTTAGCAAGGGCTTCAGCAACTTAGCAAGAACCTGTCTCAATATAAAGAATAAAGAGGGCTGGGATGTGGCTCAGTGGTAGAGCATTTGACTAGCACAAACCAGGACCTGGGTTCTATCCCCCAAATTGGAACAAAAATCAACTATCAAATGCTGCTAAAAAGGTGAAAAAATAGAGATTCTTACTAAGGGTTGCTAAGGAACTTAAAGGTAAGACCCTGCACTCACAGCATCTCAAATAAATGGTTATAGAATCTCTGCTCCTGGCTATGACAAAGTGGCTGGTATGAGACTTGTTCTCATCTAATACATAACAATACAATTTATTTTTAAAAATATTTCCCACGTTTTTAATTGGTGCATTTTATTTGTACCTGCTGATGGGATTTGCTGGTAGATACTCGTACATGCACGCAGTGTCACTCCCCAGTTCTTCTCTCTCCCTCCTGGGACCTCCAACCCATGGATCCTTTCCTTTACTGATTTCCCTTTGATTTTCATGAGATCTGCCTCTATTTTTCTTTTCCTTTTCCCTCTCTAACTTCCACATATGAGAGAAAAACATACAACCCTTAATTTTCTGAGTTTGACTTATTTTGCTTAATGTAATGGTCTCCAGTTCCATCCATTTTCCTGATAACAATACAATTTAACAAAGTATTTGAGGAACTACTCTTAGGCACTGAATGATAGAGTGGAACTATAATCCTTGTGGGAAGGGGAACACATGAAGTGGGTCCACGTTAGTCCAGCTTTCTTCTTGGGGAGCCTACTGGATTGCAGGGCAGGAAGGTGAAGCCTAAGAAGGGCATGGCGGTCTCACTGAGCAGAAGAAGGGCAGATTAGAGGGAATTCCAGGCTGCTGAGGAAACTGTAATGAGGGGAAGTCTTTTAGGGAGGATGGAGCTCTCAGAAGTCGGCCTGGTCTTTGATCTGGGGGACTGGCTGCCTGTGCGACGGATATTCCCCAAAGGCTTATCGGGGTGCATGTGACAGCTGAACGGAACACCAGAGGTTGCACATGGCTTGGACAGGCTTGGGTCTCATCCTGGCCAGAGTGAAGAGATCTCACTCAGCAACTTGGAAGATTTCCCAGAAAGCCCATACCTCAGGAGTAAGGAGCAGATTCTCCAGTAAAAATCCACACCCCGAAGAGACACAGATGGCGAACAAGCACAGAAGATGCTCCCCATCATATACCTCTATGAAATGCACGCGAAGACAGCAGTGAGCTGCCACTTCGCACCTGTTACTGTGCTCAAATTCCAGAACACTTACATTCACACAAAAACCCGCACGTGGATGTTAAGAGTAGTTTTATTTACAATTGCCAGAACTTGTAAGCAACCCAGATGTCCTTCGGTAAGTGAATAGATAAGTAAACTGTGGAACAGGTAGAAAATGGGATTTTTTTTTGGGGGGGGGGAACTGGGGATTGAACCCAGGGGCACTCGACCATTGAGCCACATCCCCAGCCATATTTTGTATTTTATTTAGAGACAGGGTCTCACTGAGTTGCTTAGGGCCTCGCTGAGTTGCTGAGGCTGGCTTTGAACTCGCGATCCTCCTGCCTCAGCCTCCCAAATGCTGGGATTACAGGCGTGCGCCACCGCGCCCAGCAAAATGGAATTTTAATCAAAAATTTCTAAAAAGACTTGAGCTATCAAACCATGAAAAGACACGGAGGAAACTTAAATGCGTATTACCAAGTGAAAGAAGCCAGCTTAACAAGGGCCTCTACTATATGATCCCAACCATATGACAATCTGAAAAGGAGAAACTATGGGGACAGTAGAGAGAGCAGGGATTTCCAGAGGTGGATGGAGGGAGTGATAAACATCTAGAGCATAAACAAGGGCAAACTACTCAGTGTGATACCGCGGCGGTGCACACACATTGTAATACGTTTGTCTAGACCCATAGACTGTACACCACCAGGGGGGAGTCCTAACATAAACCATGCACTTGGGGTGACAATGCTGTGTCACTGTAGGTTCATCACTTGTAACAAATGTGCCACTCTAGTGGGGAATGTTAAGAATGGGGAAGGAAGACTATCCATGTGTGAGGCAGGGGATGGATGTCTATTTTTTTTCCATTCGATTTTGCTGTGACTATAAAATTGCTCTAAAAATAAAGTATATTAAACACAATTGTTAACTTGAAATGATATTTGAGGAAAGAAACAGATTTCGTAGCCATACATTTCCTTTGCATGAATATTCTTTTGAAAAAATTGAAATTTAAATTAGAAATAAAAACATAAACAATTATACCTGAAGACTAAGGATAAATTTTTTTTTCAAATATTTATTTTTTAGTTGTAGGTGAACACAATGCCTTTATTTTCATGTGGTGCTGTGGATTAAACCCAGGGCCTCATGCATTCTAGGCAAGCACTCTACCACTGAGCCACAACCCCAGCCCTATCCAGTCCCAGGATAAAACTTTAAAAGACTGGGTTTTTTTTGGCACTGGGGATTGAACCCAGGGGCACTCCACCACTGAGCCACATCCCCAGCCCTATTTTGTATTTTATTTAGAGACAGGGTCTCACTGAGTTGCTTAGGGCCTCTCTAAGTTGCTGAGGCTGGCTTTGAACTCGCGATCCTCCTCACTTAGCCTCCCAAGTGCTGGGATTACAGGCGTGTGCCACCGTGCCCGGCAAAAGACCGGTTTTGAAGAAGAGTAAAGTGAAATCTGATGAGATAAAAAAAATCTGCCAATAATTAACTGCCTAAAACCATACTTAATAACTTTTAAGGGAAGATAGTATAAACCCTAGTGAACAATACAAGGGTCAGCATGGAGCCTAATATTACTATGCATGTGAAGAAGCAGGAAAATGGAACTCATAATTCTGAAAGAAAAAAAAAAAAAAGGGCGATCATGAGAAACAGGCCCTTAAATGAACCACAATTAGCTGACGGGAGTCTTTAAGCAGCCACTGTAGACATGTTTAAGAACTTAAAGGAAAATATA